>JACYXH010000427.1:1090000-1177500 GCA_026745465.1 Lota lota | reverse complement strand
GCAGTGAGTATTAAACCATTATAGCAGTGAGTGCATGTAACACTATAGCAGTGACTGTATTAAACCATCTCTATAGCAGTGAGTGCATTTAACACTAGTAATTGTGCATTTAACCCTATAGCAGTGAGTGTATTAAACCATCTTTATAGCAGTGAGTGCATGTAACACTATAGCAGTGACTGTATTAAACCATCTCTATAGCAGTGAGTGCATTTAACACTAGTAATTGTCCATTTAACCCTATAGCAGTGAGTGCATTTAACACTATAGCAGTGAGTGCATTTAACACTATAGCAGTGAATATTGAACCATTATAGCATTGAATGCATTTAACACTAGTAATTGTGCATTTAATACTATAGCAGTGATTGTGCGTTTAACCCTATAGCAGGGATTGTGCGTTTAACCCTATAGCAGGGATTGTGCGTTTAACCCTATAGCATTTCACAATTTCTAGGCGTAAAAGTCTTGTAACAAGTTACCAAGGAAGCCGACACAAACCAGTAAGTCAAAATGTCCCGAGGACTCTTTATTAAAAAAAACATAACACACAAAAGTTGAAACTATACAACTAGACGGGTGGGTGGGTGGCATGGAGGGGGGGGGGGGTGTTCAGGGCCTGGGGGGACGCATGCCTGGTGGCGGCGGGCCTAGAGAGAGAGAGAGAGAGAGAGAGAGAGAGAGCGAGAGTTCAGATAAGTACAGCAGCAGAGGTCACATGACAGACTCATTAAGTAGTAGGCTTGGGCGGCATCTATTTTTATATCTTCCTTTCATGTCACTGGGTATACGACGGTATTTGTGTAAAATACAAAATTGAGTCAAAGTTCAGCTAACGGCGATACAATTCTATCAGGCATGACATTGTCTAGCCTACAATTCAGTGTCGAATATGCACTTACCCTACTTAGAAAAGGCTATTTGCTGGGTTTAACTACTTATGGCCCGTAGAATAATGAATGGATGGGAAGCAAGCGCCTTCTTCCATAGGTTATTGTACAAAAACCCGACGCACCGGGCTGTAGGGAGATACGTGTGGCGGTGGAAGACTTGCAGTTTAATAATAAAGTCACGTGGCTTGTAAACTGCTTTCGGAGGTGGATGAAGTCATCCCAAGAACGTTATCCGTGGCGATACTGTCACGAATCCATTTAAATGGTTTGTTTAAGACCCCCAGGTTGGTTAACCGTTGACATTGTCCATGTCGAGATGTGAATCCGCCGTGACTATTCCTCAACTGGCCCCTCTCCCGGTGTACACGCGTTATGGCCCTCAACTGACATCCATTCTGGTCCCAACGCGCGTTGGGCAGCTCCCACAGCTGTAGCTTTGTTTTGGCCAACCCAGTGAAGCGCATACAAACTGCCCTGGCTAGTAGGTTGTCTCCAATAGCGCCCACGAAACCAAACAGCACTGCGCACGCTCCGTGACTTACGAACTGAGAGGTGAGCAGTGGCAACAGTTGAACGTTAAATGTTAAAAGCTCTCCCGTGACTGACGGCCGCCTACAAGCAGCAAGCGTGAAAACATGCGAGACACGACGTCAACCAGGGAGCGCTTTGAAGAGCGTGGAAAGGAGCGTCTGTATTTCTGTCTCTACACACCTCAATGCCGCCCCAGCCTAATAAGGAGTTAATCAATATTGAAGCGTTATACGACTACATTACCTCTCATGCCAGGGGGCGGCGGCCTCATGCCAGGAGGGGGCATTCCCATTGGTGCTCCACGGCCAGGAGGCATTCCCATTGGAGGACCCATTGGAGGCCTCATGCCAGGGGGCGGGCCCATCATTCCTGTGAAACCAAAACGTTTACTGTTACAAGACGTCCCACACCATCACCAGTCCTCCAAACCATAAGCCAGTCCTCCCACATCATAACCAGTCCTCCAAAACCATAAACCAGTCCTCCCACACCATCACCAGTCCTCCCACACCATAAACCAGTCCTCCACACCATCACCAGTCCTCCCACACCTTCAGTCCTCCCAAACCATCACCAGTCCTCCCACACCATAACCAGTCCTCCACACCATCACCAGTCCTCCACACCATCACCAGTCCTCCCACACCTTCAGTCCTCCCAAACCATCACCAGTCCTCCCACACCATCACCAGTCCTCCACACCATCACCAGTCCTCCCACACCTTCAGTCCTCCCAAACCATCACCAGTCCTCCCACACCATCACCAGTCCTCCACACCATCACCAGTCTTCCCACACCATCACCAGTCCTCCCACACCATAAACCAGTCCTCCCACACCATCCCCAGAGCTCGTCTCACCAGGGGGCGGGGCTCCACGGCCCATTGGGGGAGGGGCTCCGCGGCCCGGCGGGTACTGCGTTGGCGCTCCTGCGATGCTGGCGCCTGCTGCTGCCGCGGCAACCGTTCCCCGGCCCTGGGGGGTCATCACCTGGTAGACACAAAAACACACACGTCACACAGAACCCACTACAGTATGTGCGCTAGAAGCTCACCCTCACTGACCAATAGGCTGCGGGATGAATCCGGTGCTAACTTTATTGGGAAATCCCGCATATTCGTACGGCAACCGACGTAAACAGCCGACGCGATTCTGATCACTTCCTCGGCGTCTCGCTTTTTCCGTGAGGTTTATTCTCGACGTGCCTGATGCAAGGATGACCTCAAGTCCTCTTGGGAGGCTGAACGATCGTCTCCTGAGTCACTGCCTCCCGCCATGTGTTCATGACGTAAACATGCCCATGTCGCACGCTGCGCCCGGGAGGCTGTTGCTAGCTTTAGTTGCGGCGCGGCCATGAAACGCCATTTTCATGACCATTACAAATTGACAAATGTCAATTTTCTATTTCTAGACAGATTTTAGTCTTTTCTAGACTCAAATTTCTAGACTGTCTATGACAATTTGACGTGTGTCACAGACAGTCTAGAAACGTTTAAACGTGGTTCACTTAGGGACCCGGTAACCGTCTCAGCCCTAACGCGCCCATCGGCGACACACAAGTGGTTGTCGTGGTTACCTGTTGCGAAGGCCCGCCTACTCCTCGGACCGGTCCGGCCAGACCCGCGGGGGCCTGGGGCATGGGGGCCCCTGCCGGCACGCCACGCCCTGCGGCACGCCCCACCCCGGGGCCGCCGGCCACGCCCGCAAGCGGCACCCTGGCGATGCCCGTCTGGAACACATAGGTCAAAGGTCAGAAGTGGACATCGGCCGGGGAGGGTACAGGGGGGATCAGTGACCTCACGGGTTTTGGGGGTCTTACGTCTTTTGGGGGCGGTCCCTCCACTGTCATGGAGACCAGGTTCTCCCCCCGCAGCAGAACCAGACCCAGCACCCTCTTCTCCTCGCGTTCGGGCTGCTTCGAGTTCTTTGGTCTGCACACAAACAACAACACGTCAACATGAGCACACAAACAAGCCGTCAACAGGACCCCACAAACAACAACAAGCCGTCAACACAACCACACAAACAACAAGACCACACAAACGTTAAAAAAGGAAAAGCCGTCGACATTAGATATGTATATATTTACACACATTCCCCATTCTACAAAGTATTGCTGCTTATATGCTTTGTATATATTTTGTTTCTTTATATGCTTTATATCCTATGCTTATAGGACTTTGAGGCGACGCATGACGGCTGCAGGAAGGGATAGGGAGGCGACGGTGGGAGGGCCCACAAGGGATCGCCTTCATCAGTCACGTGCTTCAGCAGTCCGTTAGCGCCGCTAACTTACTCGCCGGCTGGGACCGCTGATACAAAACCACTCTGTTCAGAGTTTACGTCCGCATTTCTGTCTCCCGTTCAAGGTGGGCGTCGCTTGACTGCGGTGTGTATTTACGCAGTATTACTATAACCGAACCACAGGTTATAACTAGCTTTCAAATGTGTGGTTGTCTGTAGCTGATAGTCAGCCATCTTAATCTCTTGTGCCTTGAGCAAGGTGAGAGGCCTGGGGGGGCGGGGCCTAGGCGTACAATAAGAACCAATAGGAACGGCCTTTGCAAACATAGTGTGGAGATTTTGTAAACTGAATACTCTCGAAACCTGGATACAGCGCTTTCAATAATATGGATATATTACGCTGAAGTTTATGCAATGGATAACATGCTACCGGTTAGAGATTAAGTCGACGTCGAGAGACATTAAGCTGCCAAGATATAACGCGAATGAGATAGTTCTTAAGATATGGACTGGGTCTTACTTGATCTTCCTGAACTCGTCACAGTCACAGAGGATGAGGTTCATGTGTTTGTCGAAGGCTTTGAACGTCCCGATGAAGATCCTGCCGTCCTGCAGGATGCACCTCATCCTGAAGTCGATATGCTGCAGCATCTTGCTGCTCTTTCCCACCGTCTGCACAAAACACACAAGGACACCTTTAGTCAACATGGGTCAAGATGACAAAAGACTAACTTCATTTCCCCATCACGCAACATAAATACAAAATCTATAACGAATAAGAATACAACAAAACCTGGCTCACACAAGAGATCATGGTTACCATAGGGAAGTCCAGAGTGGAGTAGCCAGACATACAAGGTCAAGTTGACAATAAAAACTCAAGGACTATTATTGCATGACGGATTTGGGTAGTTTCAACTAAACACGGTTATATTAAGCATTCCTCTGTGGATTTTTTTATATCACAGGCTGAGAATAAGCGCCAGTTGGTAATCTAGCCATCCAGATGCTCATCTCAGGATAGAGTCCCAGCCAAGGCCATAGGAAACGGTATAAGTGGTCAAATCTGTGCATATTCAGACGCATGTGTAAACGTATCATTATGAATGCGTGTGTATATGTATGCACGCATGTATAAATGCATGTTCAATTCGGAGGCGGAAGAAGACGGAAAAGGAAGTCGGATGCCATGTTTGCTTCCGTTTAAGAGGATTTATCCATGCATCTATGTATGTGGGTCTAGCTTGAAAACGTTTAGGGATTGTAAGCAAACGGAGCACATCCAGCTCTGTCCCATGAAGCGTGTTAAAGACACGTTGCCTAGCCGAATAAGCTAGGACTTTGTACTTTCACAACTCCTTGCCGTTTCTCACCGGCAAGGCTCAAAGTTACAGGCTATACCATTTCCTATCGATTTAGAGGGACTCTGGTTATTAAAGCCTGCGTTAGTCCACAAAACCTGGAGCATGTTGGACTGTAGAGAACACGGATGAGGTTAGACTACGAATAAAGATGCACTAATATACTGCTATAAACATGCTCATGCATGTAAATATCCAAAGGCGAAGACATTAACATATGTGGGACCCCTAAACACTAAAGGAGATCTGGAAACATGTTAACAAGCGGTTGGCAAACGTTTAAAAGTCCTCCCATGTAATGCAATACGTTGCGTACACAACGGGAACATATGCAATAAGCTGTGATGGTTAGAAGATCGTTCCCTCCCACAACGGTTCTGGAGACGTTATATAATTATAAAAAGGTTCCTGGTGGAGAAAGCAAGAAACATGTAGATAACGTCAATCATTTAAACGAAAGCCGGTAGCGAAAAGTTCAGGAATAGAAAGGCGTTAACAATGAATGGCGACTTGGCGGCCATCGTTCACTGTACGTTTGGCAGAGCGCGAAATTTGTCGTGATTCAATCATTGACAAATAAAATGAAAGTCAGAAGACGACAGAAACCAAAAGATCTCCAGGAAACTAAAGTCTTACCATCTTAGCGGCTGTGATGGCTCCGATTTCACTCAGATTTCGCCAAATATGTTCAAAAATTGACCCGCGAAGCTCCAAACGGGCCGCTGGGCTTTTAAGTAGAGTTACAGGAAGTGCTGGAGAATGGGAAAAGGGAAGTGACGGAGGGGAGACGGAGTGCAACTCAATATATGATCCGTCGCCCCTTTATTACAAAGTTCCCATCGATTGCAGCACTTTTCTAAAGTGATCCTGAATTAAAACCAGGGAAACACTGTACAATATAATACAATCAGTTGTTAAAACAAGACACACGGTGACGCACCTTCACTCCCCACAGTGATTTATTACACACGGTTATGTTTACATCCAATGACTTAATGCACTTCAGAGATCCCTTAAACTTCATACAATTATAACAGTCGTAGTCATAGAACATGGTAGAAAACTGCCCCACTGTTGTGTTTTCATTACTTCCTTTTACACAAGCTGCATGCCAATGAGCCGATAACCCCGTGAAAACGCAAATCGACAAACAAGTTATATAAAATAACTTTGTGTTCACGCGTGTTTTCGTTACGGGGACAGAAGGCGCGGCAGCGGACAGGCTGCTTTCACCTTGGGTTCGTTGCCACGGCAACCGAGGGAGAGATGTATCGGTGCTGATGCTGCAGTGATTGGGACGCCGCTCGAGATCTAAAGTGACTCACCGACCCCGCGAAGCAGCGAGGAAGGTGATGAGAAAGATGACGATGAGGAAGATGACGAAGAAGATGGCACGTTAGCATCTTTCTGTTAGCATCTGTGCAGCCTGATACATAAGCCGGACGTTAAGGGACTGTTAATGAGGTGTTGCTGCTGAACTGCTGCAGTGTTCAGGAGAGGTGCTGCCAGAGGACAGACAGACAGGCAGGAAGGAACATTCCAACAGGTAAAAAACACACGACCCACACACACACACACACGTACTTTTAAATATCAGCCAATCACGTGGCAGCAGGAGCTACCCTACACCAGGATGATGATGATAGACGAGCGTCCGTCATTCCATTTATTTCACGTCATTTCTTCATTCGTGTACAAAGTGTTGATAACCGATCTGAAACCTACATTAAGGTTAAAACTGTGAAAATGTCCAGCAATATTAATGCTGTTAAAATAACTAGTAAGATAACCACTGTAAAAATGTCCATAACATCATCACAGCCTACCTAAATACTGGGGCTGACCATGTCTTTATGACAGCCTACCTGAGTATTGTTGCTGACCATGTCTTTATGACAGCCTACCTGAGTATTGTTGCTGACCATGTCTTTATGACAGCCTACCTGCGTATTGTTGCTGACCATGCCTTTATGACAGCCTACCTGAGTAATACCTACCTAGTGTCCACACTAAGTAGGTATTACCTATTACACTCCTCTCTTTGGATTGGATGAACCTTACTTCCTGGTTGAGCCTGGGAAAAAGCCAATAGCATGAAGCAGCCGCCGGGGGCGGAGTCTGGCCCAGCCGCCGAAAGCAAGGTAATATCTTCACTAATATATATATATATATATATATATATATATATATATATATATATATATATTCTTCTTTTTATATCTATCTATCTATCTATCTATCTATCTATCTATCTATCTATCTATCTATCTATCTATCTATCTATCTCTCTCTCTCTCTCTCTCTCTCTCTCTCTCTCTCTCTCTCTCTCTCCCTCTCTCTCTCCCTCCCTCTCTCTCTCTCTCTCTCTCTCTCTCTCTCTCTCTCTCTCTCTCTCTCTCTCTCTCTCTCTCTCTCTCTCTCTCTCTCTCTCTCTCTCTCTCTCTCTCTCTCTCTCTCTCTCTCTCTCTCTCTATATGTAAAACCCTAAGCCCCATGTTACAGGTGGAGATGTGGGGTCAGTCTCTGGTCTACACCGTGGAGGAGCTGGAGTGTAAGATCTGCTACAATCGCTACGACAGCCGTAGCCGTCGGCCCAAACTGCTGGCCTGCCTGCACAGAGTCTGCCTCAAGTGTCTCAAGAAGATGGTGGACGTGGGTGAGTCTCCTCACCCTCTCTCCCCCTCACCCTCTAACCCCCTAACATGATTTGTCAAAAGACATTTGAAGCGAAAGAAAATAAAAATGCACCTTTGACCTTGAATGAGACTTTGACTTTAGCTTTTAATATAAAGTCTGGGGAGACTACCCCACACCCAACCCTCACACTAACCCGATATACACAGGAAGTAGACCAGGAACAGGTACTACTCCTGTGTTCTAGACTCTTCTCTTACCCTACAGACACAGGAAGTAGACCAGGAACAGGTACTACTCCTGTGTTCTAGACTCTTCTCTTACCCTACAGACACAGGAAGTAGACCAGGAACAGGTACTACTCCTGTGTTCTAGACTCTTCTCTTACCCTACAGACACAGGAAGTAGACCAGGAACAGGTACTACTCCTGTGTTCTAGACTCTTCTCTTACCCTACAGACACAGGATGTAGACCAGGAACAGGTACTACTCCTGTGTTCTAGACTCTTCTCTTACCCTACAGACACAGGAAGTAGACCAGGAACAGGTACTACTCCTGTGTTCTAGACTCTTCTCTTACCCTACAGACACAGGAAGTAGACCAGGAACAGGTACTACTCCTGTGTTCTAGACTCTTCTCTTGTCTCTCAGGGGAATCGTCTCCTTCGGTGGTCAGCTGTCCATTCTGTCGTCATGAGACCTTCATCCCTGATGAGGAGGTGAGCCCTCGTGAACATACTCAGACTTATCTTGCCTGAGTTGGCGTGTGATGAGGTATGGCCACATTTAACAAACTTGATTTGCTACGAAGTGTGAAGGTTGTGAGTGGCCAACAGTTCAACAGTTGATGTCACCTTTTATGACCTCGAAGCTGCTCAGCAGTCCCAATTCCACCTTGCTCCTTTCCTCGACATGTTGCTCCATCCAGATGTGTGGCTCCACCCAGATGTGTGGCTCCACCCCGATGCGTTGCTCCACCCAGATGTTTCTCTGTGCAGGTGTGGCTGATGGAGGACGACCGCCACGTCTTGGCCGTCCTGTCCTGCCACGACCAGCTTGGCCGGACCGGGCTCCCCTCCGGGACCGAGGTGGTACTGAGCCCAGACAGCCTGACTGGTAAACTCACCCTCACGTGCTAGCCCTCACCCTCCAACCCTCACCCTCTAACCATCAGCCTCTAACCTTTACCCCCTAACCCTAACCCTCTAACCCTCACCCTTAACCCCCTAACCCTCACCCTCTAACCCTCACCCTCTAACCGTAACCCTCTAACCATAACCGTATAACCTTAACCCTCACCCTCCAACCCTCACCCTCTACCCTCACCCTCCAACCCTCACCCTCTAACCGTAACCCTCTAACCATAACCGTATAACCTTAACCCTCACCCTCTAACCATCAGCCTCTAACCTTTACCCTCACCCTATAAACCTCTTATTTGAACCTACACCCTCTAACCCACACCCTCTAACCCTCACCCTCTAACCCTCACCCTCTAACCCACACCCTCTAACCTTAACCCCCTAACCCTCACCCTCTAACCTTAACCCCCTAACCCTCACCCTCTAACCTTAACCCCCTAACCCTCACCATCTAACCTTTACCCCCTAACCCTCACCCTCTAACCTCACCCTCTAACCTCACCCTCTAACCTCACCCCCTAACCCTCACCCTCTAACCTCACCCTCTAACCTTTACCCTCTAACCCTCACCCTCTAACCTCACCCTCTAACCCTCTAACCCTCACCTTCTAACCTCACCCTCTAACCTTAACCCCCTAACCCTCACCCCCTAACCTTAACCCCCTAACCCTCACCCTCTAACCTTTACCCCCTAACCCTCACCCTCTAACCTCACCCTCTAACCTCACCCTCTAACCTTTACCCTCTAACCCTCACCCCCTAACCCTCACCCTCTAACCTCACCCCCTAACCCTCACCCTCTAACCTCACCCTCTAACCTTTACCCTCCAACCCTCACCCCCTAACCCTCACCCTCTAACCTCACCCTCTAACCTCACCCTCTAACCTCACCTTCTAACCTCACCCTCTAACCCTCACCCCCTAACCTCACCCTCTAACCTCACCCTCTAACCTTTACCCTCTAACCCTCACCCCCTAACCCTCACCCTCTAACCTCACCCCCTAACCCTCACCCTCTAACCTCACCCTCTAACCTTTACCCTCTAACCCTCACCCCCTAACCCTCACCCTCTAACCTCACCCTCTAACCTTTACCCTCTAACCTCACCCTCTAACCTTAACCCCCTAACCCTCACCCCCTAACCCTCACCCTCTAACCTCACCCTCTAACCTCACCCTCTAACCTCACCCTCTAACCCTCACCCCCTAACCTCACCCTCTAACCTTTACCCTCTAACCCTCACCCTCTAACCTTTACCCCCTAACCCTCACCCTCTAACCTCACCCTCTAACCCTCACCCTCTAACCCTCACCCCCTAACCCTCACCCTCTAACCTTTACCCCCTAACCCTCACCCTCTAACCTCACCCTCTAACCTCACCCTCTAACCTTTACCCTCTAACCCTCACCCCCTAACCCTCACCCTCTAACCTCACCCCCTAACCCTCACCCTCTAACCTCACCCTCTAACCTTTACCCTCTAACCCTCACCCCCTAACCCTCACCCTCTAACCTCACCCTCTAACCTCACCCTCTAACCTCACCTTCTAACCTCACCCTCTAACCCTCACCCCCTAACCTCACCCTCTAACCTCACCCCCTAACCCTCACCCTGAACATCTGAAAGCAGAACAGCCCTCAGGCGTGTCTAACATTGTCCTCTTCAGACGTGTGGTCTTGTTTGACGTTCGTCCGTAGGGAGACGGGGGGCAGTAAAGGCCTTGTTTGATTGCAGGAGTGGAGGGAGCCGAGAGGGGAGGTGCGGTTGGAGAAGCCACCTCTGACTGCCTGGTGCTGACCATCATGCAGCTCCCCGGGGAGTCGTCGGACTCCCTGAGCATGATCAACATGCTGTACCCCTCCTCCCTCCCCTGCAGCGCCTCCAATCACAAGTGCCGCGCCTGGACCTCCAGAAGCCTCCCTCGCTGCGTGCTGGGGGCCCTCTGTCTGGTGCGTTCTTACCATGGGTTTAACTAGTTTAACTAGTACTAGTACACCATGTACTCCATAATACATTAACTACTACTAGTAAACAATCCGCTCCATAATACTTTAACTACTACTAGTAAACAATCTGCTCCATAATACTTTAACTACTACTTGTAAACAATCTGCTCCATAATACTTTAACTAGTACAAGTACACCATGTGCAATATAATACTTTAACTAGTACACCATGTGCAACATAATACTGTAACTAGTACTAGTACACCATGTTCTCCATTATACTTTAACAAGTACTAGTAAACAATCTGCTCCATAATACTTTAACTAGAACTAGTATACCGTGTGCTCCATAATACTTTAGCTAGTGCTAATACATTATCTGCTCCATAACACTTGAGCTAGTACTCAATCTGCTCCATAACACTTTAGCTAGTACTCAATCTGCTCCATATTATTTAGCTAGTACACAATCTGCTCCATAACACTTTAGCTAGTACACAATCTGCTCCATAACACTTTAGCTAGTAAACAATCAGCTCCATAATACTTAACCTAGTACACAATCTGCTCCATAATACTTTAGCTAGTACAAAATATGCTCCATAATATTTTAGCTAGTAGCATTCAGTTGTTATAGCAACAGGGACAGTGAAGGCAGATTAAATGAACAAATGGAGCTGGTAATGAGTGTTTGTTTGCAGGTGTACTTCAGTTCCCTCCCCCTTGGGATCTACCTGCTGATGATTGGTCAGCTGTGGCTGGGGGTGGTCCTGGTCAGCCTGGTTCCCTTCACCCTGCTGCTCTGCATCCTCTACGGCTTCTGCCAATGTCTCTGTCATGAGCTGCTGGAGACGCTGGGCCACCACAACGCTGTACCCTAACCCTACCGTACCCTTACCCTACCGTACCCTAACCCTACCGTACCCTAACCTAATCCCACCGTACCCTAACCTAATCCCACCGTACCTTACCCCTATCGTACCCTAACGCTACTGTACCCTAACCCTACTGTACCCTTACCCTACCGTACCCTAACCTAAACCCACCGTACCCTAACCCTACCGTACCCTAACCTAATCCCACCGTACCCTAACCCTACCGTACCCTAACCTAATCCCACCGTACCTTACCCCTACCGTACCCTAACGCTACTGTACCATAACCCTATTGTGCCCTAACCTAAACCCCAACCCTACCATAACTTATTGAAGACTTGTCACACAGCACCCCTCCTCTCTCTGAGCCATGGACAACAGCCCAGCCTTTCTAAGCTACAATCACCAGCAACTACTGACACATAGCTTCACCTGGAGGAGACTGGATAAGGACATCATTATGGTGAAGAGTTGATGGGAATACGGGATGATGATATGGTTGTTACTGTAGACACCATGTGGTCCCACTTCATTTCTGATCCTTACACATATGTTTCAACTGAACTTATAGACTTCAGTGTTGGCAGCCATGTTGGAATGGTGTTATTTATCTTAAACTCTTCTGTGTAGTTCATGTCTACATTAAATACAACCTCCTTGTAACTCTGGTCATTTATGGGCTATCCAACATCTTCATTTAGATAAACTGTCAGTCAAGATCCTGTTACTATAGTAACCACTGTTCCAAACCCTACGTAACTCTTGTAACCCCTGTGTAACTATGGCAACCTGTGAGTTCTAGAACACTGTGGTGTAACTATGGCAACCTGTGAGTTCTAGAACACTGTGGGGTAACTATGGCAACCTGTGAGTTCTAGAACACTGGTGTAACTATAGCAACCTGAGAGTTCTAGAACACTGCTATAACTATAGCAACCTGTGAGTTCCAGAACACTGTGGTGTAAATATGGTAGGCAGTGAGTTGTAGAACATTGTGGTGTAACTATGGTAACCAGTGTTTTCCAGATCTAAATCGCAGGAACACGTGAAGAACATGCTCCACTTTTGCTGTAAATCTGGTTTCATATTAAACAGTTGACTCTGGGTGTGAAACTGGTTTCAGGTTAAAACGGATTTGACTCTGGTTGTGGAACTGGTATCATGTTCAAACAGATTTGACTGGTTGGGAAACTGGTTTCAGGTTAAAACAAAGTTGAATCTGGTTGTGAAACTGGTTTTATGATAAAACAGAGTTGACTCTGGATGTGAAACTTGTTTCAGGTTAAAACAGAGTTGACTCTGGATGTGAAACTTCTTTCAGGTTGCAACAGAGTTGATGCTGAATGTGAAACTGGTTTCAGGTTGAAACAGAGTTGACTCTAGCTGTGAAACTGGTTTCAGGTTGAAACAGAGTTGACTCTAGCTGTGAAACTGGTTTCAGGTTCAAACAGAGTTGACGCTGGATGTGAAACTGGTTTCATGTTAAAAGAGAATTGACTCTGGATTGGAAACTGGTCTCATGGTAAACAGCGGCTTATTTTTCCACGCATACACATGTTTTATTTGAAGACTATTTGATTAATCCTGAAATGTTCACCTGAGCTGCCCTGTAAAACTAAATTAGAACGGACATGCTGCTTAGAAAGTGTAATGTCTCTGTGTTGATGCCCAATGTTTCATCAGCTGTGCAGATGACCACACCATGGCAGTGTCTGCTTCTGTACAGTAAATCAATAACAAGTCATCTTGGATTTTAATGAGGCCTGAAGTTGTTAGATGTGGGGTCGTGTCTGTGTCTGTGAATGTTTATTTTTATCTTTAATAAAACACAAAACTAAGTTCTCCGATTATTTCGTCTAGTTAGGTCACAGTGGACATCTAAATATGTCCACTATATATATATATATATATCTGGCTGTATATAATATATCATTTATATATATATATAAATTATATATTTTGTTCTAACCATTTTATTTTATTTAATATAAAAGATATACAGTTTATACTTCCTATATCCTGCAACTATATCCTATAATATCCTACCTCCTGCATCAGGTAGAGGTTAGAGGTACACAGCCGGCCTCTTGTTGCTGAGTTGCATAATGGGAGATGAAACGAGACGAGGGGCCACCAGGCAATTAAAAGATGGAGCAGGGGGAGTTCCTCCCCCCTCCCAGGAGAGGGAGGAGAGAGGTCTACCGGGAGAGGAGGTGGGACGGGAGGAGAGAGAGGAGGGGAGGAGAGAGGTCTACCGGGAGAGGAGGTGGGAAGGGAGGAGAGAGAGGAGGGGAGGAGAGAGGTCTACCGGGAGAGGAGGTGGGACGGGAGGAGAGAGCGGAGGGGAGGAGAGAGGTCTACCGGGAGAGGAGGTGGGACGGGAGGAGAGAGAGGAGGGGAGGAGAGAGGTCTAACGGGAGAGGAGGTGGGACGGGAGGAGAGAGAGGAGGGGAGGAGAGAGGTCTAACAGGATAGAGGAGGTGGGACGGGAGGAGAGAGAGGAGGGGAGGAGAGAGGTCTACCGGGAGAGAGGAAGTGGGAGGGGAGGAGAGAGGAGATAGGAGAGGAGAGAAGGAGAGACTGGAGGGGAGGAGAGAGGGGAGATGAGGGGAGGAGATAAGAGGCTGGAAAGAGGGGAGGTGAGAGGGAGGGGAAAGAAGAGTGGAAAGAGGGGAGGGGAGGGGAGAGGAGAGGGGAGGAGCGTAACCTGTGTTGGAAACCTTACCTCCTCTCGAAGGAGCAGAGGTTATCGGGAGATTCTGAGGACACACACTTCTCCTACTGCCTAGCTAGGATACAAGGTGGCTTGGACACAAGGTGGCTAAGACAGAAGGCGAGAAGGACACAAGGGGGCTAGGACAGAAGGTGGCTAGGACAGAAGGTGACAAGGACAAAAGGTGACTAGGAGACATGGTCGGTGAGGAACAGATCTGGGCCTACAGAGATGTCTCTCCAGCTGTGTGTCTAACTGTCTCTCTACCTGTCTTTCTGCCAGATGAATCGCTGGCGACGGTCGCTGGATGAGCTGCAGGTACAGCGAAGGCAGCTGGGTGAGTGCGAGCGTGGACAGGAAGCTCTGAGCCGAGTCACTTCCTGTTTCCAGCAGCTGTCGTCCGCGCTGGGCAGCAGCTGTGACGGCAGCTTCTTAAGAGAGGAGATGGAGGAGAGCAGAGTGCTAGCCTACAAGCTATGCTCTGGTACGACCTGTCTGTCTGTCTACCTGTCTGTCTAGCCTACAAGATATGCTCTGGTACGACCTGTCTGTCTGTCTACCTGTCTGTCTAGCCTACAAGCTATGCTCTGGTACGACCTGTCTGTCTGTCTACCTGTCTGTCTAGCCTACAAGCTATGCTCTGGTACGACCTGTCTGTCTGTCTACCTGTCTGTCTAGCCTACAAGATATGCTCTGGTACGACCTGTCCGTCTGTCTACCTGTCTGTCTAGCCTACAAGATATGCTCTGGTACGCACTGTCTGTCTGTCTGTCTGTCTTTCTACCTGTCTCTCTACCTGTTCGAGGTTAGTGTTAATGTGGTCACACATTGGACCCGCTGTCTGCAGACATACAACGTTCTATCAATACATACCTTCTATCAATACATACTTTCTATCAATACATACCTTCTATCAATACATACTTTCTATCAATACATACTTTCTATCAATACATACCTTCTATCAATACATACTTTCTATCAATACATACCTTCTATCAATACATACTTTCTATCAATACATACTTTCTATCAATACATACCTTCTATCAATACATACAATGTTCTATGAATTCAAAACCATTAGTGTTAGAGTTTAGTGTTATTGGTTAGAGGTTTGTATTAGAGGTTAGAGGTTAGGGGTTAGAGGATAGGGGTTAGAGGTTAGTGTTAGGGGTTAGAGGTTAGTGTTAGGGGTTAGAGGTTAGTGTTAGGGGTTAGAGGTTAGTGTTAGGGGTTAGAGGTTAGGGGTTAGTGTTAGAGGTTAGGGGTTAGTGCTAGTGTTAGGGGAGGGAGTTACGGTGGTTCTATGTTGAACTTTGACCCGACTGTTCCCAGGGTTATCCAGGCGGCTGGTGAGCCTGCTGGCCGAGTGTGACCCTAGCTCGCCCTCCCCGGGAGAGAGAGAGAGCGCAGAGCGAGTCTGGGTCCTCTTCCTGTCCGCGCTCGAGAACTTCCTGTTGGACCTTCACAAGGCCAGCCACCTGATTGGACGGTTTCCACTGACTCAGCGCTGTCATCGCCACGCATTGGTCAACACAGGTCAGCCGGAACATGTATCTTAGTGAGGAATAAACAACGACAGGGTTTACATTAGTTTCAGTAAGGGGCCACACCATTGGGGTTCATTGCTCTTATACCAGTTACCAACAGTGGCTGGATATTAGGTCATCTGTAATGTTATTGGTTTTCTATCGACTTAATGCGTTGAAATTGAAATATTCTTAGACTATAAAATACTCTACCCATTAAATCAAGGAAATCGAAGGAAAATAAGGAAACCGCTTCTGAATCTACACGGGACGCCATGGATTTCAAGGAACGTCATTTTCCTGATGCTTGCACGCCTTGATAACCCTTTATAACATAATTAGAAGTTAGATACGGCATTATGGTGTCCATCACTTATAATAAAAACTACTAAATAATATAGGAAAACATAAATAAAAAATAATGTGTTTATTAGATATTGGATATTTTATGTTTATTAGATAATATTTATGTTTAGTAGGTATTAGATTCTATAAGATGTTTATAAGATGGATATTAATAATAATATGCTGGTGACAGTATAATGTTGTTCTAACAGCGTCATGTGACAGGGTCAGGTGACTGTAATACGCTCCAACAGGGTCATGTGACTACTGACAGGGTCATGTGACTACTGACAGGGTCATGTGAAAGTATGGCGGGGGTGGCTGCACGTGCGGCATCGGTCCAGACTCCCTGGATCACCGTGGAGGAGGAGCCAAGCCCGGGACTGACCAATCACATCACAGGATTGGAGATTCTGCTGCAGGACATGCAGCTCAAGGTAGACTCCTCCTCCGATCAGGGCACCAGGGCTGTGGTTCTGGTCTAGGGGTTCTAGGTGGTTCTGGTGGGTCCAGGTCTTTAGATCTTGTGGAAGGTCAAGTACTGTCGTTCTGGTCCAGGTCTGTCGTTCTGGTCCAGGTCTGTCGTTCTGGTCCAGGTCTGTAGTTATTGTGGTAGGTCAAAGTCTGTAGTTCTGGTTGCGATCTGGTCCAGGTCTGTGGTTCTGCTCCAGGTCTATGGTTCTGGTCCAGGGTTGTGGTTCTGGTCCACGTGTATAGTTCTTGTCTTTGGTCCAGATTCTGGTCTCTTGTTATGGTGGGTCCAGATCTGTGGTTCTGGTGGGTCCAGGTCTGTGATTCTGGTCTGTGATTCTGGTTAAGTCCAGGTCTGTGGTTCTGGTTCCAGGTCTCAGTTCCCTTCTGGTCCGTGGAGTCGACCCAGCAGGCGTGGGCGGAGGCTGCGGAGCTGATGGAGGACAGCATAGAGGACCTGATGGAGGTGGAGGTCGTCTCCCATGACAACAAGACAAACACCTGCTGCCCTTCCTGCTGCCGCCTGGGCTGTCTGCTCTGTTTGCTCAACTAGCCAATCAGATCAGAGCCTGAGATCAAGTAGCCAATCAGATCAGAGCCTGAGATCAAGTAGCCAATCAGATCAGAGCCTGAGATCAAGTAGCCAATAGGATCAGAGCCTGAGATCAAGTAGCCAATAGGATCAGAGCCTGAGATCAAGTAGCCAATGGGATCAGAGCCTGAGATCAAGTAGCCAATAGGATCAGAGCCTGAGATCAAGTAGCCAATAGAATAAGAGCCTGAGAATCACAAACCAATAGGATGGAACACTATAGATGGCATCAGAGCACCAATCCGACTTCTTGGTCGGTTAGCTTGTAGCTGACAGGGAGCTAGCCGGGGTTATCCGTAGCGCATGTACCCCTGCGCTCCAAAATAACCAAAAAACACAACGATACAACAAAGTTCAAAAGAAAAATGTTAAGCGTTTGAAATCACTTATTTCCCACGTCCTGTACGTTAGAGTAGCGAAAACGTAGCAGGTCCACAGCGATGGCGTCGGTTCGTACGGAGCCCAGGGCCACGCAAGGGGCTAATCTCACCGTACTTTATCATTAGCGTAGCGACTGTGCTAGGGCCATCATCAGATGTTCAAACTGTTTGTTTTTTTACCGTTTATTGAGTCCATCACAAACTATATTGGCAACGGATGTTTTAGTGAAGCCAGGAGAGAGAGACGGTTACGATTGTTTGTACACTCAGACTGTTATTGTCCTTTAATAACATTCAAATTAAACGGTCACCCAGAACCACGCAAAACATGAAGAGGAACTACCCAATGAGATACAACCAAACAAATATTTGTATCTTCTCAAATTCTTTGTCAATCACCTAAAGGTTGTTAGAGGAACTACATGCTAGTCTCTACCGTGAACCACCTACAGGCCGTTAGAGGAGCTACATGCTAGTCTCTACCGTGAACCACCTACAGGCCGTTAGAGGAACTACATGCTAGTCTCTACCGTGAACCACCTACAGGCCGTTAGAGGAACTACATGCTAGTCTCTACCGTGAACCACCTACAGGCCGTTAGAGGATCCACATGCTAGTCTCTACCGTGAACCACCTACAGGCCGTTAGAGGAACTACATGCTAGTCTCTACCGTGAACCACCTACAGGCCGTTAGAGGAACTACATGCTAGTCTCTACCGTGAACCACCTACAGGCCGTTAGAGGAACTACATGCTAGTTTCTACGTGAACCACCTACAGGCCATTAGAGGAACCACATGCTAGTCTCTACTGTGAACCACCTACAGGCCGTTAGAGGAACTACATGCTAGTCTCTACCGTGAACCACCTACAGGCCGTTAGAGGAACTACATGCTAGTCTCTACGTGAACCACCTACAGGCCATTAGAGGAACCACATGCTAGTCTCTACTGTGAACCACCTACAGGCCGTTAGAGGAACTACATGCCAGTCTATCATGAACACCTAAAATGTATAAAGTAATTCTAGGGTTAAACAGACAAACAACACACATACTTATTAATGTGGTTAATTAAGCACTGCTTCACATGCAATAATAAAAACGTTTTTACTTAAACGTGTACGTTTACTTTGTACAGGAACAATTAACAAGAAAATGTAAAAAGGATAATGGTACAGACTGTATGCACATGAGGTAACAACCATTTGTTATTAGCCAACATTGATGTAAATACCACATACCGTATGCATGAACCACATGTAACCTGTTTTCTTTATCTTTTACCTTCTCACACTAGCAACATTTGTACTTAAAAAAAAAAAAGAGGACTTCACCAGAGAGGTCACAAGACATTAGGTATTATTAGATTAATATAATTTTAAACAGCCCCTAACATCTCTGCACTCACGTTGTTCTCCTATTGGACCATGGGTAATCGCAAATCCTGCATCAATGACTGAGGGTCCGAATTCTCCGCCAATTCTTTTCCCAAATCCATTTGTCCCACACGGGCTTAAAGCCGTTCTCTCGTCCATTAGAAACCAGCAAGCATGACACTGCCCCTTAACGCTCATCAAGGCTCGTTAAAATTATATAAAATAATATAATGGCACGGTCGTCTGGGTTTTGCCATCATTTGTGAACCAACGCAGGGCGATATGCAAATTACATTTTTTAACCAATAAACGGGAAGCTAATTTATCGGTAATCACGCAACATCGGGGGTCTGGTAGAACAAACTAATCTTTATTGACACGGTTAAACAAACATAAAAATATTGTACAAACGCATACACACGCACACACTAGCCAATAGGCTGTCCACACTCAGACAACGGGACGACACGCTCTGGTTCAGCTCTGGAAGGACGAGTTGACATGGGCTTTAAACGCTGAAACAAGAGAAACATTCATCTTTATGTTGTATTCCAATATAAACTGTTTTCCAAGGTGAGTTAATTATTTAATTAAAAGGGGGTACGCCTATATATTGGTAAATTGGCGTTTGCCTGTCTTGCCCGGAGTTGTTTCATTCCAAATTCATCATTTTTCAGTCCAGAAAGGACACTTTGCTTGGTTAGCATTTGCTTTCCGTTAGCCGCTATCATTTACTTTCAGAGTTACAGTAGCCTAGCTCCTGTTCATGTGAGGGGAATACACTTTTACGTACTCTCCAAAGATTTCAGAACAGTCGCCTATTCAAAACGAGTGCCAGTGACAACGAAACAAGAGTTTAGTTTAAGATTGTAGATAATTCTGCCCCATTTTCCCAACTCCGCTTGTGGATGCACAATGATGCATTTAGAAATTGAACAATCTCGGCGTATCCCTTTAAGTAAATGGGTCCCTCGAGCTCGTTAGTAGCTCACCAGACTAGAGCTCATTAGTAGTTCAGACTAGAGCTCATTAGTAGTTTACTAGACTAGGGCTCATTAGTAGTTTACTAGACTAGAGCTCATTCGTAGTTCACCAGCCTAGAGCTCATTCGTAGTTCAGACTAGAGCTCGTTAGTAGCTCACCAGACTAGCGCTCATTAGTAGTTCACCAGCCTAGAGCTCGTTAGTAGTTCACCAGTCTAGCGCTCATTAGTAGCTCCAGAGAACTCTGTGGTTTATTCCTCACCTTCCTGGTTTTCCCATAGTTCCGCAGCAGCCGTGTTCAGAGGACTGTCGTTGTTGGGCTCTGTGGGGAGACGGGGAGATTAAAGCGGTTATTAAATCGCAGACTTTGCCTTACCTGTTGCCAACCTTTTCAGCATGCACCCGAGTGCAGCCCGTTAACGGTCATGCATTTGGATTAATAAACCAAACAACAAAATGCAAGCTCTTTATTTAGGCTACTTTTTACTAGTGTTACCTCCTAGTAGTGAGGGACTAGTGTTACCTCCTAGTAGTGAGGGACTAGTGTTACCTCCTAGTAGTGAGGGACTAGTGTTACCTCCTAGTAGTGAGGGACTAGCGTTACCTCCTAGTAGTGAGGGACTAGCGTTACCTCCTAGTAGTGAGGGACTAGCGTTACCTCCTAGTAGTGAGGGACTAGCGTTACCTCCTAGTAGTGAGGGACTAGCGTTACCTCCTAGTAGCGACTGTATGGACAGCAGGATGGACCTGACGTCGTACAGGGCCGACCACTTGTCCTTCAGGATGTCCAGACAGATGAAGCCCTGCTCGTCCACGTTGGGGTGGAAACAGGGAGTGACGAACTTCACCCTCGGCGCCTTGTAGGGGTAACCGCTGGGGAACTCCAGAGACAGCTTGTAGCGTAGTCCCTCGTACACCTGGAGCACATAACCACTAGTTAGCACGAGTTACAACTAGTTACAGCACATAACCACTAGTTAGCACTAGTTACAACTAGTTACAGCACATAACCACTAGTTAGCACGAGTTACAACTAGTTACAGCACATAACCACTAGTTAGCATGAGTTACAACTACTTACAGCACATGACCAACAGTAACCACTAGTTACTGCACATCACCACTAGTGAAAGCACGTTACCACCAGTTACAACACATTACCAGTTACAGCACATTACCACCAGTTACCACTACTTACTGGACCTTACCTAGTAACAGCTCATTAACACTAGGCATATTACCAGTATACCATCTCCTACAGTATGGCATGTAGGCAGTATTATATATACTACAGTATTCAATGCATTATGGTATGTTACCAGTGTATTACCTACAGTATTTATGGTATATGTAGGCCTACCGTTTCTTGGGCTCCGTCAATGGTTCCGATCCACTTGAAGAGGTTGTCCGACTCCGGGAAAGCAGAGATTCCCTTATCACCCGACATCTGAATACACACGATCCTACATCAGTTCATCTGTATACACCTGATCCTACACCAGTTCATCTGTATACACCTGATCCTACATCAGTTCATCTGTATACACCTGATCCTACATCAGTTCATCTGAATACACCTGATCCTACATCAGTTCATCTGAATACACCTGATCCTACATCAGTTCATCTGAATACACCTGATCCTACATCAGTATACACCTGATCCTACATCAGTTCATCTGAATACACCTGATCCTACATCAGTTCATCAGTATACACCTGATCCTACATCAGTTCATTAGTATACACCTGATCCTACATCAGTTCATTAGTATACACCTGATCCTACATCAGTTCATTAGTATACACCTGATCCTACATCAGTTCATCTGAATACACCTGATCCTACATCAGTTCATCTGAATACACCTGATCCTACATCAGTTAATCAGTATACACCTGATCCTACATCAGTTCATTAGTATACACCTGATCCTACATCAGTTCATTAGTATACACCTGATCCTACATCAGTTCATCTGAATACACCTGATCCTACATCAGTTCATCTGAATAGACCTGATCCTACATCAGTTCATCTGAATAGACCTGATCCTAAATCAGTTCATCTGAATAGACCTGATCCTACATCAGTATACACCTGATCCTACATCAGTTCATCTGAATACACCTGATCCTACATCAGTTCATCTGAATACACCTGATCCTACATCAGTTCATCAGTATACACCTGATCCTACATCAGTTCATTAGTATACACCTGATCCTACATCAGTTCATCTGAATACACCTGATCCTACATCAGTTCATCAGTATACACCCGATCCTACATCAGTTCATCAGTATACACCTGATCCTACATCAGTTCATCAGTATACACCTGATCCTACATCAGTCCATCTGAAACGATCTAATATCAAACATCTTTGCCTCGGTTAATGTTAAGGTATGATTTTAGTGCGCTTTTCACTTCAACTGAACATAACCCGGTTACCTGTGGTCATTTAAACGCGATAATTAGTAAGTTACAACTAGCTAACCAGGTTTCCCCTCTGCAAAGAAACTTACTGAATGTTCCCAAGAGAATTAAAGTTATATTTATTTCTACCAAGCAGATTAAGAATACAAATAGATACATTGTCACTAGCATAACGTTATTAGTCTGGTTAATAAATGTTAGTCAACACTATGAATCATCTTTTTACCATAAGAGTCATCAGCTCCTGCTGTAATCTGCCAAGGAAGAAGAAAAAAACACAATAAATACCAAAACTTCCTGGCCACAGCATATAAAAAACCTTTCAATATAAATATCCAACAGACACCAGTGTGTTGCTTGTAACATCTTATACCATAGACATATATGGTATATAACAGACTGTACAATGACATAATGTATAATGTAATGTGTATCAGAGAAGCATATAATGTAATATGTATCAGATAGTGGAATGTATAATGTACGTATATCAGAATAATTTAATATCAGTATAATCTAAATCATATAATGTATTTTATAATATAATGTGACTCGAACGTAATTTGTATCAGAGGCCCGTCGGCTAACGTTACCTCTTGGTCACCGAGCCTCTGGCTGCGCTCCCGCCGGCCTCGCTGCCCTTCAGGGCGGCAGTGGAGGCGGCGGCGGCCGGGTCCGTGTTCTGGGAAGACATTTTACTGGACAAATCTGAGGAGCCAAGAGACTTGGAATAAGAACAGACTTTGAACGAGGGTTCGCTTCTAAAGACAGTTCGCTCCATATAGAACATATTTTAGTGTCATGAGTTCACCGTTAATATTAAAAAAATAAAATAACATTAATTTGTCAAATACATCCATGGCAGCAATGCTGTAGTCGGTGTTTCTAGTATATGGAAGTATTTATTACAATATTAGCTAACGTTAGTATATAAGTTAGTATAACACTAACTAACGTTATGCTCTGGTCAGCTCAAAGCTGTAACGTTAACGTTACCAATATGTGTACCGTATATTCTGTGGTATATTCACACATTATAAAGAACATCGTTCTACTCTAACACTTTCGCATGATAATGCAGTGAATAGCTAGTAGTATTTCATGAGAATATAGTGAATAGTTAGTAGAAGTGTTCGTAAAACTTACAGAGGGTTGAGCGACGACGAAGAGCAGAATTCAAACACTGCCCTCAAAGACGACAGCCAATCAGCTATCAGGTTTTTAAACCTAATCAAAGTTTGATTGGTCATCTGGAAGCATGCGCAAACCACAACACAAAAGCCTCATTGGTAGGAGAAAGATCCCGGAATTGACTGCTAACTGCTGCGTCACTGCTGTGCGCCGCACTATAATACCGGAAGTCGTCACTGTTTGTGTACAGAATCTCACCGCGCCGTGCTTTCTTCCATTCTTTCTCTAGTTAAACAACTCTGATCGAGGATCAATTCATATTTAACAGTTATTAATAAACAATACTATAATTGTAGAATAAGATGAACGCGCCTCCAGCCTTCGAGTCGTTCCTTCTGTTCGAGGGTGAGAAGAAGATCACCATCACTAAGGACACCAAGGTGCCCAACGCCTGCCTCTTCACGCTCAACAAGGAGGACCACACGCTGGGCAACATCATCAGATCGTAATTACACCCCTCACTAGAACAACTAGCGCTACTCACTAGTACACCTAGCGCTATTCACTAGTACACCTAGCGCTACTCACTAGTACAGATAGTGCTAATCACTAGTACAACAAGCTCTACTCACCAGTACAACTAGCACTTCTCACTAGTACAACTAGAACTACTCACTAGTACAACTAGTACTACTCACCAGTACAACTATCCCTACTTGCTAGCTGAATGTTAACAGCTGTATGCTAAACTAGGTTTGTTCTATCATGTTATTCTCGTGTTTAGTCAATTAATAACAATACATGTGATTTGCATTATTGATTAGTAAATGTATAACAATACATGGGATTTCTATGTAGATTCCCACAAGGCACGTTACAACTTACAGTATTTTAATAATATTAAAAAGGAAAGTAACTAAAGTGTGTGGTGTGTTTGCAGGCAGCTGCTGAAGGACCCTCAGGTTTTGTTTGCTGGTTATAAAGTCCCCCACCCCCTGGAACACAAGATAGTGATCCGGGTACAGACCACCCCAGACTACAGCCCTCAGGTAACTAGCTAACTACTAACTAACCCCTGATAGTCATCAGGGTCAATGTAACTAGCCAATTTAGCAAGCCCAGGTCAAGCATTAGTACATGACCTGTCTGTGTCATAGCCTGGCTATTGAGAAAAGTGCAGACTATTAACTGATGACTCCCCACTAGTCTTAATAAGAGAGGAGGAATGACAAAGAGTAGAAATCTCATGTTGTGTGTGTGTGTGTGTGTGTGTGTGTGTGTGTGTGTGTGTGTGTGTGTGTGTGTGTGTGTGTGTGTGTGTGTGTGTGTGTGTGTGTGTGTGTGTGTGTGTAGGAAGCGTTCACCAACGCCATCACAGATCTCATCAGTGAGTTGTCTCTTCTGGAGGAGCGCTTCAGGGTCTCCATCAAGGACAAACAGGAGGGCATCGAGTGACCTAGCTCCTCCTCCTCCACATCCAACCTCCTCCTGTCTTCAGTGTATATATGGAACCATGTCCACTTTTCTAAATAAATATGTAATATCATCCTCCATGTCTTCCTTATCTCTACATGTATGTATACACACACCTCTACATGTATATTTATATATATATAACCTTCTTTAACTCTAGATGTTTATATAGATGTATAAATATGACCCGTTATTTTAACTCTAAATCTTAAACTTCTAATATGGCTGAACCATCAGTGTTAATATGGCTGGACCATCAGTGTTAATATGGCTGAACCATGTTAATATGGCTGAACCATCAGTGTTGATATGGCTGAACCATCAGTGTTAATATGACTGAACCATCAGTGTTGATATGGCTGAACCATCAGTGTTAATATGACTGAACCATCAGCGTTGATATGGCTGAACCATCAGTGTTAATATGGCTGAACCATCAGTGTTAATATGGCTGAACCATCAGTGTTAATATGGCTGAACCATCAGTGTTAATATGGCTGAACCATCAGTATAGGTTTAAATCCTTCCAGGACAAGTAGAAATACTACAGATTTTAGATTAAAAAAAAAGAGTATTTAATACTAGAAAGGTGAGTAAACAATAAAACCTTAAAAACCACCACATGACACGCCCCTCTTCAGACACCCTGGCATCTGATTGGCTGTCAGAGGGCCTCGGAGCATCTGATTGGCTGTCAGAGGGCCTCGGAGCGCTGGGCCTCCATGGCACGCTGCATCTTCTCCACCATCCAGATAGGAACAGAGAACGGCTTCAGCTCCTCCATCCTTAAGTCTGGACACTCCCTGACACACACATGATGTACACACATGATGTACACACACTATATATACACACACATTATACACAGACTTAAAATATACATACATTCACGATTGTACACACACTACATATACTCACACATTATACACATAGACTTAAAATGTACACACATACACTCACGATGTACACACTATATATACACATACACACTCACATACACAAGATGGTGATTTAAACACTTGAAAATAATCACTTTGCTTATCAGAGTCTCCCACTGCTGTCTATAAACAAATGCGGCCCCATTCAATTGAGCAGAACAGAGACAATGCACTACCGAGTGCTGTTGTATGCTCTGGCGTACCTGTGGTAGATCTGAGTGAACACCCTAATCCTGTTGGTGCAGAAGCTGCATGTGTGGAAACTAGCAGCACATCGGTGAATGCTGGAGCTAAACATGTGGGTGAAAGAGCTGCCAAGAGGGTAAGGGTAAACCACTGCACATCATGCGACGCCTAGGCCTGACACTTGGTACGACCGAAGAGCAGGAGAATTCTTCCCTTCCCTTAACTAGTCTAACTAGAAAACCTGCTGACAATTGCATAGACTGGGCAGTAAAAAATTGCTGACTATTGAATAAAATTGAAAACACGCCTACTAGATCTCCCCTATAAAAGATGGGGATACAATGGAATAGGAGA
The DNA here is from genome assembly GCA_026745465.1 of Lota lota. NCBI lineage: Eukaryota > Metazoa > Chordata > Actinopteri > Gadiformes > Lotidae > Lota > Lota lota. The sequence goes on along the minus strand of JACYXH010000427.1, from coordinate 1,150,957 downwards.
GTGAATGAAAAGTTGAGATTGGATAAAAAGGAGGTGAAATGTTGGGGGGAGAATCAAGAACGAGGACGAAGAAGAAAGGACCCAAGTTGCCAGCTCCCTTCAGCAGAAGATGACCATCTGATTTGTTTTATGTTTTCTTCTTCATGTAAGACTGAAAAACTTCTGTAAGGTCATCTCTTTTTGATTTTATGTTTTTGAAATAAATATGTCCAGTCTCCAAAGGACTTGGACTACAGACATTTCTGGTTTCTCCTGTGCTTAACCACCATTGCTAAAGCAGACATACCCAAAAAACAAGCTACAAACAAGAAATAAGAAATAGACCTCCTCTTTACCATAGGGATGAAACTCAATACTGGATTGAGCATGACATAGTAATACTACGAAGGAGTCCCAGAGAGGTAAGGGCTCTTACCCCGACCGTTAGAGAAGAGTGAAACCTGGTAAGGTTAAATGAGATCTCTAAATGAGATATTGGACAGAGCTCGCTTGGGTCTAGCCTCTAACTCGGGAGATTGTTAACCAGTGACTGGAATCCATCGCAGGAGGGAGTTTTAGTCTTATCATAGAAAACTCCTGGATCACACAACAGTACGAACGGAGAGAATCATTTCACCAGCGCGATTTGACAGCAGTTTGTAGTTTACCTGTTTTGGATCACCTTCAATGCTTTCGAAATGCTGCCAAACTTAAGAAGTTTGTTTTCCTGACATTGTGTATCCTTTTAGACTAACGGTCTAGAATGTGCTCTACTTCATACAGAAAATTATTGGATAGTGCCACTGGCATTACGCAAAGGGGTTATCAAACAAACAATAAGTAAATGTATTGAAAGCAAAACATAACACAGCAGATTGCACACAGAAGACTGAGTCAATCCCAAACCCCCACAAATAAAACCAAGCAATGCTGTGGTATCACTCATAGACCCCCCACATCCTCACAATGGAATGTCCCACTATTAAAACACACATTTTTGCTGACACGACGAATCAACTATTGAAGACGAAGTTGACTAGTTCCTTTCTATCGAAGATTCGAATCGATGAGGATTTGAGGTCAACCCCCCCTCCCACACACACACACACACACACACACACACACACAAACACACGCACACACAAACACACGCACACACAAACGCCTTACTTATAGTCGTCGCTGCGAGACAGGTCCTGGATGTCCTCCTCTATCAGCAGGTAGGCCTGGACACACAAACACACCTTTACACATGCTCATAACACCAGGCGGGTTTGTTATGATCATGTCCTATTGTGATCACATCTCATGTTATTGTGATCATAGCTCATGTTATTGTGAATATATCTCAAGTTATTGTGATCATATCTCATGTTATTGTGATCATAGCTCATGTTATTGTGATCATATCTCATCTGTTATGATCATGGTATTTCTTACCATCTTCCCTCCAGTAGCTCTCATGTGTTGTCTCTCTGCCAACCAGTGTTTGTCCTGAGCATCTGCAGCATACTGCAAACACACAATACGCAAACAATGATTGAATAGCCAATAATCAACGTATTTCATTCATTCTGTACAAGCCCATCTGTTGATTATAAAAGCGGCCTGACAATATGAAACAACGAGGAACCTTCCATGTAAGAAAACCCATCCGCACGCACGCTACACTCCCTGAAAGTGGGTAAGACCTTCCGTCTGATTCAGGCGCAGGGGTCACGTTCTCAAACTCACGTGTGTGTGTGCGTGCATGTGCGTGCGTGTGTATGTGCATGCGTGCGTGCGTGTGCATGTGCGTGCGTGCGTGCGTGCGTGCGTGCGTGCGTGCGTGCGTTTACCTTGAACAGGCCAGAGTGTTTGATGTAGATTCGTCCTCTGGTCCCTCCCATGCCCAACGCCCTGAAACACACAACTCCTTTAGGATGCTTCCTAGGACCTTGGTGCCTATCACACCTTCAGCACTGTGGAAACCAAGACTCACGCAATCTTCCAACATACACACTGCATATATGCTTTATGTATCTGAGTAAACATTGAATCATTCCAGGTGATTTTTACTTTTGAGAAGGTCCTGAACCAGAGACCTCAGCCACAAGACAGCGAGATAGCGTGCAGTGCCTATCTAGGCCCTGTCTAGGCCCTGTCTAGGCCCTCTCTAGGCCCTGTCTAGGCCCTCTCTAGGCCCTGTCTAGGCCCTGTCTAGGCCCTGTCTAGGCCCTGTCTAGGCCCTGTGTATGCCCTGTCTAGGCCCTGTCTAGGCCCTGTCTAGGCCCTGTCTAGGCCCTGTGTATGCCCTGTCTAGGCCCTGTCTAGGCCCTGTCTAGGGACCATCAGCATTAGGATGCTTCCTATGCTCCACATTGGGTTAAAGTGTGATGCTTTTGTCCCACAAGCACACACATTCACATTCACACGCAAGCGCACACACACACACACACACACACACACACACACACACACACACACACACACACACACACACACACACACACACAGTATAATATACACTACATCTCATAATAGTACCTGTAATACTGTATTCTATGCACTACGTCTAGCAATAGTACCTGTAATACTGTATACTATGCACTACATCTAGCAATAGTACCTGTAATACTGTATACTATGCACTACATCTAGCAATAGTACCTGTAATACTGTATACTATGCACTACATCTAGCAATAGTACCTGTAATACTGTATACTATGCACTACATCTAGTAATAGTAGCTGTAATACTGTATACTATGCACTACATCTAGTAATAGTACCTGCAATACTGTTTACTAGTCACACTACCTCGAGTACTCTTCAAAAAGCTCTACTCACTTATTGGCTCGGGAACCCAGGACGAATGTGCTACCATCGTTGAGTCTGTTGGGATCCCACTACAAAGATATACAATACATAAATAATATATATAACAATACTACAAATATTTATAATTAGATATATAATATATATAACAATACTACAAAAATACCTAATTAGATATATAATATATATAATACTACAAAAATACATAATTAGGTATAATATATATATATATATATAAATAAAACTACTTGCTACATGCTCTACATGCTAGTCTCTACAGTACACCAACTAAAGGCCTTTATAGGAACTACATGCTAGTCTCTCCCATACACCACCTAAAGGCCTTTATAGGAACTACATGCTAGTCTCTCCCGTACACCACCTAAAGGCCTTTATAGGAACTACATGCTAGTCTCTCCCGTACACCACCTAAAGGCCTTTATAGGAACTACATGCTAGTCTCTACCGTGAACCACCTAAAGGCCTTTATAGGAACTACATGCTAGTCTCTCCCGTACACCACCTAAAGGCCTTTATAGGAACTACATGCTAGGGGCCAACATTGTGTGTTTAGTGTTGCTGAACAGGGTGAGGGTTGGCTGGGAGGATGTTCTTACCTTTGGTCCATCTCTTCTGACTGGCTCTGAAGCTTTGGGTTTGGAACTAAAACAAGAACAAGAGTTTATACCACAGCATTGTTAAAGACTTGATTCTGATTGGCCAATAACGTTCCAAGTGTGTGCATTATTTAATGCACACAATGCAAGAAATATGCTCAAAGCACCCCGGATGAATATTTCAATTTCAGCTGATCAGGTCGATAAAAAAATCAATACGATATTATTAGATGAAAGTAACTAATATCGGGCTGTCCCTTTATTGGAAAATAATGTATGAGGTTTGTTAGCACCACAAAAGTACATTATTTTATTGTATTGTATGTTTGGGAAGAAGAGGTGAATACGGAGCACTACTCTACGGACTCATACTCACGGTGCAGAGTAGGTCAAAGGTCGGTCAAAGGCCGCTGCTGGAGCACAGGGGCGACCTTTCCTCTGGAGAACACAGCACATGGTCATTAAAGGTTACATGTTACAGGTCTGAGGTTAGAGGTTAAGGGTTACGGGTTCAGGGTTAAATGTTACATGTTAGAGGCTACAGATTACATGTTACAGGTTAGAGTTTAAGGGTTACAAGTTATATGTTACAGGTTAAAGGTTAGATGTCACATGTTTGAGGCTACAGATTACATGTTACAGGTAGGAGGTTACATGTTACAGGTTAGATGTCACATGTTAGAGGCCACAGATTACATGTTACAGGTAGGAGGTTACATGTTACAGGTTAAGAGTTTAAGGGTTACAAGTTAGAGGTCACATGTTACAGGTAAGAGGTTATATGTTACAGGTTAGAGGTGACAGGTAAGAGGTACAAGTACCTTCTTAGGAATGGGGCTTCCTCTGTGAGTGGAGTCGTCTTCAGTCTGTCTGGATCTCTGGAAGGAGAAAGGGACGGCAGGTGAACAAACGAAAGGTGCAGTTGAAACAGTTGGTGGTTGTGGATCCTCACCTTTATGTTGGCCTCCACCCCAGGACGAGCCCCCTTGCTCTCTGCCTCAGGAAACATCTGCTTGGCCTACAGACAGGGAACCAGTCAGACAGAGAACCAGCCAGAACAGAGAACCAGTCAGCTTGCTAGTTAGCTGATGCTAGTTAGCCCGTAGCCTTACTTGCTCAAGCAGGTTTCTGCAGGTGTCTGTGATCAGATGGTCCGTCTGGACGTCATCTCCAACGTTCTCCTTCACATTCTCTGCTGCCTTGTCCAGGAACTGAAGAGATCAACAAACTACATTACAATATCAAACAACATTACAGTCAGTCAGTCAGCGCGACTCAGACTCGACTCATCCACAGCCAGTTCGATGCGGAGGGCGGAGGGTTTACTCTTTCTATAAGTACGACATGAATGTGGAGCGAGGACTGCTGTGCACACAGTGCTCTCTCTCAGCTCGGCCATCCTCTTCCACTAATAACAAAGACGGTGTGCTCTGACTGAAGGCGATTTACCTATTTCCTCTGAAACCCTCTATTAGCTACTACACAAAATAGTGCCCAGACACCAGATTACCTGTTTTGGGGGATTTTAAAGTCGCAGTATGTACGATTGAAGCCCTCCCAGTTAGTAGGCGGGAGACTTTCAGAACAAGAAAACAAATGACAGTGTTGTGTCCACTCTGACTGGCTGAGCGTGACGTTTAGCTGCGTAGCTCGGCTGGCTGGGGGGCGCGAGTGGGAGGGGGTTAGGGAGTGTCGATAGTACGATTTTTAGTATATCAGTCAAAGGATGTGATTTTATTCATAAGAATTGTTGAAATCACTATCGATCCTCAAGGACTCAAGAGTGTGTGCGTGTGTTTGTGAGATCACCTGCTGGTACTTCCTGAACACAGCTATGATGTCATCGTTGAAACTGGGCTGGAGCACCGCCCTCAGAAGGTCCATAGAGACCACAGGGTCTGTAAAGCTAACACACACACACACACAGTTTTTTAACATGCCCACTGGAAAACCGGGACTACCTTGGTTCCTATTTAAACACCCAAGCCAGGTTATGACAAAGAGCTGTCCTGACCCTAGTCCATTTTAAATCACCATGTAAACAGGTCTCATCCCCATGACAACAGGTCGTATTACCATGACAACCTGTCTCATCGTCTGGTCTCATCATCATGACAACACATCTCATCAACAGGTCGCATCACCATGACAACAAGACTCATTATCGTGATATCAGGTCTCAACACCCTGACAACAGGTCTCATCACCATGACAATAGGTCTCATCACCATGACAAAAGGTCTCACCCTCATGAGGTCTCATCACCATGACAAAAGGTCTCACCCTCATGAGGTCTCATCACCATGACAATAGGTCTCACCCTCATGAGGTCTCATCACCATGACAACAGTTCTCACCACCATAGGGTCTCATCACCATGACAATAGGTCTCACCCTCATGAGGTCTCATCACCATGGCAATAGGTCTCACCCTCATGAGGTCTCATCACCATGACAATAGGTCTCACCTCACCACCATGTGAGATCGTCTTCCTCTGCGCTGGACCTGGCGGTGTTTAATCATGAGGTTCCACGGGTTCTGCTGGAGAACACACACATACACAGAAAAACATGGTAACCTCTTCTACATGTTATGGTTCTACCTAATGGAAGACGGAACTAACGTCATGTGACTATTCAGACTGCTTACCACATCGGCCTCCAGCCAGTCCCGCCGGCCATCTCCACGGTGAGCTCCCATGTTACCGATCACCTGGAGATGTGATGTCATAGTTAACCTGGAGATGCGATGTCAGTTAACCTGGAGATGTGATGTCACAGTTAACCTGGAGATGCGATGTCAGTTAACCTGGAGATGTGATGTCACAATTAACCTGGAGATGTGATGTCACAGTTAACCTGGAGATGTGATGTCACAGTTAACCTGGAGATGTGATGTCACAGTCAACTTGGAGATATGTCATAGTTAACATGAATATGTGATGTCATAATTAACCGGGAGATGATGTAAGATATTACCTGGAGATGAGATGTTGATAGCAGCACCGACGCTTTGCTTCGTAGAAACTGCGATGTCGAGTACACGGCTACTAGTTTGGTTAATGCTAGTTAAGGATAGGTTCTCTATTTTGTATATTCTTTAGCGTGCAGACCAACTTAAATAAGTTGAGATAATACGATTATTTGAAATGTTTCGATCGATGTTTTGACCCACTTCCTCCGTAGAAGCAGATCATCAAGCACGCAAGCGCAGAGCAGACGTGGGCGCGGCTAAAGTCTCGCGTTCTCCGCCCGCGGAGTCCACCATGCTTGTGAGGTCAAATCACTCGTATATATCAATGTTATTATCCTAGAATTTTGCAATTATTCCCAGTATATTTAAATTCCCAGTGTATTTTGATCATTCCTAATACATCCCGTCGTTGGAAGTTTTCATTGTCTTCAAAATCATCCGATAGATATGGTCGGAACATACGCGTGTTCTGTGCAAATGAGCGGCCACGGGGTGAAAGTGAAAGGTGTTTGCACGCTGTCCCAACAAACGTCAACAACTAGCGACACAGGCCGGTGTGCCGGACCGTTGGTACTTGTCGGCTGTTTGCGGGGGAAGTCACGTCGGCAAACATCAGTTTGTTGGGGTCGTGTGCAGCACCGTAACACGTCGAGCCGATGGATTTCCAATGCATAATGAGTGTCCCAATAACCCCTATACCTGGTCCTTAAATAGTGTACCGAATACTGGTATAGGGAATTAGGGACAAGTGCGCCAATTCGGAGACAGCCGTGACCCCTCGATGACCACCATGTTTTTGTATTGTTTTGATAGTTAACGAGAGAACGTTTTTAATTAATGGATAATATATTAAAATGCAGCAGACAGCAGGAAACCAAACTGCATAATTCGGCCTGGACCAGTAGAGGGCAGAACACACAATGGGAATGGACCAGTAGAGGGCAGACCACACACTGGTTCTGGATCAGAAGAGGGAAGACCAGGGCAACACACTGGGCCGGGACCAGTAGAGGGCAGACCACACACTGGTTCTGGACCAGAAGAGGGAAGACCAGGGCAACACACTGGGCCGGGACCAGTAGAGGGCAGACCACACACTGGTTCTGGACCAGTAGGGGGCAGAGCAACATGCTTCATGCAGAGCCGAACAAACAAAACTGAAAGGAAACTCATTCATTATACAAATGTGAGACAAAACAGATGCACTTTGACATTATATAGCTTTATACATATATATCATTCTTAACACTTTGGTTTTGTTTAAACAAACTATATTTCAGGCTCTATGATACGGTCATGTTTTTTTTCTTTAGAAAAAAGTGTTAAATTAAAGCAATTCCAATTTGAGGAGAAAGAGAATTATGGAGGAACATCGTGTTCATTTTCAGCTACTATACACATCCACCATGGCCTCTATCAGGTCCTCAGCCGGAGGGGGGGGTGTGTGTGTGTGTGTGTGTGTGTGTGTGTGTGTGTGTGTGTGTGGACACGAGGGCAGGTCATAGGTCAGCAGCATATTAATCACTAGAAGTCTTCTCTAGCGAGCTACTGCTGTTGTTGTTGTTGTTGTTGTTGTTGTCATGGGGACCAGGTGACTCCACACTAGTTGCCCGTTCTGTTGTTTTGGGGGCGGCGTCTTTGTCTCCCGCGGGGGCGACGGGGGCGGGGCCAGGCCGGGAGGAGCTGCTCTGATAGGCTGACATGAACTCAGCCAGACGCTCAGCGCTGGGCTCCCACTTGGAGAAACCGGCCGAGTTCTGGAGGAAGAACACCACCGTGCCGTGGACCGCCTTGTAGTACATCTCCTCCCTACAGGGGGAGTGAACACTGGTTAGTACTAGTTAGTATACTAACACCTTGTAGTACATCTCCTCCCTACAGGGGGAGTGAACACTGGTTAGTACTAGTTAGTATACTAACTAACACCACCGTGGACCGCCTTGTAGTACATCTCCCTACAGGGGGAGTGAACACTGGTTAGTACTAGTTAGTATACTAACACCTTGTAGTACATCTCCTCCCTACAGGGGGAGTGAACACTGGTAAGTAGTTAGTCTACTAACTAACTAACTAACTAACTAACAGGGTGGATCCACAATACAGCAGACTGAAATAAGGTAGCCTCACTCCACAATGTAGGCCTACTCTTTATCATTACATCCTAACACTGAAATAAGGTAGCCTCACTCCACAATGTAGGCCTACTCTTTATCATTACATCCTAACACTGAAATAAGGTAGCCTCACTCCACAATGTAGGCCTACTCTTTATCATTACATCCTAACACTGAAATAAGGTAGCCTCACTCAACAATGTAGGCCTACTCTTTATCATTACATCCTAACACTGAAATAAGGTAGCCTCACTCAACAATGTAGGCCTACTCTTTATCATTACATCCTAACACTGAAATAAGGTAGCCTCACTCAACAATGTAGGCCTACTCTTTATCATTACATCCTAACACTGAAATAAGGTAGCCTCACTCAACAATGTAGGCCTACTCTTTATCATTACATCCTAACACTGAAATAAGGTAGCCTAATTCAACAATGTAGGCCTACTCTTTATCATTACATCCTAACACTGAAATAAGGTAGCCTCACTCAACAATGTAGGCCTACACTTTATCATTACATCCTAACACTGAAATAAGGTAGCCTAATTCAACAATGTAGGCCTACTCTTTATCATTACATCCTAACACTGAAATAAGGTAGCCTCACTCAACAATGTAGGCCTACTCTTTCTTGACCCCTCAAACACAGCTGTTCTGTTTAAGGAATACTTAACATGGTAGGCCTTATCGTAGGATATGTGATTTGATACCCTTGTATAAAGTTGCAATGTGTTACATCTCAACTAGCTCATTGGTGTAATAACCTTGACATATCTGTAGTCGAGGCTGATCGATAGTGATTTCAATAATGGTATCAATAAAATCTCATCCTATAACTTGTGTTCTACTAATACAAAATGCTGGCCAGCCTGTACCTCTCTCCTTAATAGTTTACAAGAATCGTACAGTGCCTTGACACTCCTTAACCTCTCCCACTCACGCCACCCAGTCAGACAAGTTACGCCAGTTCAGATCACTAAGTTGCACAGCCAGTTAAGAGTATTTTTAATTCAGGAAGTCTCCAGCCTGCTAACTGGGAAGGGCTCAATCTTACACATTGCAATTTTACACATGGCATGTTTAATGTTTTACACATGGCATGTTTAATGTTTTACACATGGTATGTCTCATGTTTATAACATGGCATGTGCCATTAGTGTACTGCTAGTAGTATAAGTAGTATTAGCGTAGTACCAGTAATGTTATTAGTAGTATTAGCGTAGTACCAGTAATGTTATTAGTAGTATTAGCGTAGTACCAGTAATGTTATTAGTAGTATTAGTATAGTACCAGTAAGGTTATTAGTAGTATTAGTGTAGTACCAGTAGTATTAGTGTAGTACCAGTAATGTTATTAGTAGTATTAGTGTAGTACTAGTAGTGTTAGTGTAGTACCAGTAGAGTTAGTGTAGTACCAGTAGTATTAGTGTAGTGCCAGTAATGTTATTAGTAGTATTAGTGTCGTACCAGTAGTATTAGTGTAGTATTTGTGTAGTACCAGTAATGTTATTAGTAGTATTAGTGTAGTACTAGTATTAGTGTAGTACCAGTAGTATTAGTGTCGTACCAGTAGTATTACTGTAGTATTTGTGTAGTACCAGTAATGTTATTAGTAGTATTACTGTAATACCAGTAATGTTATTAGTAGTATTAGTGTCGTACCAGTAGTATTAGTGTCGTACCAGTAGTATTAGTATAGTATTTGTGTAGTACCAGTAATGTTATTAGTAGTACACGTACTTCTTGCAGATGTGCTGGCTGCCCGAGCGGTACTCGTGTTCGTAGGCGGAGACGGTGAGCTGGTGGCGGAGGAAGCGGCTGCCCTCCATCCTGGTGAGGGCAGGGGTCGCGGGTTTCCGCCACTCAGGAACAAAGACGATGAAGGACAACGGCTCAGTGGAGCTGTCCAGGAGGTCCTACACACACACACACACACACACACTAAGACCAAGGGACTACAGACTACATACGAGGCCCTAGAGATACAGACCAGGGACTACAGACCGGAGACCAGAGACTACAGATTAGGGACTAGTAAAGATTCGATTCCAGCCTCACCTCAAAGTGTGTTACCATGGCATCCATGAGCTCCTCACTGAAGGGAGGGTTTGCCTCAAAGGAGCCACTGGCAGGACGGAAACTGAGGAACGGACTGCAGACGGGATCAAAAGATATTCATAGGATTCACTTTATTCATTCCTTTGATATGATCCACTGGTATGTCAGAACACGTATGTGAGGGATAATCCACGTCACGGGGGCTAAGAACACAACCTCTGTGCATTATTTTTGCAGCAGACCAGCATACGCGAGGATGCCAAGGCTAGAGTAGGAACATAACTTTCGAGGACGGCTGATTTCAGGAAGATGTTTATTATTGTTTATTATTGTTTTGTATTTTGGCAGAAGAGGAGTTCTTTATTTTTTCTTATCTTGTTAACTGCTAGCATGTTTTGAATTAACAGTGTCGTTTTAGCTCACGAAACGCTGGTTACCTGAATGTAACGCACGCCTCACCACTAAAATAAGTCTAGAATACAATCTAGAACCCATCACCCTTTAGAACCCATCACCCTCTAGAACCATCACCCTCTAGAACCCAGTCTAGAACATATCACCCTCTAGAACCCAGTCTAGAACCCATCACCCTCTAGAACCCAGTCTAGAACCCATCACCCTCTAGAACCCAGTCTAGAACCCTCACACTTTTGCTACTAATCAATAAACCATCTTACCCTCGAGAGCCAAAGAAGCCGTCGGTGTCTGGGAAGGCGGAGCAGAACTGTTTGAAGTAGCAGTTGAGAGGAGAAGCGAAACATTCGAAGGAAACGCCAAACTGTTTGTGCAACACTTCAAACACCACCACGGGCAGCGCCCCCTGCAGGCCCGTCCCCTCGTTGACTCCCCTGCCAAACATGACCTGAGAACACACAATACAGTGAACCGGGGCATGCTTGTTAAATAGCTGGTGGTTAGCTAGCTAGCCGTTGGTCAGCTAGCTAGCTGGTGGTTAGCTAGATAGCCGTTGGTCAGCTACATTAATGGTGGTTAGCTATATAGCTGTTGGTCAGCTAGATTGCCTGTGTTTTACCTTACATAACAGAAGTCCAACAACACTGTGCCAGAAACCAAAACTACCCGACTATGGCATTAAAAACCTCTGTCCAAACCCATCCTTTCCGAATTCAACCATAACCCGGCATTCCAAATAGGCTACAGAATTCTGCCTCTATTCCTTTACTTTTTTAAACGGTTCAATTGGCTGATCAGTTAGCTAGTTGACTGCTAGCGTTAGCCGAGTAATTACCTGGTAGCGTTTGATGAGACACCAGACTCTGGACAGGAACTTCTCAAAGCGAGCATCATCGATGCAGCTGTACCGGTATAGCAGCTCCTACACACAAACACCCGTGGGTTAGTACAGTACAGCAGTAGTACTCGTAGTAGTAGTAGTGGTACTAGCAGTATAACTGACCAGTTTACTGAAGTGTCCTCTGTTGATCTTCACCATCTCTCCTTTGTAGCGCAGGCAAGCCATCTCGTTCTCAATGTGGAGCTCCACGCGGGGCTGGGGGGGCGAGGGGCACGCCAGGCGGGCCGGGTAGCAGTACACCAGGCGGTCCTGAACCTCCGGGGGCTCACAGCCCTCTACACCACACACACACACACACACACACACACACACACACACACACACACACACACACACACACACACACACACACACACACACACACACACACACACACACACACACACACACACACACACACACACACGTTATGTCTCAGTAGATAAAGTGTGTGTGTGTGTTAAGACTTGTGCCACTTTGTGATGGAATCGTATGTTGGCAGTTGAAGGGACGATCAGCAATTTGTGCATTTAGCGACGTTCCAAAACGCCCGCTCGCTTAGCCTCGTTATCAGCATGACTGACGAGTGAATTCTCACACCGGCCGTCTCTTTTTCCATGGATCTGGCACCCCACGTCCCCCTCCTGCATACGCCCGCTCCCCGGAACTACGCTCTGCGCCCATAGGAGTAGTCGAGCTTACGGATATGATTCGGATTGTGATACTAAAGAGAAGATAATAATGTCGCACGGACCACAGGCACACGTTACTTTTAAAAGGGAACCGTTGTTTGATAAAGGACATCGCTGTAAAATGTTGGTTGGATTTTGTGTTATGTCAAATAAAATGCTCACCTTTTATGTATGTTTATTCACGTAACCTTTTTTTTTTTAAATCGCTTGCAGTTGACGCAACTCCCCCAGCCCCTCCCCCCGCCCCTGGCGATCCGATCGCATTTTGGCGATCTAGAGATTGGACGATATGAAAATAAAAAGGCTGGCCCAACCCCACCTGACAGGTTGTATTCCTTCATCAGGGCGGTGTGGGCGTCTTTGAGGCGCCGGCTGTACGCCACAGAGATGTAGTAGATCTTAGAGCAGATTCCCTCCACCGAGTCTTTGGCCACCTCCGTCACGTGAGGGCCACACTGCTTCCGTAGGTGCTCCAGACGGTCCTGCAGTACAGGACACACAGTACAGTCAACATCACACGGAGTACAGTACGGGACACACAGTACAGTCAACATCACACGCAGTACAGTACAGGACACACAGTACAGTCAACATCACACGCAGTACAGTACAGTACAGTACACACAGGACACACGCAGTACAGGACACATGCAGTACAGTACAGGACACACAGTACAGTCAACATCACACGCAGTACAGTACAGGACACACAGTACAGTCAACATCACACGCAGGACAGTACAGGACACACAGTACAGTCAACATCACACACAGTACAGTACAGGACACACAGTACAGTGATCACATAGTACAGTACACAGGACACAGTACAGTACAGGACACAGTACAGTGAACATCACAAACAGTACAGTACAGGACACAGTACAGGACACATCACACACAGTACAGTACAGGACACAGTACAGTAAACATCACACACAGTACAGTACAGTAAACATCACACACAGTACAGTACAGTAAACATCACACACAGTACAGTACAGTAAACATCACACACAGTACAGTACAGGACACACAGTACAGTGATCACACAGTACAGTACACAGGACACAGTACAGTGAACATCACACACAGTACAGTATTGCTGGGTGGTGTGACGGCTGATCTAACGGTATGGATTCTCCCCAGGGTTTGAATCTGGGCCCAAGTGTTCAAGCGGTCGGCCTGTAGAGTAAAGTGATCGAGGGAGGGAAAAGAGCGCTGCTGTGTACGGGGTGAAGGCGTGTTCACTTGAGACGGGTCAGAACCCGGGCGCGACCCACCCGGGTTCTCCTCAAACTGTGTGATTACGTAGCGTGGCGTTGCTACACACAACAGCGCTGTCGCTACGCGGACTTTAGGTTGACGGGGACATTTCATTTCTGACGCGGTTCAAATTGTTACAACACTCGTTTGACTCGAACAACACTTATTACAGTATCACCAGGGGGCGCCGTTGGGAGGAAGTCAGTGGTTCTCGGATCCACTCTGGGTCCGACTCGGTTACGGCAGAGATGATGGGTGGAGAGGGAAGGTTTTGGGCAGGAGGTTAAGGCGCGGCTACATGGTGGGAGCGCTCTCATTGGAAACACGACCCACTCAAGCTCCAATTAATACACACGGCGTTGATCGTTTAGGGGTACTTCAAATTATCATAAAACCAAAAGCAGGTGGTTTGTACACTACGCAAAATCTCAAACGAAATTGTTAGCGCCGTGCTATGGCTGCGCTAACCCTTCTTACCATGTAATCCTCCTTGCTGGCCGAGTGATCGTGGCGCAGCCAGTTCATGGTGTCTTCAGCGTTCCACTTCACCATCTTCCTGCTGTCTGGAGTGGCATTCCTACAAGGGGGGGAGGGGGGGGGGGGTTGTTAGTCAAGAGGCTAGCCATTGTAGCCATCAGACGGAGATAGCAGCTGTGGATACCGAGTGTAGACTGCTGCTGTAGCTAGCTAGTGTAGCTAGCTGGTGGATGGAGCTGGTGTTGCTAGTTACTTTAGCTAGCGGGTGCGGAAAGCTTGTGTAGCTAGCTAGCTGGTGTGGCTAGCTGGTACTGCTAATTAGTGTAGCTTGCTGTTTAGCTAGCGGGTGCGGATAGCTTGTGTAGCTAGCTAGCTGGTGTGGCTAGCTGGTACTGCTAATTAGTGTAGCTTGCGGTTTAGCTAGCGGGTGCGGATAGCTTGTGTAGCTAGCTAGCTGGTGTGGCTAGCTGGTACTGCTAATTAGTGTAGCTTGCGGTTTAGCTAGCGGGTGCGGATACCTGGTACCCACCTGGAGTCGATCATCTTCTTGGCAGCTTCCGCATATCTAAACAGCTGTCTCCTGGCTTCTTCCTTATACTTAATACGAGACAACCTATCACACACACACACACACACACACAGTTAGAAATACTGTCATACTATGATCATCTTCTTACTATTGGGAGCCAGACAGATAGACAAACATACAGGCAAACAGATATACAGGCAGGCCAACAGACAGACAGGCAGGCAGGCAGACAGACAGGTACCTGATTGGAATGTCATTCATCACTTCTCTGAACATGGACGGAGAGATAACAGGATCACAGTCGCTCGGCAACAACGGGTCTCCTCCCTTGTCGATCACTTTCCTCTCCAACAGCCAGCGGTTGAAAGACTCCCTGGGAGGCTCGATACCTGGACAGGAAGTACACACCCAGACAGGAAGTACAACTATTAGGGGACTATTTAGGGTTTATCTGGGTATCACCACTAGGTGAGAAGGTTTTTTTCAGGTTGTAGTCCTTTCTCACTAGAAGTGTTTTATTTCTGGGTGTAGTTCTACCTTCTCCCCAGCTGGGGTTTATTTGGTAGTAGTTCTAACCTTTCACCAGCAGGGGTTTATTTGCGTAGCGTAGTCCTACAGCCCTACCTTCTCTCTGGTAGCACAGTTCCACGTAGTGTTGACGTAGTTTGGTGACCAGCTGAGCTCGCTGCAGCTCCACCTCTGGGTGGGGGGGTAGCTGGGGGTCTGGGGGTCGCTGTTGGATCACCGCGTTGGTTGGAATCTCCAAATCCCAGTAGACACTGTCAGTAGAGACACAATAGATGCTTAACACAGTAGACACTAAACACAGTAGACACTAAACACAGTAGATGCTTAACACAGTAGACACTAAACACAGTAGACACTAAACACAGTAGACACTAAACACAGTAGACACTAAACACAGTACACGCTAAACACAGTAGACACTAAACACAGTAGATGCTAAACACAGTAGAGACACAGTAGATGCTAAACACAGTAGATGCTAAACATAGTACAGACACCATTTCACTAAAGCAGTAGCCATAGATACTTACCACAGTGCATACATTATAGAACTAAAAACAGTAGAGACACAGTAGACACTAAACACAGTAGATCCTAAACACGGTGGAGACCAACAGGAGGGTAGCCATTTGTGTGCTTACACTGCAGGTCTGTATGGTGCGGGGGAGGGGCCAGGAGCTACGCTGGGTGTGGACTGGGTCTGTTTGTCCTCAGGGGCGGAGCTCCAGGGTTTACCACCCGGGGTGCTGGGAGTACTGGGAGTGCTGGGAGTGCTGGGTGCTGTTGATTGGCTCTGCTTTTCGTCGGGGGCAGAGCTACAGGGTTTGGCCCCTAGGGTGCTGGGAGAGATAGGAGTTGTCGGCTCGACCTGAAAGAAAAAGTCAATTTCAGTACGAGATATTGGCTTATTTTTTGTTATTCTATGTTTAAAATATACATATACACAGGTTATTCTTCCGTTAAATTTCCGTAACTATATCCTCCGACCGTTTTTGAGGGATCAACACCAAACCATTACCAAAAGGTTGGTCATCCAGCCATATAAACACAGTATTTGTTTATTTAATGATTAATGATTATTTAATATAAAAAGTGAATGAAGCAAAAACGCTGGACCCTGAAACTGGATAACCTTATTTGACATGCTGAACTGGTTTGACATGCTGAACTGGTTTGACATGCTGAACTGGTTTGACATGCTGAACTGGTTTTCCTCAAAGACCCATCAATTCTATCAGGATTGATTTTTCTGTACCTTGAACGTTTTGGAAAACATTGAAAGATCTGCATCACTTGAACTATTGATCCAAATGACACCAAATTTGGTACACATGCTCCTTAATTGTGCCCGACTTTAAAGATATTTTGTATTTTTGATTGAGTTAAAATGGTTCATGGATTGCTACCTTTCTGTCAAGTAAAGTCCATTTTACTAAAGAAACTGGTTTTACATTTCAATCACCTGTTGATCAATAAACAAATAAATTATTGTGAACAATACCTTGGCTCGTTTAAAACTGTTAGCCTCGGCCTCCACCTCTTCAGATATTTTCCTCTTCCTCTGCCCGTTGCCTAGGTTACACTCTCCTCCTTCCACCGGGGCTGCATTCAGACCTAATGGATCAGACTACACACACACACACACACACACACACACACACACACACACACACACACACACACACACACACACACACACACACACACACACACACACACACACACACACACCTTGTAGTTAATGGTTGTGTTGTGTATAGCTATAATAGTTAATAAGATTTAGTAAAACTGTAGTTGATAGTTATAGTAGTTAATGATGTGTAGTAAATGTTAGTTGATAGTTATAGTAGTTAATGCTGTGTATTTAATGGTAGCTGATAGTTAAGGTGATAGTTAATGCTCATAAGTTAAGTTAGTTGATAGTTATAGTGGTTAATGCTGTGTATTTAATGGTAGCTGATAGTTAGGGTGATAGTTAATGCTCATAAGTTAAGTTAGTTGATAGTTATAGTGGTTAATGCTGTGTATTTAATGGTAGCTGATAGTTAGGGTGATAGTTAATGCTCATAAGTTAAGTTAGTTGATAATTATAGTGGTTAATGCTGTGTATTTAATGGTAGCTGATAGTTAGGGTGATAGTTAATGCTCATAAGTTAAGTTAGTTGATAGTTATAGTGGTTAATGCAGTGTAGTTAACAGTTATAGAGTAGTAACAGAAATGTGAGACCTAGCATGATCTATTGAGAATATGTAAAAAAAATAAAAAAACGCGTCTTGCGGTCGAAAACAAAGCACTAAACACTACGCCCGTGTGTGTAATTTGGTAATTGATAGCTAGTGGTCTGAAGTTAATAGTGCTGGTTAGAGAGGGGGTACTTACGATGACGTCATGTTGCCCCAGGACAGGCATCTCCCACAGGGACTGGTTAGTGAAGCGGTTAAAATAATACGGACGGTTCTCCCTCTTGGACCAGCACCGCGCCCAGCCTGCCTGAAGCAACTCATCTACAAAACAAGGTTAACAAAGTAAAAAATGTGTGTGTGTGTGTGTGTGTGTGTGTGTGTGTGTGTGTGTGTGTGTGTGTGTGTGTGTGTGTGTGTGTGTGTGTGTGTGTGTGTGTGTGTGTGTGTGTGTGTGTGTATACCTGGCAGCTCGGGGCCTTTGGAGGAGCTGGTTGGAGAGAGGGGAGAGCCCTGCGAGGGGGTGGAGCCAGACGGTGACAGGGTCACAGGCCCCTCCCCCTTTACTACAGTTGGGCTCTCGTTGGACATCTCAGAGTCCCTCAGGAGAACAGCTGCAGAGAGAGCACAGTGATGCTAACCTTGTGATACACAGCAGTGGAACTCTTCCACACTCTGGCTAGTATTTTATGAAACGTATTTGCTAACCAACTAGGTGAGGAATGAAAAAGTAATCGCAAATAAATATTTCGAAACTAATTGGACAGTTTGGGTTAAAGTTGCAGACGGTTCACTGTGATCGTCTGGTTAAACTGTTCCGTTGGTTAAACAGTTTGTCCATTTAATATTAGAATATGTCCCAGTGTACCGCTAGCTAACCAAGCAATATTGGGATGTATATAAATGAAATAACAATAACTATGTATAATAACCATAAATCTACGTATAAAATAATACTCTTCATATATTATAATAACTACATACTCCCCATATAAAATGATAATACCCATATACACTCGATATAAACCATGTCGATAATGTAACATAGAAGCCCTATGGAAATAACGATTTGTATGTGGTGCTTAGGGGGCGTGGCTTCTCTAGCGCGTCATCGCCATGTTTACCTGTACTTGTGTTATTGTATCTTATATATTAGGGCACCGTTTGGTTGGTTATTTAGGTCACTTCTCAGCGGGAAGCTAACCCTATGACTATCTTTCTTGTCATCCCTATTAGTACGATTGTTCAAGTAGTAATCTCCTGTCAAGCGGTCACGCCATGGTTTCTAATGCTCATCAAAAAGACAAGAAGTGACACTGTATGTTATCTGACCTGTCGCTTTCATTCAAACTGCACACGTGAGGCGCTGAGGCATGTTAGTACACATGATACACACGACTGGCGACCGATGCTTGGACACACACGGTTGGGACGCAGCGATGGAAACGGTGGACGGAGTAGTTCACACGAACCCATGTATTTGTCTAATTCAGTTTGATATGGGAATATTGATGTGTAAAGTGTCTAATATTATTGACTGATGTGATCGGTTATATTGTACAATACAATGGTTATTAGCATGGATGTATTCGAGTGGCGGAATGATCGCAGTGACATAAATGAAGGCGTTAGTAACACGCATGCGCCGTGCGGAGCGGAGCAGGGTTTAAAACAAAGGCTCCGTCGCTCCGGACGAACAGACCGGAGAAAAGCCGCCAAGTCGCCAGACTTACACCAGACCAAACTCCTCTATCGAGACGTTAAAATAAAGCCAGGGAGAAACACTATCATATCATGTTTGTGTTTAATGTGTCAGTGTACACCCTGGCGTACCAAACCAACCGCAGTGGACGAGAAGCTTGGCGCACTTTGCTGTACACAAAATGGCGGTTCCGCCCCTACGACAACCGTGCCGACTGTTTCGTGTTTTACTGTTTATCTCTTTATTTACTGACCGGCTGCCCAGCCCCTCTGTTGCGATCATCTGAAGCGCAAAACCGTCCTACACACGAGTGTTATACAGTGGCGGCTCCGCGGCGCGTCCGTCTCTTACCTTGCAGGGTTAAGTAGTGGATATGTGGTGGATAGTTGTGGGCTCTGCTGGTACCGTCGGTCCTCCTCCCTCTCCTCCCGCCTGCTCAGACATCTTGTACAGGGCACCGAGGCAACTGCACTGCGCACGCGCGGCTCTTTCTCTGTGTCTTGTAGAGACGTGGAGCGACCAGGCCGACATTTGCAGCGGGGCACGGATGATACTAGTGCAGCGGTGCCCAGCCTTTGACTTTAGGTGTACCGCTCAATTGTCATCAAGACACAAGTATGACAGCAAGAAGGCCGTGGCCAGCGGGATACAGTGGGAAGGAAAAGTCAGCAACACTCCTTATGCTCCCAGTGTGTTTATTTAGCAAACACAAATTAACAAAAAACATATATTTATCCAAATAATTATCCATAATTCTATATTTACTGAAGAATATATTATTATAATCATAATATATTATTTTTCAAAGAACTTATTTTTTCAATTATTGTAAATGACTAATGTCAGTTACAAGAATTAAATCCCACGTAACACCTTCAGTACCTACAGGTTGAAAAACACGGTGTAGAACATACCTACAGTAAAACATGACAACAAATGAGTCCAGCATTGATTTCTAATAACTCAAGTTGTAATAACTGCAATTAAATATTGTTGCAGCCCCAATGCTAACGTGCATTATTTGAACTTCAGTGTTTTTGAAACTAGTGGTTCAGTCATGGGTCTCACTACGCTTGTCATGCTTCGTGTGAACGTATATGGACTTTAACTATATCTAAATCAAACAACTTTATACATTATCTAAATGATATGGAAAATTGACCACATATATCCAGTGGTGTAGTGGTGCCTGGAGAAGTGGCTATACTCTTACTTTTTAAAGCGGCCCGTCCAGCAAAGGATAAACGCCCTGTGTTATAAACAGTGGCATGTAAGACTACTCTTGCATATTTAGATAACCCAAAAATGGGCCAGTAGTATTTACACATTGTAAATTAACTTCTGCTGCTCGACTTCAGGGAGCAAGGATCATTATGAAATTAACATTGGCCACAGAAGAGGTGCAGATTTTGCAATCAATACTGGCCCACAGAATCTAGGGTGAGACAACTACATAATTATGCATTTTGAGTAAATTATTCCTTAGTCCATCCACACATGAAAATTGGACAACTATTCTCTCACCATGTAGTCTATGGGTCAGTAGTTTCTTTTGTAAATGGCCTCTTGCAACGGATAGTGTGGGCCAGAGTGTGCCACCATTTTAAAATCAACATTATTTGTCAAGGGGCAGTTTGCAAATACTACTGGCCCTACACAGGCCTAATGCATGAATATAAGATATATTCTACATGACGCAAACACAGTGTGTCAGTCTGAGATTAACTTATTTTTAACAAATATTCAAATATCATCATCAGTCAAAGAACTCAACAATACATTCAAAACAATATGTTACAAAATAACAATGTTTAGTTAACAATGAACAAAAATATCTACATTTGACAACATATTCATGAAAACCACAGTGATACACTCTCGGTTGAATTTACGGACACCATTGGAAAACAGCGGTTGGAGTTGCTTTTTATCATGCTCCAACTCTGTTAGACTATACCCCACGAGATGGCTCTAACATGATTGTAAAGCCAACGTAACTGTACAGTCAAATGTGCAAAGAGAAACGCTACATTGAGTCATTCATACTGTATAGATACATCTTTATTGGGTGTTTTTTAGGGAACATTTGCATTTATTCACGTGCGATTGGATTAGCTACTCATGTACTGGACTGTATGGTTATTGCAGGACACTACTGAATGATGCGCATCAGAGAGGATTTAGAAGTGGGTATACGCAATACAGACTGAAGAATCAGTAGGTATACGCCGTATACCTGCGTTTACCCTGCACTACACCACTGCATATATCTCACCGTATGAGGAAGAAATCCTTCTGTCCTCCGTCTCTCGTGGTTTGACTGGCGTTGCCAACGTTGGTGGTTTGTTGGTTGTGTCGCCTGTGTTGAATGGCGTTCAACACGTATTTGAGTTTTAAAGTTAGATAATAAACTATAGAACATGTGTTAGAGTATTAAGGTTAGTCACTATACAAACATGTAATGAGTTATAAAGTTAGGTGTTGTACTTTATAACATATATTTGAGTATTCAAGTTAGATGTTATACTATATCAAATGTATTACAGTATTAAAGTTCGATATTATACTAAGATGTAGTAGAGTAGTAAAGCGAGATATTATACTATATAACATGTATTACAGTATTAAAGTTAGATACTGTACTATATAACCTGTATTACAGTATTAAAGTAAAATATTAGACTATAGAACATGTATTTGATTTTTTAGGGTTGGATGCTAAACTATATAACATTTATTAGAGTATTAAAATTTGATATTATACTAACACGTATAAGAGTATTAAAGTTAGATATTATACTATAGAACATGTATTAAAGCTGTTAGGGTTAGATGTTATAATAAAGAACATGTATTAGAGTTGTTAGGGTTAGATGTTATACTAAGAAACATGTATTAGAGCTGTTAGGGTTAGATGTTACACTAAGAAACATGTATTAGAGCTGTTAGGGTTAGATGTTATAATAAAGAACATGTATTAGAGTTGTTAGGGTTAGATGTACTAAGAAACATGTATTAGAGCTGTTAGGGTTAGATGTTACACTAAGAAACATGTATTAGAGCTGTTAGGGTTAAATGTTATAATAAAGAACATGTATCAGAGTTGTTAGGGTTAGATGTTATACTAAGAAACATATATTAGAGCTGTTAGGGTTAGATGTTATACTATAGAGCATGTATTAGAGCTGTTAGGGTTAGATGTTATACTATAGAGCATGTATTAGAGCTGTTAGGGTTAGATGTTATACTATAGAGCATGTATTAGAGCTGTTAGGGTTAGATGTTATACTATAGAGCATGTATTAGAGCTGTTAGGGTTAGATGTTATACAAAGAAACATGTATTAGAGCTGTTAGGGTTAGATGTTATACTAAGAAACATGTATTAGAGTTGTTAGGGTTAGATGTTATACTATAGCGCATGTATTAGAGCTGTTAGGGTTAGATGTTATACAATATAACAGGTATTGATGAAAAAACTAAATCTAATCCTCTGTGGTATCATGGTTACGGGCTAGGTATGACTCGGAGCGTGGTAAATGTTCAACATGTGGTTTATTGGCAGAGATACAAGGTAAACGAGCTTGTACTCTGGAGGTGGTTCATGAAGCATCTCTCTAATACAGGTAACAATTCAGTTTATATTGATCAGGGGCGGAATGGTAAATAAGCCACACCTACAGGTTCTAATTTACCCAGGTAAACCTTCGGTCTGTCTTGGCCTGGGCGGAAGTTCAAGGAGGCCATGCTTGTAGTGTCTGACTGGTGTTAGCTCTACAAATGTGGTCCAGTGAAGTACTGATGTTTGCTTGAATATCATGGTCTAAATAAAGCATACAAGAAATTATTTACATCAGTATTAGAGTTGTTAGGGTTATGTATTATATAAATAAAATGTATTAGAGCAGCACACACAGACACGAACACACACACACACACACACACACACACATACACACACACACACACACACTTGAGAGTGAGTTTCTCAGTAAGAAGGGAGGGGAATGTTGCCCCTCCTACTGCCCATCACCTATAAAACCCCTGACAGAAAGACACAGACAGAGGGATAGAGACAGACACAGCAAAGAGAGAGAGAGGGACAGAGGGAGAGAGACACACAGAGAGACAAAGAGACTGAAGTGGACAAAAAAACAGACTGGAAAAGCAGTGGATGGTCCAAAAGGTAAAGTGTCCCACATACACACACCAAACCACACACACCAACACACACACACCACTCATAGAATAAAATCAAATGCAACTATGTATTTACATATCTGTGAAAGAGCTGAATACTAGTTACACTACACTGTAAGAAACTTACCGTGAAATTCACAGTAACTTACTGACAGCACAGTAATTACTATGTACTGTATTTTTGGTTACAGTAGTAGTGTGGTTACTATAAAATAAAACAGTTATTTCCAAGTACTGTCATTTTAGTTACAGTAGTGTTTTAACTGTAGAGTAAAACACAGACATTTCCAAGTACTATGCTTTTGGTTACAGTTATGGTGTACGGTAATGTAAGTTAATAGATATCAGTATTGTTGATTGTTGAATGGTAACAATTTATTACCCACTATTTGCACTCCTCCTCCTAAATCAAAAAGCTCTAACTTCTAATAATAACAGGCTGCTAAGGTAATATACATCAGTTACACATTCTTTTTTTAATCTGGTGTTCCGTCATCTACAATAGCGTCGGGCAGCATCAATTTTAGGTGTTGATCTGCATTTGATATAATGAGTGGTGATGCCACTGCGATGAGCGCCAAGGTTTAGAGCCTAAAGGACATACAAGATTATCAATTTGGTGGTTCTAGCCCAACCGGAAGTGTGGTAATCCCTCCCTGAGAGGTCATATGAAGATGTAAAAAAACACCATTAATGGGAGCCTAGAATGACCTGTGAATAAGCTAGAGACATCTGGTCAAATATATATATTTGGGGGCTCTAGCCCTACAGGAAAGGCTCACAAAGCATTATCAAATGCTCCATTGAAACACATTGGAAACACAAGCTGTTGCTAGAAATTAATCTAAATTCGTAGACAAGAGATAGAAACTTGGCCACCAGGGGGCATCTTGAGATCCCTCTGTGGAAATCTTGGATCGCTCATCGAAAAGGCCTAACCCTAAACCACAGACCCGTGACCTGTGACCTGTCACACATGATAAATTAATGAATTGCCTCATTAAATCAATGAGCTTGGTGTTTTGCTTTCACGAATAGGTTATCGTCTGTATCACTACCAAATCTGCCCGTGCTGACACATCTCTCGGAGTGAAGTAACTAGCCCTCAGACAGTGATCTGGAAAAAAGAAACACGAGTCAAGTTGATTACAAAAGTCATTAATTAATTTAAATGAATTCAAAACAAAACCATTTACGGCAACTCAGCTGCCACGTGTCACGTCGTTATGGCAACGAGTGCGCTGTGGTTTGGAGTAAAACCCGGCTGAATCATTTATCTTCAGATTAGTAAATGACTTAAGTGCACTATTGGAGATAAATCCTCATCTAGGTTTGTGTAAATGAAACTTTACATAGAACTCATAAACTCGTAAGCAACGTGAACTGTGCCTACATACATTAATGTACCTCATCACAGCGTCCGTTGGCTCACGGTTCCACATGTTTGAAATACGTGTTGTGCAATAGAATATATCATTTTGGTTCTTTCTTAGACAGAGTACAGCCTACCCCGATTATATTCCCCCCAAACCCCCAAATGAGCATGACGAAACGCCACGAGCAGTTTAACTAACTAAACATCATATCACTGGACCCAGATTATGACAATAAAAAGGCAAATTTCTCGCTAGAAATGTTATCAAAACCCATTTTAACGCCAAATCTATATCAAAATTTGCATTTTCCACTGAGAATTAAAGCCATGTCCGCATTTTTTTGGTGCGTAGGCGCACTGATCGCTCATGATGCTGGAAATTCGTAGGAATCTTACAAACATTTTTGCATTACTTTCCATAAGATTATCGGTTACTGTTACTGTACTGTTGTTGAGGATCCAAGCCTAAGAATTTTACTCTTGCGTAAAGACTTAAAACGTTAAGATGTAATAAAAGCAACTCTGATCCTGATTCTGATACTACAGTAGTATGATGGTTGTTGTGAATTTATACAGTAGTATGATGGTTGCTGTGAATTTCTACAGTACTACAGAAGTTGAATTCCAAGAAACTTTTGTCGTCCCCCCCCCCCCCCCCCCCACACACACACACACACTAACACACACAGACAGACAGACAGAGAGACACACACACAAACACACACACACACACACACACACACACACACACAACGCGGCCCTGTGGTTTGTCATAGGGAAGAGGAACGTGAACACAGCTTGTCCTGATGTGGTGTGTGTGTGTGTGTGTGTGTGTGTGTGTGTGTGTGTGTGTGTGTGTGTGTGTGTCAGGTTCAGGATGGTTCTCTACCTGTGGTCCCCCCTTCTCTTGGTTACCATGGTAACCTGCAACAGGCTGGAGCCAGCTGGAGTCATAATCCGCATCACCGATAAAGGGCTGGTTAAGTGTAAGATGTACCGCCGTCACCGTGGCAACACAATATAAATACAAAGATGAGGACCTATGATGACATTATTTAATAGTAATCGTGAAATACGTTTTAGGGAAGTATTTAAGTGCATAGTATTTGTGATGTTTTAGTGAAGTACGTGGCATTAATACAAAGTATTTGTGATGTTTTAGTGAAGGATCTAACTCAGAAGTTTGTGGAAGAGGAGCTGATTAAAGTCCCTCTGCCTGAGATGAAAGGGGAGAAGAACGGAGTACAGTACGACTTCACAGAGTAAGATATTACTGTAGTACTTATACTTTGATAGTACTTTGTATCTCACACTACACCATCACAGAGTAATATATTACTGTAGTACTTATACTTTGATGGTACTTTGTATCTCACACTACACCATCACAGAGTAATATATTACTGTGGTACTTATACTGTGATAGTACTTTATATCTCACACTACACCATCACAGAGTAATATATTACTGTAGTACTTATACTTTGATAGTACTTTATATCTCAGACTACACCATCACAGAGTAATATATTACTGTAGTACTTATACTTTGATAGTAGTTTATATCTCACACTACACCATCACAGAATAGGAACTATATAATGTATTATATATTGCTATCTTACTTTCTAACCCTACACCATCACTGAGTAGGAACTATATACACATACACATTATCCGTATAGTTTACCAACATGAACACAACGCAGCACTAGACATGCAGATGGGCTACGAGACCAATCACTAACACCTGGTCCCGTCGATTGTTGATCACAGTGGTGATTAATTACCGAGCAGAGTACCGCTTCAGGTGTTGTATTGTGCGTACTGGTCTCCTGTGAGAGGGGTGTGGGGAAGACCTCTACCTGTGAGGAATGTGTATGGGAAGGCTCGGGAGGGGGAATGAGGATTTGTAATAGGGTAATGTGTAAGTGGGGTAATATGATGATAAGTAGAGGTGATATAATAATAAGGAAAATAATTAATAATAAATAGAGTAGTATAATAAGTAGAGTAATGTAAGAATAAGTTGAGGTAATAAGGAGAGTGGTGTAATAGGGAGTGGTATAATAGGAAGTAGAGTAGTATAATAAAAATAGAGTAGTATAATAAGGAAAATAATATAATAATAAATAGAGTAGTATAATAAGTAGAGTAAATATAAGATAAGTAGAGTAGTATAATAAGGAGAGTGGTATATAAAAAGTAGAGTAGTATAAGAATAAGTAGATAGTAGATAATATAAGAATAAGTAGAGTAGTATAATAAGGAGAGTGGTATAATAAGTAGAGTAATATAATAAAAGTAGAGTAATATAAGAGTAAGTAGAGTAGTATAATAAGTAGAGTAATATATAGGATAAGTAGGTAGTATAATAAGTAGAGTAATATAAGAATAAGTAGAGTAATATAAGATAAGTAGAGTAGTATAATAAGTAGAGTAATATAAGATAAGTAGAGTAGTATAATGATAGAGTAATATAAGAATAAGTAGAGTAGTATAATAAGTAGAGTAATATAAGAATAAGTAGAGTAGTATAATAAGTAGAGTAATATAAGAATAAGTAGAGTAGTATAATGTGTAGAGTAATATAAGAATAGTGGAGTAGTATAATGAGTAGAGTAATATAGAATAGTAGAGTAGTATAATAAGTAGTATATAGAATAAGTAGAGTAGTATAATAATAATCAAATATATAAGATAAGTAGAGTAGTATAATAAGTAGAATAATATAAGAATAAGTAGAGTAGTATAATAAGTAGAGTAATATAAGAATAAGTAGAGTAGTATAATGAGTAGAGTAATATAAGAATAAGTAGAGTAGTATAATAAAGAGAATAATAATAAGAATAAGTAGAGTAGTATAATAAGTAGAGTATAAGAATAAGTAGAGTATTATAATAAGTAGAGTAATAAAGAATAAGTAGAGTAGTATAATAAGTAGAGTAATATAAGAATAAGTAGAGTAATATAATAAGTAGAGTAATATAAGAATAAGTAGAGTAGTATAATAAGTAGAGTAATATAAGAATAAGTAGAGTAGTATATAAGTACTAATATAAATAAGTAGAGTCTATAATAAGTAGAGTAATATAACAGTAGAATAATATAAGAATAAGTAGAGTAGTATAATAAGTAGAGTAATATAAGAATAAGTAGAGTAGTATATAAGTAGAGTAATATAAGAATAAGTAGAGTAGTATAATAAGTAGAGTAATATAAGGATAAGTAGAATAATATAAGAATAACCAAGTATAATAAGTACGTAATATAAGGATAAGTAGAGTAATATAGAATAAGTAGAGTAGTATAATAAGTAGAGTAATATAAGAATAAGTAGAGTAGTAAATAAGTAGAGTAATATAAGAATAAGTAGAGTAGTATAATACTAGAGTAATATAAGAATAAGTAGAGTAGTATAATAAGTAGAGTAATATAAGAGTAAGTAGAGTAATCTAAGAATAAGTAGTTGGTATAATAAGTAGAGTAATATAAGAATATAGAGTAGTATAATAAGTAGAGTATATAAGAATAAGTAGAGTAGTATAATAAGTAGAGTAATATAAGAATAAGTAGAGTAGTATAATAAGTAGAGTAATATAAGAATAAGTAGAGTAGTATAATAAGTAGAATAATATAAGAATAAGTAGAGTAGTATAATAAGTAGAGTAATATAAGAGTAAGTAGAGTAATATAAGAATAAGTAGAGTAGTAGAATAAGTAGAGTAATATAAGAATAAGTAGAGTAGTATAAATAAGTAGAGTAATATAAGAATACGTAGTAGTATAATAAGTAGATAATAAGAATAAGTAGAGTAGTATAATAAGTAGAGTAATATAAGAATAAGTAGAGTAGTATAATAAGTAGAGTAATATAGGATAAGTAGAATATATAAGAATAAGTAGAGTAGTATAATAAGTAGAGAGTAATATAATAAGTAGAGTAATATAAGAATAAGTAGAGTAGTATAATAAGTAGAGTAATATAAGGATACTCTAGAATAATACTAAGATAAGTAGAGTAGTATAATAAGTAGAGTAATATAAGAATAAGTAGAGTAGTATAATAAGTAGAGTAATATAAGAATAGTAGAGTAGTATAATAAGTAGAAATATAAGGATAAGTAGAACCTAACTCTAAGAATAAGTAGAGTAGTATAATAATAGAGTAATATAAGAATAAGTAGAGTAATATAAGAATAAGTAGAGTAGTATAATAAGTAGAGTAATATAAGAATAAGTAGAGTACTCTAATAAGTAGAGTAATATAGATAAGTAAGTATACTAAAGTAGAGTAATATAAGAATAAGTATAGTGTATAATAGTAGAGTAATCTAGAATAAGTAGAGTATAATAAGTAGAGTACTCTAAGATAAGTAGAGTAGTATAATAGTACTCAATATACTACTAAGTAGAGTAGTACTCTAAGTAGAGTATATAAGAAACACCTCCAGTACTAATAAGTAGAGTAATATAAAAGTAGAGTAATATAGAATAAGTAAGTAGTATAATAAGTAGAGTAATATAAGAATAAGTAGAGTAGTATAATAAGTAGAGTAATATAAGAATAAGTAGAGTAGTATATAAGTAGAGTAATATAAGAATAAGTAGAGTAGTATAATAGTAGAGTAATATAAGAATAAGTAGAGTAGCTCTAATAAGTAGAGTAATATAAGAATAAGTAGAGTAGTATAATAAGTAGAGTAATATAAGAATAGTAGAGTAATATAATAAGTAGAGTATATATAAGGATAAGTAGAATATAAGAATAAGTAGTAGTATAATAAGTAGAGTAATATAAGAATAAGTAGAGTAGTATAAGAAGTAGAGTAATATAAGGATAAGTAGAATAAATATAAGAATAAGTAGAGTAGTATAATAAGTAGAGTAATATAAGAATAAGTAGAGTAGTATAATAAGTAGAGTAATATAAGAATAAGTAGAGTGGTATAATAAATAGAGTAATATAAGATAAATAGAGTAGTATATAAGTAGAGTAATAAGGATAGTAGAATAATACTCAGAATAAGTAGAGTAGTATAATAAGTAGAGTAATCTAAGAATAAGTAGAGTAGTATAATAAGTACGTAATATAAGAATAAGTAGAGTAGTATAATAAGTAGAGTAATATAAGAATAAGTAGAGTAATATAAGAATAAGTAGTGTGGTATAATAAGTAGAGTAATATAAGAATAAGTACGTAGTATAATAAGTAGAGTAATATAAGAATAAGTAGAGTAGTATAATAGTAGAGTAATATAAGAATAGTAGAGTAGTATAATAAGTAGAGTAATATAAGAATAAGTAGAGTAGTATAATAAGTAGAGTAATCTAAGAATAAGTAGAGTAGTATAATAAATAGAGTAATATAAGAAAGTAGAATATACTAGAATAAGTAGAGTAGTATAATAAGTAGAGTAATATAAGAATAAGTAGAGTAGTATAATAAATATAATATACTAAGTAAGTAATATAGAATACCTACTCTAGTATAATAAGTAACCACTATAATAAGTAGAATACTATAAGAAAAAGTAGAGTAGTATAATACTAGAGTAATATAGAATAAGTACTAGTATAATAAGTAGAGTAATATAAGAATAGTAGAGTAGTATACACAGTAGAGTAATATAGAATAAGTAGAGTGGTATAATAAAACCTATACTAAAATAAGAATAAATAGAGTAATATAACAGTACATAGAGTAATATAACACTAAGTAGAGTAGTATAATAAGTAGAGTAATATACACATAAGTAGACATAATACTAAGAAACCAAGTAGAGTAGTACTAATACACCAGTACTCTACATACACTCCACCTACTCTACTAATACAGTAACTAATCTACATAATAATAACCTACTCTACTACACTACACCACCTACTATAACACACCTACTTACTCTATCTACCCATCTAACTACTACCACTACACATCTAATATAACAGTACTCTACACTACTCTACACTACCTACTCTACTACACCACCTACTCTACCACACCTCTACCTACTCTACCACACCTCCACCTACTATATTACACCACCTACTCTACCACACCTCCACCTACTCTACTACACCACCTACTCTACCACACCTCCACCTACTCTACTACACCATCTACTCTACCACACCTCCACCTACTCTACTACACCACCTACTCTACCACACCTCCACCTACTCTACTACACCACCTACTCTACCACACCTCCACCTACTCTACTACACCATCTACTCTACCACACCTCCACCTACTCTACTACACCACCTACTCTACTACACCACCTACTCTACCACACCTCCACCTACTCTACTACACCACCTACTCTACTACACCACCTACTCTACCACACCTCCACCTACTCTACTACACCACCCACTCTACCACACCTCCACCTACTCTACTACACCACCTACTCTACCACACCTCCACCTACTCTACTACACCACCCCTACTCTACCACACCTCCACCTACTCTACTACACCACCTACTCTACTACACCACCTACTCTACCACACCTCCACCTACTCTACTACACCACCTACTCTACCACACCTCCACCTACTCTACTACACCACCCCTACTCTACTACACCATCTACTCTACCACACCTCCACCTACTCTACTACACCACCTACTCTACCACACCTCCACCTACTCTACTACACCACCTACTCTACCACACCTCCACCTACTCTACTACACCACCTACTCTACCACACCTCCACCTACTCTACCACACCTCCACCTACTCTACTACACCACCTACTCTACCACACCTCCACCTACTCTACCACACCTCCACCTACTCTACTACACCACCTACTCTACCACACCTCCACCTACTCTACTACACCACCCACTCTACCACACCTCCACCTACTCTACTACACCATCTACTCTACCACACCTCCACCTACTCTACTACACCACCTACTCTACCAAACCTCCACCTTCTGTTTCTATATTTAATGTTCATGGTACATTGTTATATGTTAAACTTCTGTCAGTTATAACACAGGAACCATCAACGCTAAAGCAGAAGGCGTCAACATCCACACAGCGCTGAAGCTGGTTCGAGATGAGCTGGGTCACCTGAAGATCAGCGACATCACCTGCGATGCCAACATCGCCAATATAACACCCAAGATCAGTGGAATTGTAGGGTCAGTAATGGATCTGTCTGTCTGTCGTTAATAATAATAAACTACAATATAGCACCATTTAGGTTCAACAACTACAACCTTGCACCATGTTAAATAAACTACAACCTAGTGCCATGTTAAATAAACTACAACCGAGAAACCTACTCCAATCATAATCTCAGACGAAATCCCAAAAGGTTAGCTTCTAGTTGATGTTGCTCTACATTTTCAGGACACTTCTCGAAACCCTGAACAACTTCTTCCCCGACAAAGCGCCCTCGTACTTCAGCCAACAGGTCTGACATCATTAATCCCTTCATTAATCAAGGAGTCAGTGAGTCCTAGCTATAACCCTGTCTGTCTATCTGTCTGTCTAGATCTGTCCAGCTCTAAAGAACGCTGCTACTCACATCAACTCCATGTTGAAGACGAATAAAAGTAAACAATCTAAACTATTATATATATATATATATATATATATATATATATATATAATTACACTCATATATGTAATTATATTACTGTATTATCATGTCACTCAGATTTCAGGGAGCTAATTATAGTCTGGGTGGGAGGGGCCTACTCTAGTGGGAGGAGCCTATCATGATGTGTGTGTTGACAGTGAGGAGTGAGGTGGACTCCTATGTTGGCATCGACTACTCTCTCCTCAGCGACCCCGTCGTCACCTCCAGGGGCATGGACATGCACTTCAGGGTGAGCAGCCCCACCTGCTCTATTCTGCTCTATTCTGCTCTATTCTGTTCTGTTCTATTTTGCTCTATTCTGTTCTATTCTGCTCTATTCTATCCTGTTCTTTGTGTTCTATTCTCCTCTATTCTATTGTGTTCTATTTCCTTGTGCACAGTTCTATTGATTATCTCATGGTGGTGGTTTCAGGGGATGTTTTATGGGCTGGCCAATCAGAACGAGAGGCTGGAGAACGTGGCGGTGGCCCCGATGATCAGGGAGCACGACCGCATGGTGTACCTGGCGCTCTCAGAGTTCTTCTTCGACAGCGGGATGTTCTCTTATTTCAGAGCAGGGATGTTCCAGATTGCACATCGCCAATGACAGGGTGAGGTCACCAAACACGACCCTAACCCAACACTGACCCTAACACAACCATAACCCTTACATAACCCTAACCCTTACACAACCCTAACCCAACCCTAACCCTAACACAACCATAACCCTTACACAACCCTAACCCTTACACAACTATAACCCATACACAACCATAACCCTTACATAACCCTAACCCTTACACAACCCTAACCCAACCCTAACCCTAACACAACCATAACCCTTACACAACCCTAACCCTTACACAACTATAACCCATACACAACCCTAACCCTTACACAACCCTAACCCTAACACAACCATAACCCTTACACAACCCTAACCCTTACACAACCCTAACCCTTACACAACCATAACCCATACACAACCTTAACCCTTACACAACCATAACCCATACACAACCCTAACCCTTACACAACCCTAACCCTAACACAACCATAACCCTTACACAACCCTAACCCTTACACAACCATAACCCATACACAACCCTAACCCTTACACAACCCTAACCCTTACACAACCATAACCCTTACACAACCCTAACACAACCATAGCCCTTACACAACCATAGCCCTTACACAACCCTAACCCTTACACAACCCTAACTCTTACACAACAGTTCACCCATACACAACCCCTACACAACCTTATGTTTATCAATGTTTGGAAAAGGTCCTCCAGGTGATGGATGGCTCCCTGTAGGATAGATCTTTACATCAGGACCTCCAGGTGATGGATGGCTCCCTGTAGGATAGATCTTTACATCAGGACCTCCAGGTGATGGATGGCTCCCTGTAGGATAGATCTTTACATCAGGACCTCCAGGTGATGGATGGCTCCTTGTAGGATAGATCTTTCCATAAGGTCCTCCAGGTTTCCTGCTGTAGAGTACATGTTTAGGACCTCCGGCTGATGCTGGGTCTTCTTCCACCAGATCCCTCAACCCATGAGGCACTCATTAAAGGTCTACAGGAATATAGCGGTGAGTAGACACAGTAGTTCTGTAGGAAATATTACCCTTACCATGGAACAGATATTAGAACCTGAGCCCTAGAACCCTTACCATGGAACAGATATTAGAACCTGAACCCTAGAACCCTTACCCTGGAACAGATGTTATAACCCTTACTCCCAACAAATAATAGAACCTAAACCCTAGAACCCTTATCCCCCAACAGATATTACAACCTAAACCCTAGAACAGATATAAGAACCTAAACCCTAGAACCCTGGAACAGATATTATAACCCTACCCCCCCAACAGATATTAGAACCTAAACCCTAGAACCCTAACCATAGAACTCATATTAGAACCTAAACCTTAGAACCCTGAAACAGATATTAGAACCCTAACCCTGGAACAGATATTAGAACCTAAACCCCAGAATCCTTACCCTGGAATAGATTATAGAACCTCAACCTAGAATCCTGGAAAATATATTAGAACCTAAACCCTAGAATCCTGGAACAGATTTTAGAACCCAAACCCTGGAACATATATTATAACCTGAAACCTAGAACCCTTACCCTGGAATAGATATTAGAACCTAAACCCTAGAACCCTGGAATAGATATTAGAACCTAAACCCTAGAACAGATATTAGAACCTAAACCCTGGAACCCTAACCCTAGAACAGATATTAGAACCCTAAGCCTAGAACCCTGGAACAGATATTAGAACCCTAACCCTGAATACAGATATTCTCAGAGCATTTCATGGCTAGGTTATTTATAACAAAATTACAATCAAATAATAATAGCTTTTAAATCTTACCTAAAGCACATTTAATGGTGTAGATGATGGTGATGAAGCTGATGATGCTAATGATGTAATGATGATAATGATGGTGATAATAATGATGGTGATGAAGGTGATGTTGAAGATGATGAAGGGCAGGATGATGATGAAGGTGGTGATGATGATTTTGATGATGATGATGAAGGTGCGTTCCTCAGGATCGAAATTTGAAGGGAGCCCCTCTCTCGCTCCACCTGGAGGTCACGGCTTCTCCCAAGATCTCCATCAGTACCTCCGGGGCAACCGTTGCCGTGGCAGTCATCGTCAAGGTGATGGTGCTGCCGACCGAGAAGCCTCCTGTTCAGCTGACCAGCATGAATATGGTACACACACACACACACACACACATTATACATCAACATGCATACACACTCACACACACATCAACATGACTATGGTACACACACACACACACACAAACATTATATATCAACATGAATATGGTACACACACACACACATTATACATCAACATGCATACACACTCACACACACATCAACATGACTATGGTACACACACACACATTATACATCAACTCACACACACACACACACACACATAGACATTATACATCAACATAACTATGTTACACACACACACAAACACATTACACATCAACACACACACACACATTATACATCAACATGACTATGGTACACGCACACAAACACATTATACATCAACATAACTGTGGTACACACAAACACATTATACATCAACACACACGCACATTATACATCAACATGACTATGGTACAAACACACAAACACATTATACATCAACACACACACACACACATTATACATCAACACACACACACACATCATACATCAACATGACTATGGTACACACACACACACACACACACACACACACACACATTATAAATCAAAACACACACACACACACACATTATACATCAACATGACTATGGTACAAACACACAAACACATTATACATCAACACACACACACACACACACACACACACACACATTATACATCAACACACACACATCATACATCAACATAACTATGGTACACACTATACATAATATGTAAACAGACAAACGTTTGTGTGTGTGTGTGTGTGTGTGTGAGAGAGTTTAAGTGTTTGTGTGTTGAGGTATAATGTGTGTGAGTTTGTGTGTATGAACCTACTCTTATTCCTGCAGGAAGCCAAGATCGACGGTAAAGTCTACATGAGGAAAACACGGTTGTATATCCAAACTGACAACTCCAGGTACTCACACACACACACACACACACACACACACACACACACACACACACACACACACACACACATACACGGGGACAGCTAGGGGTGAGACATGGACAGGTGGGGTGAGCTAGGACACGGAGAGATGGGGGGGTTGAGACAGGGACAGGTGGGGTAAGAGGTGGGTTGAGACAGCAGGGGTG
The DNA here is from genome assembly GCA_026745465.1 of Lota lota. Lineage (NCBI taxonomy): Eukaryota > Metazoa > Chordata > Actinopteri > Gadiformes > Lotidae > Lota > Lota lota. The sequence continues at coordinate 1,114,694 of JACYXH010000427.1, read as the reverse complement.
AGAGGTCAAGGGAGACAGGTTGGGTGAGACAGGGACAAGTGGGGGTGAGACAGGGAGAGGTGAGCTAGGAGAGAGAGAGGTGGGGGGGTTGAGACAGGTGGGGTGAGACAGGTGGGGTGAGACAGGGACAAGTCAGGGTGTGAAATGTGGGGTAAGACAGGGACAAGTCAGGGTGTGAAATGTGGGGTGAGACAGTGACAAGTCGGGGTGTAAAAGGTGGGGTGAGACATGGCAGGTGGGATGAGACACGGACAGATAGGGTGACACAGGTGAGGGTGTGAGACAGGTAAAGTGTGCGATTCTCAAGGTTCTTTTTTTTCTTCCAGATTTAAACTCTCCTCTGATGGGCGCATATTAGACGCTGCCGTAAGACCCGTTTCTCTGTCTGTCTGTCTGCCTCTCTCTCTGTCTGTCTGTCTGTCGGTCTACCAGTATTTAATCCATTGTGTGTGTGTGTCTGCATGTGTTTGTGTGTCTATGTGTCCATGTGTGTCCGTGTGTGTGTGTGTGTGTCTCCATGTGTGTGTGTGTGTGTGTGTGTGTGTGTGTGTGTCTCCGTGTGTGTGTGTGTGTGTGCGTGTGTGTCCGTGTAGTTGAACATCTTCAATGGGTTTCTGGAGAAAAAGATCCAGGACGCCATGGCTGTCTATATCAATGGTCAGTTCCTCTCATCAACCCAAATAAATAATTAGATTCATATGAATAGGAATACATGTTATTGTTAAAAACATATTCATATATTAACATATATAAACAATATTTATGTTAATATATACCAATATATATTATTCATATACATAATATTGATATGACAATGAAATATATTTTATTTTGTATATTATTAATACAACAATTATATTAATGATTATATTCCTAGGTCCATTATTCTTATATATGAAAATTTATATTATTCATATATATGAACAATTATATTACTATTAACATTAACATTAATATAGAAAATGGCTATTTGGGCCCAATTTGGACATTATTACTTAGGGGTGTACTCACTTTTGTTGCCAGCGGTTTAGACATTAATGGCTGTGTGTTAAGTTATTTTGAGGGGACAGCAAATTTACACTGTTATACAAGCTGTACACTCACTACTTTACATTGTAGAAAAGTGTCATTTCTTCAGTGTTGTCACATGAAAAGATATACTCAAATATTTACAAAAATGTGAGGGGTGTACTCACCTTTGTGAGATACTGTATATGTATGTATATTATTCATATAAATTAACATTTCTATTCATATTGTTTTTATTACTCATATATAGACATTAATATTCGAATACATTTGTATTTACATTAGTATACATTACTATTAGTGATATATATATATGAACATTGATAGGAATGTATATTCATATTAACATTAATCATTTAAATACTACAATTAATAACATAAGTATTAATGTTTACGTAAGAAACATGTTCAGGATGTCATGGTCATTTTGTGCCTGTGCATTTGCACACGTGTGTGTGTGTGTGTGTGTGTGTGTGTGCGTGTGTGTGTGTGTGTGTGCATGTGTGTGCGTGCGTGTGCGTGTGCGTGTGTGTGTGTGTGTGTGTGTGTGTGTGTGTGTGTGTGTGTGTGTGTGTGTGTGTGTGTGTGTGTGTGTGTGTGTGAGAGTGTAGACTTAAATAAAACAGGGGTTCCGATCCCCCTGCTTGATGGCTTGGACTTTACGGAGGAGGTGGTGGAGTATCACAATGTGAGTACTACAATACTACTGTATACATTAGAATACTAATAGACACATTATTACACTAAAACTACTGTATACATTATAACACTAAAACTACTATACTGCTGTATGCATTACTACACTAATACTATAATACTACTATATACATTTTAACACTAATATTACAATACTACCGTAAACATTATAACACTAATACTACTGTATACATTTTAACACTAATACTATAATAGTACTGTATACATTATAACACTAATAGTTCAATACTACTGTAAACATTATTACACTAATACTATATACTACTGTATATATTATGACACTAATACTATAATACTGCTGTATACATTACCCTAATACTACAATACTACTGTATACATTATAACACTAATACTACTGTATACATTATAACACTAATACTACTGTACACAAGTTCAGGTCTTTTACTGTCCACTGAAATACTTAGGACAAGTCACCGGCAACTACCTTCATAAATATATATATATACACATTCTATATGTTATGTTATATATTATACTACACTACTGTTTACATTATAAAACTATTATAATGCTATAATACATTATAATACTATACACCATAATATTACTGTATACATGATATACTAACACTAATACTTGCACATTACATGTTAATATGACGAGCATATATGCTCCTCCTCCTCCTCAAGTCTCCATTAACTCCTCCTCCTCCTCCTCCTCCCCCTCAGGACTCTATAACAGTCTGTTCCTCCTCAGGTCTCTAGCAGTCTGCTCCTCCTCCTCTCTCTATAACAATCTGCTCCTCCTCCTCTCTCTATAACAATCTGCTCCTCCTCCTCTCTCTATAACAGTCTGCTCCTCCTCCTCCTCCTCTCTCTATAACAGTCTGCTCCTCCTCCTCCTCCTCTATCTATAACAGTCTGTTCCTCCTCCTCTCTCTATAACAATCTGCTCCTCCTCCTCCTCCTCTATCTATAACAGTCTGCTCCTCCTCCTCCTCTATCTATAACAGTCTGCTCCTCCTCCTCTCTCTATAACAGTCTGCTCCTCCTCCTCTATCTATAACAGTCTGCTCCTCCTCCTATCTATATAACAGTCTGCTCCTCCTCCTCCTCCACCTCCTCCTCCTCTCTCTATAACAATCTGCTCCTCCTCCTCTATCTATAACAGTCTGTTCCTCCTCCTCCACCTCCTCCTCCTCTCTCTATAACAATCTGCTCCTCCTCCTCCTCTATCTATAACAGTCTGTTTCTCCTCCTCTCTCTGTAACAATCTGCTCCTCCTCCTCCTCCTCTATCTATAACAGTCTGTTCCTCCTCCTCTCTCTATAACAGTCTGCTCCTCCTCCTCCTCTCTCTATAACAGTCTGCTCCTCCTCCTCCTCCTCTCTCTAACAGTCTGCTCCTCCTCCTCTCTCTAACAGTCTGCTCCTCCTCCTCCTCTCTCTATAACAGTCTGCTCCTCCTCCTCCTCCTCTCTCTAACAGTCTGCTCCTCCTCCTCCTCCTCTCTATAACAGTATGCTCCTCCTCCACCTCCTCTCTATAACAGTCTGCTCCTCCTCCTCGTCTCTCTAACAGTCTGCTCCTCCTCCTCCTCCTCCTCTCTCTAACAGTCTGCTCCTCCTCCTCCTCTCTCTAACAGTCTGCTCCTCCTCCTCTCTCTATAACAGTCTGCTCCTCCTCCTCTCTCTAACAGTCTGCTCCTCCTCCTCCTCCTCCTCTCTCTAACAGTCTGCTCCTCCTCCTCCTCTCTCTAACAGTCTGCTCCTCCTCCTCCTCGTCTCTCTTACAGTCTGCTCCTCCTCCTCCTCCTCCTCCTCCTCTCTTTAACAGTCTCCTCCTCCTCCTCCTCTCTCTAACAGTCTGCTCCTCCTACTCCTCCTCTCTCTAACAGTCTGCTCCTCCTCCTCCTCTCTCTAACAGTCTGCTCCTCCTCCTCCTCTCTCTAACAGTGTGCTCCTCCTCTCTCTAACAGTCTGCTCCTCCTCCTCTCTCTATAACAGTCTGTTCCTCCTCCTCTAACAGTCTGTTTCTCCTCCTCCTCCTCTCTCTAACAGTCTGCTCCTCCTCCTCCTCCTCTCTCTAACAGTCTGCTCCTCCTCTCTCCTCAGGGTTACATCGTGATAGGAGCTAACCTCCACTTCAGCCGAGGGCTGAGGGAGATGATAGAGAACAGCATCCAGCCTGGGAGCGAGGAGGCGCTGCTGTGAGGAGGACCTGGACCACAGCTAGACCGCTCGGGACCCCAAATCAAATCTCACTCTAGACCTCGGCGGGCTGTTAGGTTTCAGTGTAACCATAGCAATCACTGTAACCATAGCAACCATAGCAACCACACTCTACTGCAGCCAACCCCAATAAGCGGCCCGCGGGCCAGATCCGGCACGCAAGAGCCAAATGTCTGGCCCACACTGACAGGATTGGCATTCACTTGTTATAATAAACATGAATTTAATATTCGCGGCTCTGCTTTATTTTGAAATTATCCCACACCTTCCACTTGACCGCGTGCATACGTAAGACGTGCTTCGCGCGCTTTGCGTACTCGTCTCCACTCGACTAGCTACCTAGTGTAGTGTCTCACACACACAGTAGCAGCAGCTGCTCGCCAGTTAACCCTCTTTCATAAAGAAGTATTAAATCCAGTCCAAACCAACATGGCATTCGCCAAGATACGCAAGGTAGACCAGGAGAACCGTCAGTTCAAAACGGACTGGACTGAGAGGTATTGCTTTTTTTTTACCGGACCACAACAGTGCTAAGCCCACATGCTTAATATGCGTGCAGACTGTAGCTGTAATTAAAGCGGACAATCTGAAGCGGTATTTTAACTCTATTCATGCTGCCAGTTTTAATGCAAACTACCCAGAAAACTCTGACCAGCGCAAACAAAAAATTGCAAGCATGTTAACGTCATACAAGCACTCGGTTTTAACTATGTGTAAAACAACATCGGCCCAAGAGAGCGCAACAGCTGCCTCATTACTCGTTTCTTGGAAGCTTGCAAGAGCTAAGAAGCCATTCGCCGATGCAGAGTTAATTAAACAATGTGCAATCGACATGGCTGCCGGAGTTTTAAACCAAGAGGAACCAATAAAAATAAAAGTTGTTGAGCTGTTGAAGCAAGTGCCGCTGTCGGCTAACACGGCCACCAGAAGAGTTGAAGTTTTAGCGGAGGAGTGCTTTTCCAGCCTACTCACAGATTTGAGGAAAACCGAAGCATTCTCACTGGCGATAGACTCGTCTTGTGACCGAACCGACATGGAACAGCTGTCTGTGTTCGCAAGATTTTTTGATGGGAAGACGTTCCGGGAGGAGCTGCTGTGTTTCATTTCTCTACCCGGGCGTACAACCGGGGAAATAATATTCAACGAGCTGACACAGTTCTTCGAAAGGAATGGCATAGATGTGAGTAAAATTGTCTCTGTTGTTACCGTGGGGCTCCGTCAATGGTGGGGCACCGCCAGGGCTTGGTAAGCAGGCTTTCTGCCGCTTACCCAGCACTCCTGGCATTTCACTGCATTATTCACAAGTCCGTTTTGTGCGCAAAACTGTGTGAAAAAATGAAAGAGACCATGGATACTGTGACTCGACTAGTTAACTTTGTCCGTGAGAGCTCTAGTCTGCAGCATCGCCTTTTTAGAGCATTACTTGAGGAAATGTCAGCTGAACACAAGGATCTTTTGCTCCACAATGACGTTCGCTGGCTGAGCAAAGGCCGTGTGTTGGAGATGGTGTGTGACCTGCGTGATGAACTTGTGTCATTTCTATCCAGCCTGCAGAGCCAAAAATCCAGCGACTTTTTGAGCTTTTTAACTGACAACAAGGTGATATCAGATGTTACTTTTTGTGTGACATCATGTCTCATCTAAATAACCTTAACCTGCGACTACAAGGCAAGAACCACACTGTTGCTGACATGTATGAGGCGATTGAAGCTTTCCGGTCAAAGCTGAACCTCCTGGAGAGACATTCATGGGAGAAAGTTGCACTTTCCACGTCTGCGTGAGCATTGTGAGAAGAATAAAATGCAGGAAGATCCAGCAATGAAGGATTTTGTGTCCAGGCTGGCAGAAAACTTCAAGGAAAGATTTGAAAACTCCCCTAAACTCTCAGCTGACATCCTTCTCTTCGTAAGACAGTCGTTTTCTGTGTCAGCTGACGGCCAGTGGACTGCAGAGGCCAAAAAGCTGGTGCCTTCCATAGATGAGGCTTCTCTTCAGATGGAAATCTTGGAGATGGGAACATCTGATTTGCTCAAAGCTCAACACAAGGATGCACTGGTGAGTGACTTTTGGATCAACGTGATTCCCCAAGCTTGTTTTAAAAACACCAGAGATATTGCAATGCTCCTACTCGCGATGTTCCCCTCAACATACATCTGTGAATCAGCATTTTCTTCAATGAATGCTATCAAGAGCCAGGACAGAAACAGACTCTGATTCACATCTTGGACAGTGCCTCAGGATTGCCACAACAGAATACAAGCCTGACATCAGAAAGGTTGCCTCATCCCGTCGCTCTCACTTCTCTCACTGATAGGTGAGTGAACCAGATGCAATTATTTTTTGCTATTTTTCAATCTTCTTGTGGTATAATAATTATTACAATGAAATAACCATTTAATATTTAATAGCATGTTTCCTACTAAATATGCTACACAGCTTAAATAAAAGTAAATAGCATCCAACTAGTTAGTACAATTTAAAACGTAATACACAGCAATAAAAAAAGAATACACAAATAAAAGCTAATTAATTATATTGTCACATTAAAATCAAACACTTTTGGTCATTAACAGCTTGATATTATTTTGGTTCACATATTTTAAACGTTTAAAAACGAATGTGGCATATTCTGATAACACATTTGAAAAGTACCTAACTAAAAATCTCTGTCTGTCTGTGTTTGTCCTTCTGTCTCTTCTCTTAGAAAGACCGCCTGAACGCAGATATCCAAAGCCTGGGTGTTCCAGACAGAAGTGGGTGCTGTGTGTGTGTGTGTGTGTGTGTGTGTGTGTGTGTGTGTGTGTGTGTGTGTGTGTGTGTGTGTGTGTGTGTGTGTGTGTGTGTGTGTGTGTGTGTGTGAGAATGTGTTTGCTGGACTTTTTGTTTGCTGACTGTTTGCACAGAATATGCTCCAGGGGCATTTCATAATAAAATAGTTGGTTTTGGACTAATTTAGTATTTTTCATTTTTCTCTTATGTGACTCCTAACACCACTGCTAATAATTATAAAATCCCAATAGAAGTGAAAACTGATCAAACATAAAACCACAAACATGTTGGCCCTCGGCTTGGCATGCCTGACTGAATTTGGCCCTTTTGGAAATCTAATTGGGGAACCCTGCTCTACTGTGTGTAAAGTTTGTATTGTAACTCAATTGTCTGAAATTAATTAGTGAATACAGAACATGCTGGTTTGAAGAAATGAACACTAACTCTGTAGCACTGCAGAAAACTATTATTTATGTTATTAATTAATTATAATAAATACATAAAACAGTTTTCTTTTATTGTCTCACCTCGTTTCCAAGCTTCCTCATTTGTGCCGCCTATGAATCACGTGACCCAGCAGGTCAGGTGCTTTACGGAACCACGTGATCCAGCAGTCACATGATCACGGAGCCGCCAATAAAGAAGATTTACTTTTGTCCGATTTTCAGACCAAAGTTATCAAGTCTAAGAAAATCCTTTAGACCGTAATAAAACAAATAGGCATAAATGTATCAGCTACTCTAACTCCTAGATGTCGTCGTATGAAAGTAACACATTAGATGGAGAGTGGCAGACCGTTAAACAACCTATTTCAGATCAAAAGTTATGTTAGTTGCCCGCCCTTTCTCTGTGTTTGAGACGTGGAGCGACCAGGCCGCCATTTGCAGCGGGGCACGGATGATACTAGTGCAGCGGTGCCCAGCCTTTGACTTTAGGCGTAACGCTCAATTGTCATCAAGACACAAGTATGACAGCAAGAAGGCCGTGGCCAGTGGGATGGTGTGGATTCAGTGGGGATTCAATGAATTTATTTATTCAATTATTGTAAATTTGTCTTTTGCAATAATTAAATCCCACGTAACACCTTCCGTACCCACAGGTTGAAAAACACTGTCCAGACCAGTGGTCGCCAACTCGTCGATCGCGATCGACTGGTAGATCTTTGAGACTTTCCCTGCAGCTCCCAAAATATTAGGAAAAATAAAAGAAACACGAAAACTAAAGTAGTAGTTTAGAAAACGAAATACACAAATACATTATGCTTAATGTTCAGTTTTGCAAGCGTCTCTCTCTCTCTCGCTCTCTCTTGATCCAGCTGTTGTATCTTTTTCTGCATAGCAACCAATGACCAATAAGATAAGAGAAGAGTCCAGGCACGTAACTGTCGCAAATGTCAGCGTATGATTATACAATATAGCGGTAAAGCTAGCATGGCGGAGGCTCCACGTAAGAAGGTGAAAACTTACAATTTCCATTCAGAATGGGAATATTTTTACCTTGGCGAATGACAAGTGTGTATGTAAGTTGTGCCACCAAACACAAGCACAGTCCAAAGAGGAAATGTGGAGCGGCACCACAACACCAATCACCAATTCAAAGACAGCTACCCGCCAAAGAGCGCAGTCCGAGCTGAAATCGGGGTTGAAGGCCCAGCAATCGTATTTCACAAAACCTGCTCAAAATAAGGCTGCTACTGAAGCATCATTTCAAGTCACCTTTTGGCTAAACACAAGAAGCCTTTTACAGATGGCTTAACTGTGGCCTATGGCCAGTTTGAAATGCTAGTTAGTGTTTTCTTGGTTGCATCAAGAAAGTTGGACCAAAGCATTTCATGTTATTCAAATACAATTAGCCACATAAAAGGCCTCAAGTTGGAAGTAAAATCTGAGCTGTCTTTTTCTCTCAACGCTTCAATAGGTAGATCTTTCACCAAGGCTGAGGTTAGGGATCTTGGGCTTAAAAAGGTTGGTGACCACTGGTCTGGACTATATAATAGTAATAATTAATAGACAATGTCACGTTTAGAATAATAATAGCTCAGTGCCTTGTTTATCTCTTTTCTTGCACAATGGCACAAAAAAGCCATCAAATATCAATATTAAGTTGACCTAAATGTCCTAACCCAGTTAGAAGAGCCCTGCTCGATGGATAACGACGGTTTACCCTAATCACTTCTGATCTCCAGCCTTGATACAACCTTGTGTGTTGTGTGTGCGTTGTGTGTGTTGTGTGTGTGTGTGTGTGTGTGTGTGTGTGTGTGTGTGTGTGTGTGTGTGTTCATGTGTGTTGTGGTGTGTAGACTAAGTGTGAAGTTGTTTTAAAACTTTTCACACGCACGCAGCCCAAAACACAGCCAGCTTGATGTGTATCCTTCTCTGTGTGTATGGTATGTAATCCCTTACGGTCCCTGTAATCTAGAGCGTCTGACCGAGAAGTTAGGGACATTCTAAAATAGAACATGTCTAAAAATTAGAAGCACGTATTTAAGGTTAGACATTCGAACATAGAACATGTATTAGAAATCACATATGTATTAGGTAGACATCCAAACATAGAACATAACAAAAACACGAAACAATGTCTTAAAAATTAGAACAAAATATAGAACATGTATAAATTTTATTTAAAGATAAAGTTAATATAAATAGACAATTAAAGATGTATTATACATATAATTTTAGAACAGTTTTAAAGTTATAGAGACTATAGAGCATGTATTGGAGTTGTTAGATGTTATATTTTATAAGACATGTATTAGATATTATAGATGTTAGATAATATATAGACATTATTAGAGTTGTTATAAAAGATGTATTTATAAGAAGTTAATGAGCTGTTATTAGATAGTGTTAGTATATGTATACTATAGTTTATATGTATTGTAGATGTTATATTTACAATTAGAGTGTTAGACTTAGATATAGAGCATGTATTGGAGTTGTTAGGGTTAGATGTTATACTATAGATAGAGCATGTATTAGAGTTGTTAGGGTTAGATGTTATACTATAGAGCATATATTAGAGTTGTTAGGGTTATTTATTATACTATGGAGCATGTATTAGAGCTGTTAGGGTTAGATGTTATAATATAGAACATGTATTAGAGCTGTTAGGGTTAGATGTTATAATATAGAACATGTATTAGAGCTGTTAGGGTTAGATGTTATACTAAGAAACATGTATTAGAGCTGTTAGGGTTAGATGTTATACTATAGAACATGTATTAGAGCTGTTAGGGTTAGATGTTATACTATAGAACATGTATTAGAGCTGTTAGGGTTAGATGTTATACTATAGAACATGTATTAGAGCTGTTAGGGTTAGATGTTATACTATAGAACATGTATTAGAGCTGTTAGGGTTAGATGTTATACTATAGAACATATATTAGAGCTGTTAGGGTTAGATGTTATACTATAGAACATGTATTAGAGCTGTTAGGGTTAGATGTTATACTATAGAGCATGTATTAGAGCTGTTAGGGAGTCCAGGAGGTTTGGTCAGTGAATTCCTCAGAGACCAGTGGAGCTAAAACAACAAAGTGGAGAGAACTGGAGCCAGACCTCCTCCTCCTCCTTCAGTTCTGTTAGCATTGACCACACACACACACACACACACACACACACACACACACACACACACACACACACACACACACACACACACACACACACACACACACACACACACACACACACACACACACACACTTGAGAGAGTGCAATTTCTCAGTAAGAAGAGAGGGGAATGTTGCCCCTCCTACTGCCCACCACCTATAAAACCCCTGACAGAGAGACACAGACGCAGAGAGGGAGGGAGAGAGACACACACGGACAGAGACAGAGAGAGAGAGACACAGAAAGACAGAGGGGGAGAGAGAGCAACAGAGAGAGAAAGAGACAGAGAGACAGACGCAGAGAGGGAGGGAGAGAGAGAGAGAAAGACGGAGAGAGGGACAGAGAAAGAGGGAAAGACAAACACACACAAACACAGAGGGAGAGAGAGAGAGAGAGACTGAAGTGGACAAAAAAAAACAGACTGGAAAAGCAGTGGATGGTCCAGAAGGTAAAGTGTCACACATACACACACCAACACACACACCACACTCGTAGAATAAAATAAAATGCAACTATATATTTACATATCTGGGAAAGAGCTGAATACTAGTTACATTAATGTTTGTATATGTAGTGTGTGTGTGTGTGTGTGTGTGTGTGTGTGTGTGTGTGTGTGTGTGTGTGTGTGTGTGTATACAGTGGGAGTTTGTGTGCAGAGGTTGAATTCCAAGAAATGTTTGTCTCACACACACACACACACACACACACACACACACACACACACACACACACACACACACACACACACACACACACACACACACACACCCTGTGGTTTGTTTGTCAGATGAGAAGAGGAAAGTGAACACAGCTTGACCTGATGTGGTGTGTGTGTGTGTGTGTGTGTGTGTGTGTGTGTGTGTGTGTGTGTGTGTGTGTGTGTGTGTGTGTGTGTGTGTGTTTCTCAGGTTCAGGATGGTTCTCTACCTGTGGTCCCCCCTTCTCTTGGTTACCATGGTAACCTGCAACAGGCTGGAGCCAGCTGGAGTCAGAATCCGCATCACCGATAAAGGGCTGGAGATGTGTAAGATGTACCGTCGTCACCGTGGCAACACAATATAAATACAAAGATGAGGACCTATGATGACATTATTTAATAGTAATCGTGAAATACGTTTTAGGGAAGTATTTAAGTACGTAGTATTTGTGATGTTTTAGTGAAGTACGTAGCATTAATACAAAGTATTTGTGATGTTTTAGTGAAGTATGAAACTCAGAAGTTTGTGGAAGAGGAGCTGAGTAACATCTCTATGCCTGAGATGAAAGGGAAGGAGGGACGATTCCAGTACACCATCACAGAGTAAGATATTACTGTAGCACTTATACTGTGATAGTACTTTGTATCTCACACTACACCATCACAGAGTAATATATTACTGTAGTACTTATACTTTGATAGTACTTTATATCTCACACTACACCATCACAGAGTAATATATTACTGTAGCACTTATACTGTGATAGTACTTTATATCTCACACTACACCATCACAGAGTAATATATTACTGTGGTACTTATACTTTGATAGTACTTTATATCTCACACTACACCATCACAGAGTAATATATTACTGTAGTACTTATACTTTGATAGTACTTTATATCTCACACTACACCATCACAGAGTAATATATTACTGTGGTACTTATACTGTGATAGTACTTTATATCTCACACCACACCATCACAGAGTAATATATTACTGTAGTACTTATACTTTGATAGTACTTTGTATCTCACACTACACCATCACAGAGTAATATATTACTGTGGTACTTATACTTTGATAGTACTTTGTATCTCACACTACACCATCACAGTGTAATATATTACTGTAGTACTTATACTTTGATAGTACTTTATATCTCACACTACACCATCACAGAGTAATATATTACTGTAGTACTTATACTGTGATAGTACTTTATATCTCACACTACACCACCACAGAGTAATATATTACTGTAGTACTTATACTTTGATAGTACTTTATATGTCACACTACACCATCACAGAGTAATATATTACTGTAGTACTTATACTGTGATAGTACTTTATATCTCACACTACACCACCACAGAGTAATATATTACTGTAGTACTTATACTTTGATAGTACTTTATATCTCACACTACACCATCACAGAGTAATATATTACTGTAGTACTTATACTTTGATAGTACTTTATATCTCACACTACACCATCACAGAGTAATATATTACTGTAGTACTTATACTGTGATAGTACTTTATATCTCACACTAGACCACCACAGAGTAATATATTACTGTAGTACTTATACTTTGATAGTACTTTATATGTCACACTACACCATCACAGAATATGAACTATATAATGTATAATATATTGCTATCTTACTTTCTAACCCTACACCATCACTGAGTAGGAACTATATACACAATACCACATTATCGTATATAGTTTACCAACATGAACACAACGCAGCACTAGACATGCAGATGGGCTACGAGACCAATCACTAACACCTGGTTCCTCCTGTCAGCGTGAAGATCGTAGAGCTGAACATTACCCAAGCAGATCTCCTCTTCCAGCCAGAACTTGGTCTCCTGTTCGATGTGAAGGACTCCTCCATCACCCTGAGCTTCCAGAGACAGCTCCTCTACTGGTTCTTGTGAGCCAGCTTCAAATACCACTTTACCATATAACCTATTTTACCACAGCATCACCTACTCTTATCACACCACCACCTTCCCCACCACACCACCACCCACTCTACTACACCACCTACTCTACCACACCTCTACCTACTATATTACACCACCTACTCTACTACACCACCCCTACTCTACTACACCATCTACTCTACCACACCAGCACCTTCTGTTTCTATATTTAATGTTCATGGTACATTGTTATATGTTAATCTTCTGTCAGTTATGACACAGGAACCATCAACGCCTCAGCAGATGGCGTCAACATCCACACAGCGCTGAAGCTGGTTCGAGATGAGCTGGGTCGCCTGAAGATCAGCAACATCACCTGCGATGCCAACATCGCCAAGATGAGAGCCAAGTTCAGTGGAACTCTAGGGTCAGTAAAGGATCTGTCTGTTTGTCGTTAATAATAAGAAACTACAACGTAGCACCATCTAGAGGTTCAACAACTACAACCTTGCACCATGTTAAATAAACTACAACCTAGTGCCATGTTAAATAAACTACAACCTAGTGCCATGTTAAATAAACTACAACCTAGCACCATGTTAAATAAACTACAACCTAGCGCCATGTTAAATAAACTACAACCTAGCGCCATGTTAAATAAACTACAACCTAGCGCCATGTTAAATAAACTACAACCTAGCGCCATGTTAAATAAACTACAACCTAGCGCCATGTTAAATAAACTACAACCTAGCGCCATGTTAAATAAGCTACAACCTAGCGCCATGTTAAATAAACTACAACCTAGCGCCATGTTAAATAAACTACAACCTAGCGCCATGTTAAATAAGCTACAACCTAGCGCCATGTTAAATAAGCTACAACCTAGCACCATGTTAAATAAACTACAACCTAGCGCCATGTTAAATAAACTACAACCTAGCGCCATGTTAAATAAACTACAACCTAGCGCCATGTTAAATAAACTACAACCTAGCGCCATGTTAAATAAACTACAACCTAGCGCCATGTTAAATAAACTACAACCTAGCGCCATGTTAAATAAACTACAACCGTGAAACCTACTCCAATCACAATTTATAGACGAAATCCCAAAAGGTTAGCTTCTAGTTGATGTTGCTCTACGTTTTCAGGAGGGTTTACGACATCCTGGCCACCTTCATCACCACAGGGATGCGCTTCCTGCTCAACCAACAGGTCTGACATCATCAAACCATTCATCAATCAAGGAATCAGTGAGTCCTAGCTATAGCCCTGTCTGTCTATCTGTCTGTCTAGATCTGTCCAGCTCTAAAAGACGCTGCCCTGACTCACATCAACGCCATGTTGGCGACGATTCCAGGTAAACAATCTCAACTATTATATATAATTATACTACTATATTATCATATGTCACTCAGATTTCAGGGAGCTAATTATAGTCTGGGTGGGAGGGGCCTACTCTAGTGGGAGGAGCCTATCATGATGTGTGTGTGTTGACAGTGAGGAGTGAGGTGGACTCCTATGTTGGCATCGACTACTCTCTCCTCAGCGACCCCGTCGTCACCTCCAGGGGCATGGACATGCACTTCAGGGTGAGCAGCCCCACCTGCTCTATTCTGCTCTATTCTGCTCTATTCTGTTCTGTTCTATTTTGCTCTATTCTGTTCTATTCTGCTCTATTCTATCCTGTTATTTGTGTTCTATTCTCCTCTATTCTATTGTGTTCTATTTCCTTGTGCTCAGTTCTATTGATTATGTCATGGTGGTGGTTTCAGGGGATGTTTTTTGAGCTGGCCAATCAGAACGAGACCCTGGAGAACGTGGCGGTGGCCCCGATGATCAGGGAGCACGACCGCATGGTGTACCTGGCGCTCTCAGAGTTCTTCTTCGACAGCGGGATGTTCTCTTATTTCAGAGCAGGGATGTTCCAGATGCACATCGCCAATGACAGGGTGAGGACACCAAACACGACCCTAACCCAACCCTGACCCTAACCCGACCCTGACCCTTACACAACCCCCACCCGTACACAACCCTCACCCTTACACAAGCCTCACCCCTAACACATCCCTAAGCCTAACAAAACCTAAAACACACACCCGTGTCTTTCCCTCACACCAACATATTGGTATTCAATACGTAACATGTATATCCAAACAGAAGAGAAACCATTGTAACCTGAAAACAAACTTACCACACACTTGGACTATTTGACCAGAAGAAACTTTACATCAGGACCTCCAGGTGATGGATGGCTCCCTGTAGGATAGATATTTACATCAGGACCTCCAGGTGATGGATGGCTCCCTGTAGGATAGATCTTTACATCAGGACCTCCAGGTGATGGATGGTTCCCTGTAGGATAGATCTTTACATCAGGACCTCCAGGTGATGGATGGCTCCCTGTAGGATAGATATTTACATCAGGACCTCCAGGTGATGGATGGCTCCCTGTAGGATAGATCTTTACATCAGGACCTCCAGGTGATGGATGGCTCCCTGTAGGATAGATCTTTACATCAGGACCTCCAGGTGATGGATGGCTCCCTGTAGGATAGATCTTTACATCAGGACCTCCAGGTGATGGATGGCTCCCTGTAGGATAGATCTTTACATCAGGACCTCCAGGTGATGGATGGCTCCCTGTAGGATAGATCTTTACATCAGGACCTCCAGGTTTCCTGCTGTAGAGTAGATGTTTAGGACCTCCGGCTGATGCTGGGTCTTCTTCCACCAGATGCCTAAAGACATGATGATGATGCTCAGGACCACCTACTTCGGAACCATCATGTTGCTGGTGAGTAGACACAGTAGAGTACCAGTGATGAGGATGAAGATGATGCTGATGACGATAATATTAAAGGTGCTGTAGGTAATATTTGAGAGTTGTAAAGAGAAAGAGATTTTGAAACTAAACAACACAAAAAATCATCCTCTGCATTTCACGCACCGTTCCTCAGAATCCAGCTCTTATGGAAGCTCCTCTCTCGCTCCACCTGGAGGTCACATCTCCTCCCAAGACTTCCATCAGGACCTCCGGGGCAACTGTTGCCGTGGCAGCCATCGTCACGGTGATGGTGCTGCCGCCCGGGAAGCCTCCTGTTCAGCTGAGTAGCATGACTATGGTACACACACACACACACACACACACACACACACATAATACATCAACACACACACACACATACACATTATACATCAACACACACACACACACATACACATTATACATCAACACACACACACACACATTATACATCAACACACACACACACACACAATTATACTTCAACATGACTATGGTACACACACGCATACAAACACACACATACAAACACACACACAAATTATACATAAACAGACACACGTTTGTGTGTGTGTGTTTGTGAGATGGAGTGATTGTGTGTGTTTGTGTGTGTTGATGTATAATGTGTGTGTGTGTATATACCTACTCCTATGCCTGCAGGAAGCCAAGTTCAACGCTAAAGTCTCCATGAAGGGAAAACGGTTGTCGGTCCAAGCTGACCTCCGCAGGTACACACGCACGCACGCACGCACACACACACACACACACACACACACACACACGCACGCACGCACGCACGGAGGACAGTCAGGGGTGAGACAGGGGGGGTGAGACAGCAGGGGTGAGAGGTCAAGGGAGACATGTTGGGTGAGACAGAGACAGGTGGGGTGAGACAGGGCAGGTGGGATGAGACACAGACAGATAGGGTGACACAGGTGAGGGTGCGAGACAGGTAAAGTGTGCGATTCTCAAGGTTATTTTTTTTTCTTCCAGATTTAAAATCTTCTCCAATCAGTCTGCCCTGGAATCCCTCGCTGTAAGACCCGTTTGTCTGTCTGTCTGTCTGTCTGTCTCTCTCTCTGTCTGTCTGTGTCTCTCTGCCTCTCTCTCTGTCTGCCTCTCTCTCTGCCTCTCTCTCTGTCTGCCTCTCTCTCTCTCTGTCTGTTTACCAGTATTTAATCCAATGTTTGTGTGCCTGCATGTGTTTGTGTCCGTGTGTGTGCGTGTGTCCGTGTGTGTGTGTGTCCGTGTGTGTGCGTGTCCGTGTGTGTGCATGTGTGCGTGTGCATCCGTGTGTGTGTGTGTGTGTGTGTCCGTGTGCGTCCGTGTGTGTGTGTGCGTCCGTGTGTGTGTGTGTGTGCGTGTCCGTGTGTGTGCGTGTGTCCGTGTGCATCCGTGTGTGTGTGTGTGTGTCCGTGTGCATCCGTGTGTGTGTGTGTGTGCGTCCGTGTGTGTGTGTGTGCGTGTCCGTGTGTGTGCGTGTGTCCTTGTGCATCCGTGTGTGTGTGTGTGTGTGTAGTTGATTCCCCTCCAGGGGCCTCTGAAGACGATGCTCCAGATCTCTGTGGTTCCTCTCATCAACAGTCAGTTTCTCTCATCAACACAAATTAATAATTTCATTCATATTAATAGGAATACATGTTGTTTATTATTCATGTATTTACAATTATATTGTTTGTATTAATATAAACTTAAGATCATATATTAACAAATATAAACAATATTTATATTAATATATATATCATTAATATGACTATATTCTTTTGTATATTATTAATACAACAATTATATAATAGTCGTTAATATTAATGTGATTATATATGAATATGTATATTATTCATAAATATGAATAATTATATTATTCATATATATGAACAATTATATTATTCATATATATGAACAATTATATTACTATATACGTATATAATTAACATTAATATGAATATAGTAACATTTACATTATTCATATAGATTAACCTTAATTTGAATATATGTATGTATATTATCCATATAAATTAACGTTTATATTACTCATATATTGACATTAATATTTGAATACATTTGTATTTACATTAGTATACATTACTATTAGTGATATACTGTATATATATATGAACAATAATAGGAATATATATTCACATTAACACTAATAAAATGAATACTACAATTAATAAAATAAATATTTACGTTTACGTATGAAACATGTTTAGGATGTCATGGTCATGGTTTGTGCCTGTGCATCGTGTGTGTGTGTGTGTGTGTGTGTGTGTGTGTGTGTGTGTGTGTGTGTGTGTGTGTGTGTGTGTGTGTGTGTGTGTGTGTGTGTGTGTGTGTGTGTGTGTGTGTGTGTGTGTAGACTGGACTAAAAGAGGGGTTCAGATCCCCCTGGCTGATGGCATGGACTTCGTGGAGGAGGTGGTGGAGTATCACAACGTGAGTACTACAATACTACTGTACACATTATAATACTAATACTACTGTACACATTATAACACTAATACTACTGTATACATTATAACACTAATACTACTGTATACATTATAACACTAATACTACAATACTACTGTATACATTATAACACTAATACTACTGTAGACATTATAACACTAATCCTACTGTACACAAGTTCAGGTTTTACTGTCTGAGTCAGATATATATATATATATATATATATATATATATATATATATATATATATATATATAAAACTGTACACATTATATACTAATACTACTTACATGCTAATATGAGGCGACCTCCTCCTCCTCCTCCTCCTCTCTCTATAACAGTCTGCTCCTCCTCCTCCTCTCTCTAACAGTCTGCTCCTCCTCCTCCTCTCTCTAACAGTCTGCTCCTCCTCCTCTCTCTATAACAGTCTGTTCCTCCTCCTCTAACAGTCTGTTTCTCCTCCTCCTCCTCTCTCTAACAGTCTGCTCCTCCTCCTCCTCCTCCTCCTCCTCTCTCTAACAGTCTGCTCCTCCTCTCTCCTCAGGGTTACATCGTGATAGGAGCTAACCTCCACTTCAGCCGAGGGCTGAGGGACATGATAGAGAACAGCATCCGGCCGGGGAGCGAGGAGGCGCTGTGAACCACAAAGACCCAGCAGAGCCCAGACCTGGACCTACAGACCCAGCAGAGCCCAGACCTGGACCTATAGACCCAGCAGAGCCCAGACCTGGACCTATAGACCCAGCAGAGCCCAGACCTGGACCTATGGACCCAGCAGAGCCCAGACCTATAGACCCAGCAGAGCCCAGACCTGGACCTATCGACCCAGCAGAGCCCAGACCTATAGACCCAGCAGAGCCCAGACCTGGACCTATCGACCCAGCAGAGCCCAGACCTGGACCTATGGACCCAGCAGAGCCCAGACCTATAGACCCAGCAGAGCCCAGACCTGGACCTATCGACCCAGCAGAGCCCAGACCTATAGACCCAGCAGAGCCCAGACCTGGACCTATCGACCCAGCAGAGCCCAGACCTATAGACCCAGCAGAGCCCAGACCTATAGACCCAGCAGAGCCCAGACCTGGACCTATCGACCCAGCAGAGCCCAGACCTGGACCTATAGACACAGCAGAGCCCAGACCTGGACCACAGCTAGACCGCTCCGGACCCCAAATCAAATCTCACTCTAGACCTCGGCGGGCTGTTAGGTTTCAGTGTAACCATAGCAATCACTGTAACCATAACAACCATTTAATCTCTAATGTATGTAAAGTTTGTATTGTAACGCAATTGTCTGAAATTAATTAGTGAATACAGAACATGCTGGTTTGAAGAAATGATCCTTAATGCCACCAAGAACTGTTCTGATGGTTCTACTGTAAGGGGACTGATCCAATACCTCTTTCAGATCACCAGGTAGTCTAGTAGGTGGGCCGGATCCAGTTAGTCTAGTAGGTGGGCCGGATCCAGTTAGTCTGGTAGGTGGGCCGGATCCAGTTAGTCTGGTAGGTGGGCCGGATCCAGTTAGTCTGGTAGGTGGGCCGGATCCAGTTAGTGGTACAAGACCACAACACTAACTCTGTAGACAGCAGAGAACGTATATACACCTCACATAAACTAGAGAATGTGTACGTTACAAATGTAACGTAAGTCACAACATTAACTAGACAAACACATTATCAGACACTCACAAACTAGGACAATAAAAATTTGTACAATAAAAATGAAGATTGGGTAACATTGTGTTTGAATCCATGTTAGCGTCCTTCAAGGTTCACCACCACTACAAACCCAACCAGTCACAGACTAGAAGGTGATATCAGAGTACCTCAAGGTTCACCACCCCTAGAAACCCAACCAGTCACAGACTAGAAGGTGATATCAGAGTACCTCAAGGTTCACCACCCCTACAAACCCAACCAGTCACAGACTAGAAGGTGATATCAGAGTACCTCAAGGTTCACCACCCCTAGAAACCCAACCAGACAACATCGAGGTACAATAAGATGATTCACAACATCTGCTCTTCTTAAAGTTGAGTTTATTTACATTTATAGCAAACGAGAACCAAGAAGACAATCGGAGTGGACTAGTGAGACATTCAGCAGGCTGATCAGTCAGTAGCCTGGTCAGTAGGGCTGGTCAGTAGGTCTGATTGGTAGGGCTGGTCAGTAGGGCTGGTCAGTAGGGCTGGTCAGTAGGTCTGGTCAGTAGGTCTGGTCAGTAGGTCTGATTGGTAGGGCTGGTCAGTAGGGCTGGTCAGTAGCCTGGTCAGTAGGTCTGATCAGTAGCCTGGTCGGTAGGTCTGGTCAGTAGGTCTGATTGGTAGGGCTGGTCAGTAGGGCTGGTCAGTAGGTCTGATCTGTAGGGCTGGTCAGTAGGTCTGATCGGTAGGGCTGGTCAGTAGCCTGGTCAGTAGGACTGGTCAGTAGGGCTGGTCAGTAGCCTGGTCGGTAGGTCTGGTCAGTAGGTCTGATTGGTAGGGCTGGTCAGTAGGGCTGGTCAGTAGGGCTGGTCAGTAGGGCTGGTCGGTAGGTCTGGTCAGTAGGTCTGGTCAGTAGGGCTGGTCAGTAGGGCTGGTCCGTAGGGCTGGTCAGTAGCCTGGTCAGTAGCCTGGTCAGTAGGGCTGGTCCGTAGGGCTGGTCAGTAGCCTGGTCAGTAGCCTGGTCAGTAGGGCTGGTTAGTAGGGCTGGTTAGTAGGGCTGGTCAGTAGCCTGGTCAGTAGCCTGGTCAGTAGGGCTGGTCAGTAGGTCTGATTGGTAGGGCTGGTCAGTAGGGCTGGTCAGTAGGTCTGATCGGTAGGGCTGGTCAGTAGGGCTGGTCAGTAGGGCTGGTCAGTAGCCTGGTCAGTAGGGCTGGTCAGTAGGGCTGGTCAGTAGCCTGGTCAGTAGGGCTGGTCAGTAGCCTGGTCTGTAGGGCTGGTCAGTAGGGCTGTCTCATGATGAAGCGAGAGAACATGGCGTAGGCAGCGGCAGGTTTATCGGTAGGGACCATGTGACCCGAGCCCTGCCAGAATAAAAACATACAATACAATCCAGTTAGTTAACCTACCACTACCACTACTACCACTACTACTAGGGTTAGGGTTAGGTGTAGCTAGGCTCTAGCTTAGCGTGTAGCCACAAGGAGCGTAGGACTTTACCTTAACGGTGAGGAAGGCAATGTTGCTGAACTCCTTAACGAACCCGCCCACCTGGAGCCCCTCGAGGTCCTGGTAGGTCCAGGGCCTCCGCTGCACCTCCACCTGAAGGTGGTGGTGGAGGTCAGGTTAAACCTCACAAGCTCCTGATGTTAAACGTCTATACCATCTGACATTAAACAAACCTCAGGATTTCAATAATATATACATTATTTTAAAGCTGTACACCTCATGATTTTAAAGCTTTATACATCCTTATTTTAAACCTCTATGCCACCGGATGTTATCATTCTATACTGTTTAATTTTGGAAGCTTTACACCTCCTGATTTAAAATCCTTACACCTCCTGCTTTAAAAGCCTTACACCTCCTGCTTTAAAAGCCTTACACCTCCTGCTTTAAAAGCCTTACACCTCCTGATTTAAAAGCCTTACACCTCCTGATTTTAAAGCTTTATATCTCCGGATATTAAAACTATACCTTCTGATGAAGCGACTCCACAAACCACTCATCTCCCATGAAGTTACAGGCCATATCGACATCTCCGTTGTACACCAGGACACGGTATTTCTGGGGCACACAAACCAGGACACAAGTTCTACACAGGAGCAATGTGCTTAACCTAAAACAGCCAAGTAAGTTCTGAATGATTGATCATGAGGCTATACCAGTGCTAGCAATACCTACCAGGGCTCCTAGCAGCTTCAGGTATTGCTTACTGACTTCCTTGTACTGACGCCCATAGTTGAGATTCACCTCCAAGCTTTAATGAAGAAGACAGAAGCAGTCGGTTATGAGGGTCATCTTAGCGTCAGGTTGGGCTAGCTTGGGTGCTACCCAGCTAGCACCCTAGCCCAGGGCTACAAGATGCAGCCCAGGTCTGTTACCTGCAGGATACCCAGGCTAGTGCGCTAGGACTGATGTGCAGAGCAGCTCTGACGTAGGGGTTGTTGAGGTAAAGGATGGCTGGGGTGGAGTTGGTGCAGGGTGGCTCCAGCCGAACCTTCTTGTAGAGAGACGATACACCACGCAGCTTCTGGAAACAAATCCTTTATCAACACCTTAACCAACACCAACCATAACCCAATACCCAATCCCAAACCATAACCATATAATACCTAACCAAAACCCAATACCTAACCCAATACCTAACCATAACCCCATACCTAACCCCTATCAATAACCCTTTCCCCTAACAATATCCCCAAACCATAACCCAATACCTAACCCCTAACCCAATACCTAACCCAATACCTAACCCCAACCCAGAATAGGACCCACCTGGTTCCACAGCAGTGTCCAGGGGTGTCTGGTGAAGCTGTTTCCCAGGTCTCGGACTACCAGAAGGTTGCCATCCAACCTGGAACCACAACAACCAGGAGTCAACTAAGCATCCCACCAAAGGACCTGGTCTGTTCAGCGGGTCTGGACTTACCCAACCCTCTGGCCGACGCCCCCAGGACACGGGGCGTACAGGTTGTATATGTTCAGTCCTGAGCGGTACACGATGGTTTGGACCTCAGCCAGCTACAACAAAACAGAGGAGCCCCAAGTTAGAGATGATGGTCCAAGCAGAGCAGACAGGTACTAGTGAGGACGTTCATAGTGGGAACACGGCAGGTACTAGTGAGGACGTTCATAGTGGGAACACGGCAGGTACTAGTGAGGACGTTCATAGTGGGAACACGGCAGGTACTAGTGAGGACGTTCATAGTGGGAACACGGCAGGTACTAGTGAGGACGTTCATAGTGGGAACACGGCAGGTACTAGTGAGGACGTACGTGGTTGGAACACGGCAGGTACTAGTGAGGACGTTCATAGTGGGAACACGGCAGGTACTAGTGAGGACGTTCATAGTGGGAACACGGCAGGTACTAGTGAGGACGTTCATAGTGGGAACACGGCAGGTACTAGTGAGGACGTACATAGTGGGAACACGGCAGGTACTAGTGAGGACGTTCATAGTGGGAACACGGCAGGTACTAGTGAGGACGTTCATAGTGGGAACACGGCAGGTACTAGTGAGGACGTACATAGTGGGAACACGGCAGGTACTAGTGAGGACGTTCATAGTGGGAACACGGCAGGTACTAGTGAGGACATACATAGTGGGAACACGGCAGGTACTAGTGAGGATGTTCATAGTGGGAACACGGCAGGTACTAGTGAGGACGTACGTGGTTGGAACAGTTGACGTTGTGGTTGTTGTAGAAGTCACATGTTCCCTCGCTACAGCAGAAGGTCTGAAGGTTGGCCCACAGCTGGTTGCCTAGGAGACCGTGGTAGTACGCAAAGTACACCAGAGAGTTGTCGTTGAGCTCATAGCTGGACATCCCGTTTCCAACGGCAACACCCTAGGAAGAGACGGATCATCAACCGCTTCACAATGGGAGCCATGAGGCGCCATGACAACCGTGAGGAGCCATGACAACCGCGAGGAGCCATGACAACCGCGAGGAGCCATGACAACCGTGAGGAGCCACTATATCACAACATCTACACCACATCATAACATTACACCATATCATAACATGCACACATCATAACATCACAGAGCAGCAGAAAGGAGGAACCTGGAGGTTGAGCTCTTCGTCCTCCATCACCCTCTCGGCCAGGGTTGGGATGTAGATTCCTCCGTAGCTCTCTCCAGTCAGGAACAGCTCGTTGCTGCTGTACTCAGGGAAGAGCTTGAAGAAGCACTTCAACGCCAGGTAGTTGTTCATGGACACCTAGAGGACAAGACCAGGACCTAAGACCCCGCTGAACACACCTGGTACACGGATAACAAGACCAGGACCCAAGACCCCGCTGAACACACCTGGTACACGGATAACAAGACCAGGACCCAAGACCCCGCTGAACACACCTGGTACACGGATAACAAGACCAGGACCCAAGACCCCGCTGAACACACCTGGTACACGGATAACAAGACCAGGACCCAAGACCCCGCTGAACACACCTGGTACACGGATAACAAGACCAGGACCCAAGACCCCGCTGAACACACCTGGTACACGGATAACAAGACCAGGACCCAAGACCCCGCTGAACACACCTGGTACACGGATAACAAGACCAGGACCCAAGACCCCGCTGAACACACCTGGTACACGGATTACAACCCTCATGCCTCTGGAGCCTCGCAGTGACCCAACACGCGGTTGCCAGGTTGGCCGAGGGGGCAAGGTAAACAGCGACCATAATGGCATGTGTGAACCGCCCGGGGTTGCAGTTGGACGGGGCCCTGCGGCTAATAATTCGATGTCTGGGCTGCAGATACCGTGACCCAGGGGGTCGTCATCCATTGTTTGTACAAAATGCAAGTCCA
>JACYXH010000427.1:1077500-1085000 GCA_026745465.1 Lota lota | reverse complement strand
CACTGTCTGTCTGTCTGTCACTATCTATCTCACTGTCTGTCACTATCTATCTCACTGTCTGTCTGTCTGTCACTGTCTATCTCACTGTCTCTGTCTCTTTGCCAGGAGCTGAGTGAATCATAGATAAGGGGTGAAAATGTTGTAAATGAGTTAAAGATTTTTCATTTTTTAAGCAGATGTGTTTCCTTACGTTGCAGCATGCGCTGTCATGGTTAATATGAATTCGGTTTCTATGTAAAAAAAACTATATATAAAAAGGACGCAGGGGCTGCACAGCATAAAAACCTCAAACGCAGTATTTAAACTTTATTCAGAAATCAGTAAAACATGCGCCCCAGACAATTGTGTTCAACGCCACCCTTACAGAATGGAATTCATGTTATTATTTTACATAAGTTATAATTTAACTAAATAAGTGTTAGTTCGCTGGTGTGTTTATTGGAGGGCTAGTATCAGAGACAAACATGTACATACAGTTGGAGCTCACGATAGCTGTGTTAATAAATATATATAGAACAGTGGCTTGTAACGTAATATTGTTTATATATATATATATATATATATATATATATATATATATATATATATATATATATATATATATATATATATATATATATATACACACACATACACATAAATAAGACTTGCTTCTAACGCAACATTGAGGCTCTTTACAGTCCAGGACCATCATCTGGTGGTTTGAGCACAAGTTGGAAATCATAATGCACTCAATAAATCACTAGCTAATTAAAACAAGCCTGTATTAACTGATTCATAGAGTTAGCCACTGCAAGGTACTAGCTAACAGCAGCTAGGTCCTGCTAGCAGCTGGCAACTGTTAGGTTTCCAGCTAGTAGCAGCTAGGTCATGCTAGCAGCTGGCCACTGTTAGGCTTCCAGCTAGTAGCAGCTAGGTCATGCTAGCAGCTGGCCACTGTTAGGCTTCCAGCTAGTAGCAGCTAGGTCATGCTAGCAGCTGGCCACTGTTAGGCTTCCAGCTGGTAGCAGCTAGGTCATGCTAGCAGCTGGCCACTGTTAGGCTTCCAGCTGGTAGCAGCTAGGTCATGCTAGCAGCTGGCCACTGTTAGGCTTCCAGCTAGTAGCAGCTAGGTCATGCTAGCAGCTGGCCACTGTTAGGCTTCCAGCTAGTAGCAGCTAGGCCATGCTAAATGATAGCCGGCTTCCAGCTAGTAGCAGCTAGGTCATGCTAAATGATAGCCACTACATTATACATATAATATTTGTGCCTGTTATACAGATGTGTATACTCAATAATAATCCTTGGTGGTTAAAATGATTCTCGTGAAAACACGACTATTAGACCAATGATTTACATCATGCAAACAACGATGTTTCAGCAGGTCTGACTTTTAGAGGCTAATCTTTTGAAGTCAGTTGAGCATGAAAATAACACAAATAAATTATAAATTATTTGTCCGGTTCGGCGCCCTACCAATGATGTCATGGGTATCTATGTACATATATATATATATACATATATATATATATATATATATATATATATATATACACACACATTTTATTTGTATCCTTTTTCTAGACGCCCAAAGACCCAAGATAAAATACAGGAATAAAAACAAAACTAAATATCAATAAAAGGTAACATTAAAATATTTAAAAGCCTACAATTGAAGGCGCAGAAATAGGACCACACATATAAAAAAAACATTTATACACCCCGTTATTAAAATAATTCACAAAAGTTTCATTCAAGAGGAAATGCAAGTGCGTTAACATCACCTTAAATACATTTACTTATCACAATGAGTGACCATTGGTCTGCTTTAGACAGCAGGAAAGTACTGCAGTACCTGAGTATGGTGCTCATTGGCATATTAGTATTAGCTGATGTTCATATGATACTAGCATTCCTGTTAGCATTAGTTAGCCAACGGTCCTGTGAGATGAGCCCTTTTGGCTGGGGAAAGGAGGTGTGTCCTGGGGTGAGGGGCGTGTCCAGGGAGGGGGCGTGTCTGGTGGAGGGTGTGTGTCCTGTGGTGAGGGGTGTGTCCAGGGAGGGGGCGTGTCCTATGGAGATAGCGTGTCCAGTGGAGGGGCTTGTCGGTTAAGGGGGCGTTCCCTGCATAGGGGGTGTATCCTGTGGAGTGGGTGTGTCCTGATGAGGGGTGGGTCCTGTAGAGGGGGTGTGTCCTGATGAGGGGTGGGTCCTGTGGAGGGGGTGTGTCCTGATGAGGGGTGGGTCCTGTAGAGTGGGTGTGTCCTGATGAGGGGTGGGTCCTGTGGAGGGGGTGTGCCCTGATGAGGGGTGGGTCCTGTGGAGGGGGTGTGTCCTGTGGAGGGGGTGTGTCCTGTCGAGAGGGCTTCTCACATGTCCATCTCTCGTCAAACATTCAATACTTGAGATGACGAAGTCTTTCTCTTTTCGTTCAGAGCATTGACACGTTTGTTTATCAACTGCCATCATCAAGCTGGTGTTTTTTCTTTTCTTCTAGTTTGGTCTGGTCTGGTCTAGTTTGGTGTGGTCTGGTCTGGTCTAGTTTGGTGTGGTCTGGTCTAGTTCGGTGTAATCTAGTTTGGGATGGTCTAGTTTGGTCCAGTTTGATATGGTCTGGTCTAGTCTGGACTAGTTTGGGCTGGTCTAGTTTGGTCCAGTTTGATGTGGTCTGGTCTAGTCTGGACTAGTTTGGGTTGGTCTAGTTTGGTCCAGTTTGATGTGGTCTGGACTAGTCTGGACTAGTTTGGGTTGGTCTAGTTTGGTCCAGTTTGATGTGGTCTGGTCTAGTCTGGACTAGTTTGGGCTAGTCTGGTTCTACTTGTTTTTGTTCCAGGTTCTCTCTCCCGAGGCAGAGTGGGGTAAGGGAGCGGGATGCTCAGAGTCGCTGTCTGATTGGTCCACGGCGAGGAAGGGGCGGGCCCTAGTGCAGAGGTCTCCGCCCCCCGGCCGTGCGGAGGAGGGGCAGTACTCCTGGTTCTCCTGGGAGGGGGAGAGGGAGGAGCCACTCAGGGAGCCTTCCAGCTCCTCGTTGTACACCTCCTCCTCTGCTATCTCTCCCCTCTTCTGCCTTCTCCCCTCGCCATTCTCCTCCCCTCCTCTGTCACCTCCTCTCTCCCCTCCTCTCTCACCACCTCTCTGAACACTTCTCTCACCTCCTCTCTCACCACTTCTCTCCCCTCCTCTCTCCCCTCCTCTCTCACCACTTCTCTCCCCTCCTCTCTCCCCTCCTCTCTCAACACTTCTCTCACCTCCTCTCTCACCACTTCTCTCCCCTCCTCTCTCCCCTCCTCTCTCAACACTTCTCTGCCCTCCTCTCTCACCACTTCTCTCCCCTCCTCTATCACCACTTCTCTCCCCTCCTCTCTCCCTTCCTCTGTCCCCTCCTCTCTCCCCAGTGCTCAGTCTGTGAGGTCTCCTGCCGTTAGGAGGAGGAGGTGGGAGTCGAACCAGGGACCCGTCGCCTACCGGACTAGGAGTGTTGCCTTGGCTACGCTGGCTCGGGGGCGGGGTTTGTTGATGGACCTGGGAGCTGATAGGCTGCCAGGAGGTGGAGGGGGGGCAGTTGAAGGGGGGGAGGGGGTTGGAGCTGGAGCGGATGACGCTGGTGATGATGTCACTGGGACACGGCCTGCGCAGACGACAGCTAGTTAATACACAACTAGTTCACTACAACTAGTTAATACATGACCAGCACAGACAACAGCTAGTTACTACACAACTAATTCACTACAACTAGTTAATACACGACCAGCACAGACAACAGCTAGTTACTACACAACTAATTCACTACAACTAGTTAATACACGACCAGCACAGACAACAGCTAGTTACTACACAACTAATTCACTACAACTAGTTAATACACGGCCTGCGCAGACGACAGCTAGTTAATACACAACTAGTTCACTACAACTAGTTAATACACGACCAGCACAGACAACAGCTAGTTACTACACAACTAAACTACAACTAGTTAATACATGGTATGCACAGACGACAGCTAGTTCATACACAACTAAACTACAACTAGTTAATACACGACCAGCACAGACGACAGCTAGTTCATACACAACTAAACTACAACTAGTTAATACATGGTATGCACAGACAACAGCTAGTTCATACACAACTAAACTACAACTAGTTAATACATGGTATGCACAGACAACAGTCTATACACAACTCTTTAACCAAAACATTATTCATTGTGTCATTAATTATGAATTGACTGAAATAAAAAGCAACAGTGCCATTTCTAAAGCCAACCAGACGATTGGTTACAGTCTTGTGTTAATAAAGCACTGTAATGTGACTGGCTGTCGTGCTGGGACTAACCTGGTTGATTGGTTCCTCTCCAGGTGATCCACAGGGCTGTGGTAGGGGGGGGCGGGCTCCTTGGAGCCAAAGTAGGCGTCGGTCTCCGTCTGGGGGATTCCCATTCGCTGGATGTACAGGTTGACCAGGAAGTCCAGCTTCCTCTCCATGGACAACACCTTCACACCAAAGAGATTTATTTAGAATATACACTAAATAATAAACTAAAATATTTTTTGGATAGATAGAGAGAGAGAGAGAGAGAGAGAGAGAGAGAGAGAGAGAGAGAGAGAGAGAGAGAGAGAGAGAGAGAGAGAGAGAGAGAGAGAGAGAGAGAGATAGAGAGAGAGAGAGAGAGAGAGAGAGAGAGAGAGAGAGAGAGAGAGAGAGAGAGATAGATAGATAGATAGATAGAGAGAGAGAGAGAGAGAGAGAGAGAGAGAGAGAGAGAGAGAGAGAGAGAGAGAGAGAGAGAGCTAGCACACCGCAGCCATGTAAGCAGTGTTAGCGGTTAGCGTTAGCAGTGTTATCAGTTAGCATTAGCAGGTGTTACATGTTCGTCTCGTGTTCTCTGGTTGTTGTTAGCAGTGTTAGCGGTTAGCGGTGTTAGCAATTCGCGTTAGCAGTGTTACCTGTTTCTCCACCTTTCCCAGACGTCCCATCATGCTTGGGTCCTCAGTGATCTCCTCATTGGCTGCTTTGGGACGTTCCTTATCAGGGATTGGACGGTCCTTATCGGTGGGTGGCTGCCCCCTGCCTACGATCTGGTCAACTCTGGCAACACACAGACACACAGTCTCTCCATCTGCTCGTCCACCAGTCGGATGGGAGGACGAGCAGAAGAAAAGATCGAACGATAGGGAAAGGAACGTGAACACCAGAAAGACGAAAAAGATAAACAGCCTAGCTGGGAGCTCCGTTCTGATTGGTTCCCGTGAGGACCAGGGCAAGCGACTGGGCAACACCGGTTAGAGATCTACCAGTCCCTACCAGTCCCTCGTTCTATAGCCTGTTCCTTTTGCTACGCCAAGTGTGATTGGAAATGGTGTGTTGATTACAGATGTGTTGATTACAGATGTTGTGATTAGAGAGGTTGTGTTGATTGGAGGTTGTGTTGTGTTGATTATAAATGTTGTGTTGTGTTGATTAGAGATGATGTGTTGATTAGAGATGGGTTGTTTAGAGATGTGTTGTGATGATCAGTGATTTATTTTTTTATTAGAGATGTTGTGATGTCAATAGGTTGGACTGGTAGGTCTCCTGATTGGTTGATACAGTCCTTAGAAGCAGCCTAATTGGGAGTGATGTCATGCACTGTGTTTCTGACGAGACAGACACACAGTGGAGACTTCCGGACAGCAGCTGTCCAATCAGAAGAGTCCAGGAAATAGGCTGCCCTGATTGGACAAAAGCAGAAGCTGAACAGGCCATTGGTTGTGTCAGTGGACAGGTTGTCTCTGATTGGTTCACCCGGTCAAGAACCATTTTTATTCAGATTCGGCCACGCCTACTGACAAAATGGCTGCCAAACAGCTGGCGATTTGGAGAGGTGCATCCTGGGAGTTCTGACCTGGAGAACACAGGAGACTCCTTGAAGGAGCGCTGACGTCGTGGTGTAGAGGGGCCTGTACCCCCCCCCACGATCACATCTATCCTGTTAACACAACAACACAACACACAATACACAACACCACGATCACATCTATCCTGTTAACACAACAACACAACACACAATACACAACACCACGATCACATCTATCCTGTTAACACAACAACACAACACACAATACACAACACCACGATCACATCTATCCTGTTAACACAACAACACAACATACAATACACAACACCACGACCACATCCATCCTGTTAACACAACAACACAACATACAATACACAACACCACGACCACATCCATCCTGTTAACACAGCAACACAACACAATACAACAAACAATACACAACACCACAACCACATCCATCCTGCTTACACAACAACACAACACAATACAACAAACAATACACAACACCACAACCACATCCATCCTGCTAACACAACAACACAACACAATACAACAAACAATACACAACACCACGACCACATCCATCCTGTTAACACAAGCTGGACCAGGGGCCGACCCAGGACCCGGGGGAAGGACTATATCTCCCAGCTGGCCTGGGAATGCCGAGGGATCCCCTAGAGTCTAGTCTGCAGCTGTGCAGTCCAGGGGTTTGGTCCGGGCTGATAGGAGGGGGGATAAGAGGGTTAGGGTTAGGGCTGGGTTAGCGGGTCTTGGCCTTGCCTGGTCTGCAGGTTCTTGATACGGGCCAACATGTCCAGGTGTCCGGCGGAGTACTGCTCTATCACATCCATGACATCATAGGGTCGAAGGCTTTCCTTAAACTTCCTCTTGGACACCATGAAGCGCATGATGCTGAGAGAGAGAGAGCGGGGGAGAGAGCGAGAGAGAGAGAGAGAGAGAGAGAGAGAGAGAGAGAGAGAGAGAGAGAGAGAGAGAGAGAGAGAGAGAGAGAGAGAGAGAGAGAGAGAGAGAGAGAGAGAGAGAGAGAGAGAGAGATTCAGAGAGGTAGAAAGATAAAGAGAAGGGAGAGAGGTTGAGACAGAGAGCAACCGTGAAAACGTTTAAAGGGATATCAACAAAGCCCACCATATAGCTGTAATTAAATAAGAATCAACATAAACGTTAAATATGAATTGAAGACGCTGCAGGCAAGATTTAAGAGTTGTAAAGAGAGCGAGAGCAGGAAAGAGCAGAAGGGAGTGAGATGTGCCCTCCCACTCTGCTCCTTCCCTACGTTTCTCCACCATTGAGAAGTGCTGCCTTTCACTCAACTGTGATTGACAGGCAAGATTAATTCCCAGAACCAATCAGGGAAGAGATGCCCTGGTTGGTCAGAAATGAGCAGGGAGCGGTCTAAAATGTAAATTGTCTCGTACAGAGGCAAGCGCAGTCAACCAGGACAGATATTCTCATCATTCGCATTTAAAATGCTCTTCAAGAAACTTTGAAGAAAAATAACCTAAAATAAAGAATAATAAAGTATAAAATGGAATAAATTAATATAAAAAAAACTGAAGATGTGTTTAGTAACTATTCCATCCACCCTAATAGTTAATAGTGAACTAATATAACGATGATCTACACTCATTTTACTACAAGTTATGTTTGGATTACTATGAGTCACA
>JACYXH010000427.1:1067500-1075000 GCA_026745465.1 Lota lota | reverse complement strand
ATCCTGCAGGGTAACCGGGTTACGCTCTCTATCCTGCAGGGTAACCGGGTTACGCTCCCTATCCTGCAGGGTAACCACGCTCCCTATCCTGCAGGGTAACCGGGTTACGCTCCCTATCCTGCAGGGTAACCACGCTCCCTATCCTGCAGGGTAACCACGCTCCCTATCCTGCAGGGTAACCACGCTCCCTATCCTGCAGGGTAACCACGCTCCCTATCCTGCAGGG
Source organism: Lota lota (assembly GCA_026745465.1). Classification (NCBI taxonomy): domain Eukaryota; kingdom Metazoa; phylum Chordata; class Actinopteri; order Gadiformes; family Lotidae; genus Lota; species Lota lota. The sequence continues at coordinate 1,074,774 of JACYXH010000427.1, read as the reverse complement.
TAACCACGCTCCCTATCCTGCAGGGTAACCGGGTTACGCTCCCTATCCTGCAGGGTAACCACGCTCCCTATCCTGCAGGGTAACCACGCTCCCTTTCCTGCAGGGTAACCACGCTCCCTATCCTGCAGGGTAACCACGCTCCCTATCCTGCAGGGTAACCACGCTCCCTATCCTGTAAAGGACTGACATACTCATTCTCGCGGTTACATGTCACTACGGTTGCCGGGTTACGGTCGGTTTCAGCAGCTCCTCGTTTCACACCACCACTGGAACCAGGAATGTCCCACTGGTTCCCACTTCAGATCACTTCCTTACGGAGCGTGAGTGTGTGTGTGTGTGTGTGTGTGTGGTAACCTGGAGAGCCTTTGTGTCTGAAGTCTTCATCCTGCATCTCTATCAGCACTATAGGAGAGCAGACAAGGAGACAAGGAGTGGAGGCAAGGAGATGAGGAGAGGAGAAGAGAATATATGAACTAACCATAGATTGTATTATTTTCAATCTATAGATTTTCAGTGTATATTTAATTCATTAATCAGCATGGAACCTCACTGTCACCACGACAAGCTGTGGACAGAGTGATGGGCCTTCCATAGAGAAGGTCCCTGAAGACGGTTTGATATGGCAGATGGCTGAGCTAGCTCTTAGCTCCCTCCCACCTTCAGAGTTTTGACGGGAAGCGAGTCCTCGGATCTTGAAGGCTTGGCGGCTCCAGCTCTTGGGGACCTTACTGGGACTCTCCTCTGGGATCTGATCCCCACTAGGAGAGCTCCTCTGGGCCTGGGGTCCAGCCTGGGGACCAGCCTGGACCTGGGCGCCTCCAGGACCCACTGGGACCACACAACACACCACCATACTTCATCATTACACTGGTATTACTCTCGAGAACCTAACCCTTCAGCTGAGTTGGTGGGTTAGGCGTGTTTAGTACAGGTGTGTTAGGTGTGTTTAGCACAGGTGTGTTAGGTGTGTTTAGTACAGGTGTGTTTAGTACAGGTGTGTTAAGTGTGTTTAGTACAGGTGTGTTTAGTACAGGTGTGTTAGGTGTGTTTAGTACAGGTGTATTTAGTACAGGTGTGTTTAGTACAGGTGTGTTTAGTACAGGTGTGTTAGGTGTGTTTAGTGCAGGTGTGTTTAGTACAGGTGTGTTAAGTGTGTTTAGTACAGGTGTGTTTAGTACAGGTGTGTTAGGTGTGTTTAGTACAGGTGTATTTAGTACAGGTGTGTTTAGTACAGGTGTGTTAGGTGTGTTTAGTACAGGTGTGTTTAGTACAGGTGTGTTAGGTGTGTTTAGTGCAGGTGTGTTAGGTGGGTTTTGTACATGTGTGTTTAGTACAGGTGTGTTAGGTGTGTTTAGTACAGGTGTGTTAGGTGTGTTTAATACAGGTATGTTTAGTACAGGTGTGTTAGGTGTGTTTAGTACAGGTGTGTTAGGTGTGTTTAGTACAGGTGTGTTAGGTGTGTTTAGTACAGGTGTGTTTAGTACAGGTGTGTTAGGTGTGTTTAGTGCAGGTGTGTTAGGTGTGTTTAGTACAGGCATGTTTAGTACAGGTGTGTTTTGTACATGTGTGTTTAGTACAGGTGTATCAAGATGTTCTTACCACTAGCGGGGCCTTGAGGAGAACCTTTTCCTTTGGAAGCTGAGTGTCTTGGAGATGAGAAGACCCTCTCCTTCAAACTAACCTTCTGACTGGAGAACACACACACACACACACACACACACACACACACACATACACACACACAAGTGATGGGGATGTAAGAGGTGATAGGAGGTGATGAGAAGGTGATAGGAGGTGAAGAGGAGGAGATAAGAGGTGACGAGGAGATGATGAGGAGGTGATAGGTGATGAGAAGGTGATAGGAGGTGACAAGAAGCTGATGAGGAGGTAATAGGAGGTGATGGGTGATGAGGAAGTGATGAAGAGGTAACAGGATATGAAGATTGCTTAGATAATGTGATAAGGAGGTGACTGGAGGTGATAGGAGGTATAGGAGGGGATAAGGGGGTAAGGGAGGTGAAAGGAGGCAAAAGGAGGGGATAGGAGGTGGTAAGGAGGTGAAAGGAGGTGATATGAGGTGAAAGGAGGTGATAGGAGGCGAAAGAAGGTGGTAAGGAGGTGATAGGAGGTTGTAAGTAGGTGATAGGAGGTGGTAGGAGTTGGTAACAGGTGATAGGAGGTGGTAAGGAGGTGATAGGAGGTAAAAGGAGGTGGTAAGGAGGTGAAAGGAGGTGAAAGGAGGTGGTAGGAGGTGATAGGAGGCAAAAGGAGGTAGTAAGGAGATGATAGGAGGTGGTTGAAGTTGGTAGGAGGTGATAGGAGGTGATAGGAGGTAAAAGGAGGTGGTAAGGAGGTGAAAGGAGGTTGTAGGAGGTGATAGGAGGCAAAAGGAGGTGGTAAGGAGCTGATAGGAGGTGGTAAGGAGGCGAAAGGAGGTGATAGGAGGCGAAATGAGGTGATAGGAGGCGAAAGGAGGTGATAGGAGGTGAAACGGAGGTGGTAAGGAGCTGATAGGAGGTGATAGGAGGTGGTAAGGAGGAACTGCCTTACTTTGGAGAGGGTTCCGGCTGCCCCTCCTTCCTATAAAACAACAGATAATATTAGTTACTCTGCTTTGTTGAAGACTCGATTCCGGTCAATTACAGCATTCAGCGCTGTGTTATTTCAGCCGAATACGTCAATAAAAAAAACACAACGTGCATTTTGCCATGCTATCATCAGCGAATCTTGCCAATTAGCTGACGTCATTTAGTTAGTTACCTCGAGGAGAGGGTTAGCTAGTTAAGTAGTCAGTTAGTTAATGAGTTTGTTACCTGAAGGAGAAGGTTAGTTAGTTAGTTAGTAAGCTAGTTAGTTAGTTACCTGAAGGAGAGGGTTAGTTTGTTAGTAAGTAAGCTAGTTAGTTTGTTACCTGAAGGAGAGGGTTAGTTAGTAAGTTAGTTGGTAAGTAAGCTAGTTAGTTACCTGAAGGAGAGGCCAGATTTATTCTTCAGGTTCCTTAGGAGGTCGATCTGGTTCAGAGGAGGAATCAACCTGGAGCGATTACACACACACACACACACACACACACACACACACACACACACACACACACACACACACACACACACACACACACACACACACACACACACACACACACACACACACACACACACACACACACACACAGGTGTATCACATCTCAACTGTAAACAGGTGTAAAAGGTTTAATGCGTTATCTAACGCGTCACAACACAGTTCAAGTTAAACATGTTCAATTCAGTAATACACTGTAGACTAAACATTATTTCAACTTGGATCACCACGTTTTTGTCTCCCTTTCATTCTCAGAAGTAGCGTATGGATCAACATTTCACCTTCTATGACTGTGTTCAATATGAATCGAATGTGTGTTATTGTACATCTATTCTACTTCAGTGTGGCGGATTTACCAATAGGCAATATTCATTCATCTAATAAATCAATAACGACGATTGTTAATGAATGTTTTGTTCACATGAATTCGGTCTCGTACTACTAGGCTACAACGCTGCCTGAACATTAAAATGTGTGTCCACTAGGGGGGCATCAAAATACTTTAAATAGAAGATCCCCATTGACTCTGGTAGAAGTCTAACATGCATGAAACACAGGTTAAACCCACACGATAAGGGCTCGGATGACTTCACGCAGCTCTTGTGCATTGAAGACTCGGCAGCGTGGGTTAAACTCATTTTAATCAACACGTCTACAATGAGACGTAGTCGAGACCCTTTTGGCGTGCGTGCGTGTGTGTGCGCGTGTGTGCGTGTACCTGTAAAGTGGAACATTGAAGGTTCTCTCGTAGTGCTCCCAGGTGGAATTCAGGTCTGTTCTGTTCAGATTAGTGGCATAGAACCTCCAGGCAGCCTGGTGAGATGGTGAGGGTTAGGGTCAGAGGGTGAGAGGGTGAGGGTTAGAGGGTGAGAGTTAGAGGGTGAGGGTCAGAGGGTGAGAGGGTGAGGGTTAGAGGATGAGGGTTAGAGGGATAGGGTTAGAGGGTGAGGGTTAGAGGGTTAGAGGGATAGGGTTAGAGGGTGAGAGTTAGAGGGTTAGGGTCAGAGGGTGAGAGGGTGAGGGTTAGAGGATGAGGGTTAGAGGGTTAGAGGGATAGGGTTAGAGGGTGAGGGTTAGAGGGTTAGAGGGATAGGGTTAGAGGGTGAGAGTTAGAGGGTTAGGGTCAGAGGGTGAGGGTTACAGGGTTAGGGTGAGAGGGTGGCGGGTTTGCGAGGGTAAGGGTGAGAGGATAAAGGGTAGGGTTAGAGGGTTAGGGTGAAGGTAAGGGGGAGAGGGTGAAGGTTAGATGGTGAGGGTTAGAGCGTGAGAGAGTTGTGGTTGGGCAGTGTGCGTACAAACAGTTGTGTTTGGACGCCATCGCGCACATCAACGATGGCGTCTTGTCTCAGGCGTGTCCTCACAGTGTCCATCACAGTGATGTTACATCTAGAGTAGGAGCATGGCGTCATACTGCAGTAGACGTGTCGACCGGATCGGTACCTGGATGAACCCAGCCGCGGGGTTTCGTCTCTTCTCAAAGTGTTTCTGTCGATGTTGTTCCTGAACCTTCAGCGCAAAGCCTGACCCAAGAATACCCTGGAGAGAGAGAGAGAGAGAGAGAGAGAGAGAGAGAGAGAGAGAGAGAGAGAGAGAGAGAGAGAGAGAGAGAGAGAGACACACACATATCAGGCTAGACATTAAATGGTCTATAGTTCAACAGGACTAAACTATCCTAGTTAAGCTGATGTACTTGGACTTGTTAGGCTGGTCTCTAGTTAAACATGTTAGACTGGTCTCTAGTTAAACAGGTTAGGCTGGTCTCTAGTTAAACATGTTAGGCTGGTCTCTAGTTAAACAGGTTAGGCTGGTCTCTAGTTAAACAGGTTAGGCTGGTCTCTAGTTAAACAGGTCAGCAGGTTAGGCTCACCGCGGGCAGGGCGAAGAAGGAGACTCCGATCAGGGTGAAGGTGGCGGCTAGCAGACGGCCGTTCCAGGTGACCGGACACTTGTCTCCGTACCCGATGGTCGTCAAGGTGATCTGACACAAAACAAGTTATGTTCTACAGTACCGTTCACCTGACCGCCTAGAGCAGGGGGCACGGGGCCCGACATGGGTCTGGGGCCAGGAGACCCAGACCTTCCTGATTGGTCCAACCACAGACTGTAAAGACGTGCACTGCAAAGTCACGACAAATAAGGAATCATTGAGCCGCATATATTAACAAATACATCATTTATGATTGGACGATCAGTCGGCCATGGGTCTGGCCTGACGATCAGATTCGACCGTGCAAAATCTTAGTGGACCTCACCCCTAATATATAGTATATGTGTAGTATATATAGTATGTGTGTGGTATATATAGTATGTATAGTATATGTGTAGTATATATAGTATATATAGTTTGTGTGTAGTATATATAGTATATATAGTATAAGTGTAGTATATATAGTATGTATAGTATATGTGTAGTATATATAGTATATATAGTTTGTGTGTAGTATATATAGTATATATAATATAAGTGTAGTATTACCAGGCCCCACCAGAGGGCATCGGCGTACGTCTCAAACTGTTCGTTGTATTCTTTCTCTGCCAAGTAGACCAGGAAGCTGGCTAGGATCAGGCACAGGAAGCCGATATACCATGCTGTGATCAGCTCCTACACACACACACACACACACACACACACACACACACACACACACACACACACACACACACACACACACACACACACACACACACACACACACACACACACACACACACACACACACACACACACACACACACACACACACACAGTGGGTAAGTTAGCTAGTCGCTAGGGTAGTCGCTAGGGTAGTTATATGGTCACCTTGCTGTGGGAGTAGTTAATATGTCATGTAGCTCAGTAGTCAGATAGTTAGTGGGTAGGTGGACTGTCACCTTGCTGTGGGCGTAGTTAGTCAGTAGTTAGTTAGTTAGTTAGTTAGTGGGTGGGTAGGTCACCTTGCTGTGGGCGTAGTCAGTCAGTAGTTAGTTAGTTAGTTAGTGGGTAGGTCACCTTGCTGTGGGCGTAGTCAGTCAGTAGTTAGTTAGTTAGTTAGTGGGTAGGTCACCTTGCTGTGGGCGTAGTCAGTCAGTAGTTAGTTAGTTAGTTAGTTAGTGGGTAGGTCACCTTGCTGTGGGCGTAGTCAGTCAGTAGTTAGTTAGTTAGTTAGTTAGTGGGTAGGTCACCTTGCTGTGGGCGTAGTCAGTCAGTAGTTAGTTAGTTAGTTAGTGGGTAGGTCACCTTGCTGTGGGCGTAGTCAGTCAGTAGTTAGTTAGTTAGTGGGTAGGTCACCTTGCTGTGGGCGTAGTCAGTCAGTAGTTAGTTAGTTAGTTAGTTAGTTAGTTAGTTAGTTAGTGGGTGGGTAGGTCACCTTGCTGTGGGCGTAGTCAGTTAGTTAGTTAGTTAGTTAGTGGGTGGGTAGGTCACCTTGCTGTGGGCGTAGTCACTTAGTTAGTTAGTTAGTTAGTTAGTGGGTGGGTAGGTCACCTTGCTGTGGGCGTAGTCAGTTAGTTAGTTAGTTAGTTAGTGGGTGGGTAGGTCACCTTGCTGTGGGCGTAGTCACTTAGTTAGTTAGTTAGTTAGTTAGTGGGTGGGTAGGTCACCTTGCTGTGGGCGTAGTCACTTAGTTAGTTAGTTAGTTAGTTAGTTAGTTAGTTAGTGGGTGGGTAGGTCACCTTGCTGTGGGCGTAGTCACTTAGTTAGTTAGTTAGTTAGTTAGTTAGTTAGTTAGTTAGTTAGTGGGTGGGTAGGTCACCTTGCTGTGGGCGTAGACCACAGAGCCCAGGAGTTTCCAGGTCCCTCCCCGGCGATCCATACGGATCATCCTCAGGATCTGGAGGAAGCGGAGACTCCTGATGGCCGACGTGGCGAAAACATTCCCCTGTGTCCCGGCAGCCAGCACGGAGATGGAGGCGATCAGCACCATGATGTCTGGAACACACATTACACCATGTTATACACAACACATTACACCATGTTATACACAACACATTACACCATGTTATACACAACACATTACACCATGTTATACACAACACATTACACCATGTTATACACAACACATTACACCATGTTATACACAACACATTACACCATGTTATACACAACACATTACACCATGTTATACACAACACATTACACCATGTGACAGACAGGCAGGCAGGCAGACAGACAGGCAGACAGACATGTAGGCAGACAGACAGGCATACAGACAGGCAGA
>JACYXH010000427.1:1057500-1065000 GCA_026745465.1 Lota lota | reverse complement strand
TGTGTGTGTATAGATACTGTGTGTGTGTGTGTGTGTGTGTGTGTGTGTGTGTGTGTGTGTGTGTGTGTGTGTGTGTGTGTGTGTGTGTGTGTGTGTGTGTATAGATGCTGTGTGTGTGTGCGTCCTACACGTAGGCGTGGTATATGAAGGCCCAGCCCCGCGGTCTCTCCAGGACGTTGTAGAGAAAGTTCTGCAGCCGGCGGTAGAGCGCGTTCCTCCTCTTGGGGGGCCTGCGCGGCCCCGACACGCTGCTGCGTGGCTGGAGGGACCCCCGGGGGGCCTCGTCCCCCCCGCCAGCCCCACGCACATCCCCGACATCGCCCTCTGTTACAACACACCCCAACATTTACATGTTACAACACACCCCCGACATCTACCTGTTACAACACACCCCAACATTTACATGTTACAACACACCCCCGACATCTACCTGTTACAACACACCCCAACATTTATATGTTACAACACACCCCCGACATCTACCTGTTACAACACACCCCAACATTTACATGTTACAACACACCCCCGACATCTACCTGTTACAACACACCCCAACATTTACATGTTACAACACACCCTGACATATACCTGTTACAACACACCCCAACATTTATATGTTACAACACCCCCCCCACACATCTCCCTCTGTCACAACACACCCCAACATTTACATGTTACAACACACCCCCGACATATACCTGTTACAACACACCCCAACATTTACATGTTACAACACACCCTGACATATACCTGTCACAACACACCCCAACATTTACATGTTACAACACCCCCCCCACACATCTCCCTCTGTCACAACACACCCCAACATTTACATGTTACAACACACCCTGACATATACCTGTCACAACACACACCCGACATATACCTGTCACAACACACCCCAACATTTACATGTTACAACACCCCCCCGACATTTACATGTTACAACACATATCTTAGATGTTCATGTGAACTCAACTTTTTCTGGAGTCAGTGGTAGCCTCCAGTCATTGATTTGCTAAATACACTTGATTAACGAATCAATCGGATGGCGTTCCTTTGCCAATCGTTGACAAAGAAACGAGGCCACTCAGGACATCTGAGTGGCCTCGGCATAGCGGTGGTAGGAGATAGATGTCCCACAAGATTCGGAATATCCCGGGCATATAAAGGAAGAACAGAAGTGGCCCAAGAACGGATCCTTGGGGAACCTCACTTATTGAATGAACCAGTTTAGTGCTGTACCAGACAGTCCGACCCAGTTTTCTAGCAGTCAATCAATATGCTATGATCCACTGTATCGAATGCAGCACTAACATCCAATAGTAATAGAACTGAGATTTTTTTGTCCGTTTTTAAGCAAATGTAATTGAAAACCTTTACAGAGACAATCAGTGCTGTGCTTGGGTGGAACTGAAAAACTTCCACGTTAGTGTGCCATACACACGCACACGCACGCACACGCACGCACACACACACACACACACACACACACAGACATAAGCTATAACTGCATAAATATATACCTCTACTTATTATAACTACACTAAAAATACCATTAAGTATCTAACTCGTAATTTTAAATATGAAATAAATAACTAATACATAACCTTTAAACTATTGAATAAATGAGTACCTAACAAATAACTTAAATATGTCCCAATGAGATATAATTATGACATATTGAACTATTAAATATATAAGTATTCGTTATATAACTCTCAATTCTACCCGGTTGAGAGAGACACGTTGTCAACATCAACATCAGGTCTACAGTAGGCCTACAAGGACCAACAGTATTGTTCAGTTGCCTACGCAGGTTATCAATAATTCCATCAACCATCAATATAGGCTATAGGCCAACATTATTATTATAAATGATTCAATGCTAAACGATAAAAGATTCCCTGTATAAATGATGCGTTTGTTTGATCAATATCGTGGACGTGATACATGATCAATATTTCCGAGTACCTGCAATGAGCAGAGCTCCGTCGCGGTTGGACTCGGTCCCCCCGGCCTCTAGTCCAACGAAGCCCACCTTCAGCTTCTTCTGGTCGGCTTGGGCGTCTGGGAACACCCCGCCGTTCCGGGACTTGTGAACCATGCTTCCGCCTGCAGAACAACACCAGGGATAGAGACACCGGAACCCGCCTAGTGTCCGCGGAGAAACGACATAGATATGATCAGCGGACCTGGAGGAAGCCTAGTGATACATGATGAACAGCGGTCCTGGTAGAAGCATCACAACCCGCGGCGAAAGAAAAGGAGGAGGGAGAGAGAGAGTGTGAGAGAGACAGACAGAGTGACTAAGTGAGTGAGAGAGTGAGAGTGAGCGAGAGTGGGAGAGAGCGAGAGAGAGAGAGAGAGCGAGAGAGTGAGAGTGAGTGAGAGCGAGAGAGAGAGAGAGAGAGAGAGAGAGAGAGAGAGAGAGAGAGAGAGAGAGAGATGCCAGGTGGGACAGAATTAATTATCAGCAATATTCTATTCCACCTTGCTGACTTCCTGTCACGTGACCCAGTCAGATTAAAAACACATATATATGGTAATACACACACACACAAACATAAATAAATATGATATATATTAAATCATATAATATATAATATATATTTATATATATACATGTATTATATATATTGTGTGTGTAACCTGTGTGTACCTAACTTGATCTTTGTCCTTATTTCTACATCTCTTAAACACAAAATAAAGTAGTATTTTAAGTTATTTTAAAATTAAACATATGAATGCAGTTTTAAATCAATTATTTTCAAGTTAAACACATGACTGCCGTTTTAAATAAGGTATTTTAAAGTTCAACCCATAAATGCAGTTTTTTCCAATCTCGAGTCAGTTTTTCAAATGCACGTCCATATTACATATGCATTTAATCTTGTACAAATATTACTGTTTTTCCTTGCTTTTGTCGCCATCCTTTTGCGAAATGTAGGCTGTGACTTATCCTGGCCAATATAACTGTAACTATAACTATCAGTAATATAACCAGTCATTTGAATCATCCTGGCCAATATTACTATAATTTAACTTATAGTAATATAACTAGTAATGTGACTTATCCTGGCCAATATAACTTTAATTACATTTTTTGTAATATAACTAGTAATGTGACTTATCCTGGCCAATAGAACTATAATTTAACTTTTAGTAATATAACTAGTAATGTGACTTATCCTGGGTAGTATAACTATAATTGTATGTATAATACTATAGAGACTTTATTAATAACAGCCGAATCATAACACACCATATATAATACTATAAAGACTTTATTAATAACAGCCATTTCATTATAACATGTTTAATAGTATAGAGACTTTATTAATAACTGCCCTATCATTATAGCATTCCCTATAGAATATAGAATCGATTCTATAGATACTCATAATATATAATAACGCCATATCAAAACCCTATGTTGCTTCTAGCTTTCTATCTCTGTAGCTCCTCCTGCTGCTTCAGTCTTAAAACACCAGGAGGGCTGATCTCCTCCTCCTCCTCCTCCTCCTCCTCCTCCTCCTCCTCCTGCTGCTGCTGCTTCAGTCTTAAAACACCAGGAGGGCTGATCTCCTCCTCCTCCTCCTCCTGCTGCTTCAGTCTTAAAACACCAGCAGGGCTGATCTCCTCCTCCTCCTCCTGCTTCAGTCTTAAAAAACCAGCAGGGCTGATCTCCTCCTCCTCCTCCTGCAGTCTTTAAACACCAGGAGGGCTGATCTCCTCCTCCTCCTCCTCCTGCAGTCTTAAAACACCAGCAGGGCTGATCTCCTCCTCCTCCTCCTCCTCCTGCAGTCTTAAAACATCAGGAGGGCTGATCTCCTCCTCCTCCTCCTCCTCCTGCAGTCTTAAAACACCAGCAGGGCTGATCTCCTCCTCCATCTCCTCCTTCAATCTTAAAACACCAGGAGGGCTGATCTCCTCTTCTTCCTCCTCCTCCTCCTCCTCCTCCTGCTTCAATCTTAAAACACCAGCAGGGCTGATCTCCTCCTCCTCTGCTAGGAGCGGATCCATCCATCCTGTATCTGCTGGCTCTTCCGGGTCTCCCCAGTCTCCTCCTTCTTCTCCTCCTCCTGCTCCGCCTGCCGCAGCCTCTCTTCCATCTCTTCAGGAACCTCCACCTCCAGCAGGTTCTCCATCCCCTCCTCCGGCTCGTCACCAATCAGAACCTTTATATATGATGACATCATACTATATCTTTTCTCTCTCTCTCTCCTTCAGCCAACCCAGGACCTCCCACATCACACCGCTCCTCCCCACCGGCTACCGGGGGCTGCTCCAATCCCAATCTGGTCCCTGGTACTTACCTACCGTGCTGAGAAGGCCCTCCTCCACCCCAGCCCGTCCACTAGGCTCCACCCCCTCCTCCACCCCAGCCCGTCCACTAGGCTCCACCCCCTCCTCCACCCCAGCACGTCCACTAGGCTCCACCCCCTCCTCCACCCCAGCCCGTCCACTAGGCTCCACCCCCTCCTCCACCCCAGCCCGTCCACTAGGCTCCACCCCCTCCTCCACCCCAGCCCGTCCACTAGGCTCCACCCCCTCCTCCACCCCAGCCCGTCCACTAGGCTCCACCCCCTCCTCCACCCCAGCCCGTCCACTAGGCTCCACCCCCTCCTCCGCCCCAGCCCGTCCACTAGGCTCCACCCCCTCCCGTCCACTAGGCTCCACCCCCTCCTCCGCCCCAGCCCGTCCACTAGGCTCCACCCCCTCCTCCGCCCCAGCCCGTCCACTAGGCTCCACCCCCTCCCGTCCACTAGGCTCCACCCCCTCCCGTCCACTAGGCTCCACGATAGATATTACATATTTGGTTATTCTTACATATCGATGATTGATCTGATCATATTGATGACCGATCTTATCCTATCGATGACTGATCATATCATTGATGACTGATCAAACCATATTGATGATATATATGGGTCATATGGATTACCTGCACCAGGTTCTCGCAGGCTGAGTTGACGTTTGCGTCCTGTTCCCAGCGATGGAGCTCTCTTATGATTGGATAAACGTTCTTCTTCTTCAGCGTTTGCCGTCCAGATTTAGTTGCCGTTAACTACAGAACAAGACAGTTAAGAGTTAGTTGCCGTTAACTACAGAACAAGACAGTTAAGAGTTAGTTGCCGTTAACTACAGAACAAGACAGTTAAGGTTTAGTTGCCGTTAACTACAGAACAAGACAGTTAAGATTTAGTTGCCGTTAACTACAGAACAAGATAGTTAAGATTTAGTTGCCGTTAACTACAGAACAAGACAGTTTGTTAAGGTTTAGTTGCCGTTAACTACAGAACAAGACAGTTTGTTAAGGTTTAGTTGCCGTTAACTACAGAACAAGACAGTTTGCTTACATTTAGTCATTTCATTTATTACTGAACAACCAGTAGAGATTGTAGCAGTAGCAGTGTTAGTACCAGTAAGGTCCTACCAGTAGCAGTATTGGTACCAGTGGAGGTTGTACCAGTAGGAGTGTCAATACAACTAGTTGTACCAGTAGCAGTATTAGCACCAGTAGAGGTTGTACCAGTAGCAGTATTAGCAGCAGTAGAGGTTGCACCAGTAGCAGTATTAGTACCAGTCATACCAGTAGCAGTATTAGCACCAGTCGTACCAGTAGCAGTGTTTCCAGCAGCAGCTTGCGGATGTCTGGGTCCTCTTCTCTGGTCTTGTCATCAGGGAGGTACTGGAGGTCGACAGGAAGTCCTGAAACCCCAGATGATGAAGACCGGTCCAGACCCAAAAGAGGTTTAAGAAGGTTTCAGTGTGAGTGTGAACTAGTTTAAGAACATTCCTGTGTTGGTGGGAATTCATTCTAGAACATCTCAAGCCATCCTCAACATGTCTTCAAAGCTTAAATAAATACAACTTAAAACTAGGCTGTCCCTATGCAATGCAGCTTCCAGGGTACGCTAGGTAGTACGCTAGTTTTTCAGTTGTAAAGTTAACTGCAGTAGACCTAATGTACCGGTAGTTTTTCAGAGCTAACCTTGCATTAGTTGTAGTAGACTGGGTACTGTAGTTTTTCAGAGGTAACCTTGCATTAGTTGTAGTAGACTGGGTACTGTAGTTTTTCAGAGGTAACCTTGCATTAGTTGTAGTAGACTGGGTACTGTAGTTTTTCAGAAGTAACCTTGCATTAGTTGTAGTAGACTGGGTACTGTAGTTTTTCAGAGGTAACCTTGCATTTGTTTTAGTAGACTGGGTACTGTAGTTTTTCAGAGGTAACCTTGCATTAGTTGTAGTAGACTGGGTACTGTAGTTTTTCAGAGGTAACCTTGCATTAGTTGTAGTAGACTGGGCACTGTAGTTTTTCAGAGGTAACCTTGTATTAGTTGTAGTAGACTGGGTACTGTAGTTTTTCAGCTAACCTTGCATTAGTTGTAGTAGACTGGGTACTGTAGTTTTTCAAAGGTAACCTTGCATTAGTTGTAGTAGACTGGGTACTGCAGTTTTTCAGAGGTAACGTTGCATTAGTTGTAGTAGACTGGGTACTGTAGTTTTTCAGAGGTAACCTTGCATTAGTTGTAGTAGACTGGGTACTGTAGTTTTTCAGAAGTAACCTTGCATTAGTTGTAGTAGACTGGGTACTGTAGTTTTTCAGAGGTAACCTTGCATTTGTTTTAGTAGACTGGGTACTGTAGTTTTTCAGAGGTAACCTTGCATTAGTTGTAGTAGACTGGGTACTGTAGTTTTTCAGAGGTAACCTTGCATTAGTTGTAGTAGACTGGGTACTGTAGTTTTTCAGAGGTAACCTTGTATTAGTTGTAGTAGACTGGGTACTGTAGTTTTTCAGCTAACCTTGCATTAGTTGTAGTAGACTGGGTACTGTAGTTTTTCAAAGGTAACCTTGCATTAGTTGTAGTAGACTGGGTACTGTAGTTTTTCAGAGGTAACCTTGCATTAGTTGTAGTAGACTGGGTACTGTAGTTTTTCAGCGGTAACCTTGCATTAGTTGTAGTAGACTGGGTACTGTAGTTTTTCAGCGGTAACCTTGCATTAGTTGTAGTAGACTGGGTACTGTAGTTTTTCAGAGGTAACCTTGCATTAGTTGTAGTAGACTGGGTACTGTAGTTTTTCAGCTAACCTTGCATTAGTTGTAGTAGACTGGGTACTGTAGTTTTTCAGAGGTAACCTTGCATTAGTTGTAGTAGACTGGGTACTGTAGTTTTTCAGAGGTAACCTTGCATTAGTTGTAGTAGACTGGGTACTGTAGTTTTTCAGAGGTAACCTTGCATTAGTTGTAGTAGACTGGGTACTGTAGTTTTTCAGAGGTAACCTTGCATTAGTTGTAGTAGACTGGGTACTGTAGTTTTTCAGAAGTAACCTTGCATTAGTTGTAGTAGACTGGGTACTGTAGTTTTTCAGAGGTAACCTTGCATTTGTTTTAGTAGACTGGGTACTGTAGTTTTTCAGAGGTAACCTTGCATTAGTTGTAGTAGACTGGGTACTGTAGTTTTTCAGAGGTAACCTTGCATTAGTTGTAGTAGA
>JACYXH010000427.1:1032500-1055000 GCA_026745465.1 Lota lota | reverse complement strand
CCTGGAGACGGGGGGGGGGGGGGGGGGGGGGGGGGGGGGGGGGGGGAAGCCGGTGAAATAGAGTCTTGGGGTTCTCTCTCTCTCTCTCCTAGTGTCCAGACAAATCTGGTTACCTATATAGTGCACTACTCAACACCCATAATCCACCAACTGATGCACACTTATTTCCTCACTATATCCCATGATGCTTAGCGGTTTTCATTGCCATTGGATTCAACTAAGAGATGGTCGGCACATACTGTACGTGTTCTTTATGCATGTTACATGTTACAGGTCACATCCATCATCTATCACATGTCGGACTGATAATGCGACATTTACACCGATACTCTGTCGCACCGATGGATTTCCAGAGAACAGTCCTTATACTTGAACCCTAAATAGTGTACTCTACATAGTGTTCACCAAACAGGCAATAGGACCGTGAGGGAACAAGTGAACCTCACTCTCATAAACTACGAAATATTGAAACCCCCAAATGTAAAAAAATAAATAAATAAATCAAGATGTCCAAAAGCTCCCAAAGGCGAAGCACTTCTACTTGGAGAGAATGTAAATACAGCAGCAGGCCAGCAGTTTGTATCAGCAGTTATATTATTAAGTTATAATTATCAATAAATATATGCTTCAGTATCAGTTACAGAGAAAGAAACGTTTCCTGATGAAAAAAAGGCAATGAAAGAGAGGGGAAAGTAAATGATGTTTGCGTGCACGTTTTCACTTATATATCTACTTCTTCATTCACAAAGAGATTCATATACACGTTTGTCAACACTAACTTGTATTCTAACAGGAGCATACTAAGCCTAACAGGAAACAAGAAGCAGCCTGACAGGAAGTAGTTCATCACCTGGTGTAGCTTCTCGTCTGCAGAAGCATTGATGAGGATGAGATAACATTCCTTCGCTATGGCATTGGAGGGGTCGGAGGTCAGGGAGGAGAGGGCCACCAGGAGGTCAGGGTTATTGAGGAAGTGTAGCAGACCCTCCCTGATAAAGAGGAGTCAGGAGGATTAGCTTATTTAGCTTCTCGGACACTCATAGTATAACTTCAACTTGGGGAATATAATTTCATATACAACAACATCACTCACTATAGCGCTCATACACAACAACGGTATTAGCAACAACAAAAAAGTATCACAAAGTTGCCGTTGGTCATAGCCATGGGGATACCCCTCCTCCTTCCTAGTATATAAGATGTTGATTGAAATCGAGCTGAAACAGGTGGTTCACTTATGGATCAGGTATCACTTATGGATCACGTATCACTTATGGATCACGTATCACTTATGGATCAGGTATCACTTATGGATCACGTATCACTTATGGATCAGGTATCACTTATGGATCAGGTATCACTTATGGATCACTTATCACTTATGGATCACGTATCACTTATGGATCACGTATCACTTATGGATCACTTATCACTTATGGATCAGGTATCACTTATGGATCACTTATCACTTATGGATCACTTATCACTTATGGATCACGTATCACTTATGGATCAGAGCACACGAATTCAGCACGATTGTGGCACGTTTTTAGTCTCAGGAGACGTTCCAGCACCGCGGGGGTACCGGCGGTACGGTACCAGCGGTGGTGCCGGCGGTGGTACCGGCGGTACGGTACCGGCGGGGGTACCGGCGGTACGGTACCGGCGGGGGTACCGGCGGTACGGTACCGGCGGTGGTACCGGCGGTACGGTACCGGCGGGGGTACCGGCGGTGGTACCGGCGGTACGGTACCGGCGGTGGTACCGGCGGTGGTACCGGCGGTACCACCGCCGGTAGTACCGGCGGTGGTGTGCCGGCGGTGGTACCGGCGGTGGTACCGGCGGTACGGTACCGGCGGTACGGTACCGTACCGGCGGTGGTACCGGCGGTGGTGCCGGCGGTACGGTACCGGCGGTACGGTACCGGCGGTGGTGCCGGCGGTACGGTACCGGCGGTACGGTACCGGCGGTGGTGCCGGCGGTACGGTACCGGCGGTACGGTACCGGCGGTACGGTACCGGCGGTACGGTACCGGCGGGGGTACCGGCGGTACGGTACCGGCGGTGGGGCGCTGCGTAGCGTGACCACGGTCGCCCCCCGACAGCCCGACTACGATTCTAGCAGCTCACGATTTCTTTTATTTTCGTTCCTGGTTTGACAACTCCTACGACGGGTTCCGTGACGTTGACCAATAGGATGACAGAGGGCTCTCTGGTGCACATATGGCAACACGAACAACAAACCCATCACACGCTGACCCTGACCCACCTCCCCAAATGTAAGATTTCTGTTGTCCATCACTTTAACTTTGACGATATGTTCATCTTTATGAATTTACAATTTGTAATTACAAACGGCAGGGGAGACACACACACACACACACACACACACACACACACACTAACCCTCTGCACACACCTGTTTCCAGACAGGCCCAAAAGGTAGCCTGTGGCATGACCTTTGACATCAGGACGTGTTTGAGGAGTCAGGAAGGAGAGCAGCTCATCGACGTCCATTACCCACAAGTCACTGCAACACCTGCTGAGAAACACAACAATAAGTAGTAGCAGCGCTAGTATTAGCACTAGCTTGTATAGCAGCGATAGATAATGTTTATTTCGTGAAGGAAAGTCCCGTCTAAATGAATCGTCATAGAGTCATAGTGTGGTTGGTGTATTGCTAGTTATAAATGTTAAATAATGGCTATGTTTGGTGCGTCTTTGGGTGGGTTTGAGGGGTTGAAAAACTGTTAAGCCCCACCTCACCTATTAGACCAGACTCTACACCAGGATCCTTTACCATAATAATTGTTTAACTGGGCAGCTCACAGTATAACCAGTAGCAGACTGGTTGTACTGGGCAGCTCTCAGTATAACCAGTAGCAGACTGGTTGTACTGGGCAGCTCCCAGTAGCAGACTGTGGTTGTACTGGGCATCTCTCAGTATAACCAGTAGCAGACTGGTTGTACTGGGCAGCTCTCAGTATAACCAGTAGCAGACTGGTTGTACTGGGCAGCTCTCAGTATAACCAGTAGCAGACTGTGGTTGTACTGGGCAGCTCTCAGTATAACCAGTAGCAGACTGTGATTGTACTGGGCAGCTCCCAGTAGAGTCAGTAGCAGACTGGTTGTACTGGGCAGCTCCCAGTAGAATAAGTAGCAGACTGGTTGTATTGGGCAGCTCTCAGTATAACCAGTAACAGACTGGTTGTACTGGGCAGCTCTCAGTATAACCAGTAGCAGACTGGTTGTACTGGGCAGCTCTCAGTATAACCAGTAGCAGATTGTGGTTGTACTGGGCAGGTCTCAGTATAACCAGTAGCAGTCTGTGGTTGTATTGGGCAGTTCCCAGTATAACCAGTAGCTGACTATAACGAGTAGAAGACTGTGGTTGTAACCGTTACTGGGCAGCTCCCAGAAGAACCAGAAGCAGACTGTGGTTGTACTGGGCAGCTACCAGTGTTTACCAGTAGACTGAGCTTAGTGCATGTGATTGTACGCATTGTATTCTCAATTCAGCTAACAACTCCATATGAACCAATCGGAGGATAACTTGTCCGCCGATTAGACTTCAAATATGGTATAATAGAATACATATAGATATGGTTATAGATATAATATATATCTACATCCATATGTATATACAGATATCGACATTACATCTTTATTTAGAGAGAGATTTCTAAGTTGTTCTAGAGGACTCACCGCGTGTCTGTGACGGCGCACGTGAAGCAAAGAAGACTTCCGTATTATGATTTGTTGCTCCGCCCATTCAGGCTGAAGCTTCAAAATAAAGTATCGTTAAGAACGGGATGAATAATTATATTGGGAATTAATATACAGCTCTAGCTGGTTAAAACTACAACAGTTGGTTACTTCAACGTGTTGCATATTTACTGCAATTTGTATTCACTGTCATATATACTGCTCAAAAAAATAAAGGGAACACTTAAACAACACAATGTAACTCCAAGTGTTCCCTTTATTTTTTTGAGCAGTATATATTATTGCAATGTGTTTTGTTACTGTGATGTAGTTTGTAGTATATATAGTCACATTTGCAAGCGGAGAACGTGAAGCTGACGCTGATTGTATAATCATGTTTATTTACTTTTTCTACAAAAACACAGTGCAGCTCATGCTCTTGTATAAAAAAGAAAGACACACAGATGTGCACCCACACACACAAGCACACACACACACACACACACACACACACACACACACACACACACACACACACACACACACACACACACACACACACACACACACACACACACACACACACACACACACACACACACACACACACACGAACACCCCGACCGGGAAGCAGGACACGACCCCCCTGCAAGAGAGAGAGAGCACAACAAAACACCAGTTTACTCCCTTAAATCCAAAATAAAAGTCCCTCACCATTGAAACAAAATACCTCCGCCCTCCCTTTCATGAATGAAAGTAGTCCGACTGATGAAGTATTCTTTTGCCCCCTCCCCGCCATAATTGCAACTCAAACCCACATCCCTCTTCATTATGGATTTAAACAATTGTGTGATATTCACCTTCCGTCCCTCAAAGTGCGCATAGTTCCTTCTCAACAGGACCGCGAGTCTGGCATGACTTAAAACAAAATTGCACAAATTAAAATGCACACCTTTCCCACATACACCAAACAAAAACACCATCCTCCACTCTACCTCCACATCAAACTCCTCACTCCAGTTTTCCCTAATCAGTGCCTTTAAAAACTCAAAGAAATCAACCAGTTCCACACAATCCAAAAAACAGTGTGAAAAACTCTCATGACCACTGCTACAGACATCACACATCACATTAACTTCGTTATTTATTTTATTTAATACCACGTTGGTGTAAATTCTGTTGTGTTTGATTAGAAAATCATTATTCTCACACTCGATGTTGGGGTAGAGTGGTGTAGAGTGGTGTTAGGGTGGTGTTGGGGTATAGAGTGGTGTTAGGGTGGTGTTGGGGTATAGAGTGGTGTGAGGGTGGTGTTGGGGTATAGAGTGGTGTTGGGGTGGTGTTGGGGAATAGAGTGGTGTAGAGGTATAGAGTGGTGTTAGGGTGGTGTTGGGGTATAGAGTGGTGTTAGGGTGGTGTTGGGGTATAGAGTGGTGTGAGGGTGGTGTTGGGGTATAGAGTGGTGTTGGGGTGGTGTTGGGGAATAGAGTGGTGTAGAGGTATAGAGTGGTGTTAGGGTGGTGTTGGGGTATAGAGTGGTGTTAGGGTGGTGTTGGGGAATAGAGTGGTGTTAGGGTGGTGTTGGGGTATAGAGTGGTGTTAGGGTGGTGTTGGGGTATAGAGTGGTGTGAGGGTGGTGTTGGGGTATAGAGTGGTGTAGAGTGGTGTTGGGGTATAGAGTGGTGTTAGGGTGGTGTTGGGGTATAGAGTGGTGTTAGGGTGGTGTTGGGGAATAGAGTGGTGTAGAGGTATAGAGTGGTGTTAGGGTGGTGTTGGGGTATAGAGTGGTGTGAGGGTGGTGTTGGGGTATAGAGTGGTGTAGAGTGGTGTTGGGGTATAGAGTGGTGTTAGGGTGGTGTTGGGGTATAGAGTGGTGTTAGGGTGGTGTTGGGGTATAGAGTGGTGTTAGGGTAGTGTTGGGGTATAGAGTGGTGTTAGGGTGGTGTTGGGGTATAGAGTGGTGTCGGGTGGTGTTGTTAACGTTAGATCAACATGGCGTCCTTCTCTTGATGTCCCATCATGTCTGACACTACGAATGTTTTGTTTACAATCTTCACCGTCCGGCTGGTTGAGGGAATCTTTGGAATCATGTGACTGCACCACCTCTATAGGGTGGGGTTGCGGCGGAGACACGCAGGATGAGAAGCAGACTTGGCGCATCGCTCACTGAAATCCTTCCACAGAGAACGTCAGCGAAAGTTCAAAACGTCTAAATAATTTATACACAATACTTAAAATTCAGCAATGTTTTTCATCGTTCATATTCTTCATGTAGCTATCGCTGTTCGCTTCACGATGGAACGATGCGAGACGATGTCAGCAAACCTAAACCATCATGTTACTGGGATTAACGGTTCCTGGTCAAAGCAACTGAATATTCATTTGTTACTCAGACGACTTCACTTAATAATCATGTGTTCCCTAGATTTGTTCACTTAATATTCATGTGTTCCCTAGATGTGTTCACTTAATAATCATGTGTTCCCTAGATGTGTTCATTTAATACTCATGTGTTCGCTAGATGTGTTCACTTAATATTCATGTGTTCCCTAGATGTGTTCACTTAATACTCATGTGATACTTAGATGTGATGACTTAATTCATGTGTTCACTTGGATGAGTTGTGCTCTAGGTACACGGTACAAGGCACATTGTAATAATAGTGAATGGAGATACAACAGGTGGTGCTGGGTGGGGTTGGAGAGACAACAGGTGGTGCTGGGTGGGGTTGGAGATACAACAGGTGGTGCTGGGTGGGGTTGGAGAGACAGCAGGTGGTGCTGGGTGGTGTTGGGCTGTGTTGGAGAGACAGCAGGTGGTGCTGGGTGGTGTTGGAGAGACAGCAGGTGGTGCTGGGTGGTGTTGGAGAGACAGCAGGTGGTGCTGGGTGGTGTTGGGCTGTGTTGGAGGTTGAAGCTGAACGAAGTCAGACGATCGTCTTCTCGCTCTCCTTGAAAGGAACGCGTTCGAATCCTTTGGTCCCGAGTGTGGGCAGACGGCGCCTCCTGTGTGGGACCACTTGAGGGTGGGGTTGGGTTTTGGGTGGTGTCAGGTGTGCAGGGTGATCTTGTGCTCTTGGGCCAGGCGATGGAGGATCCGGGTTTCGTACTCAGCGCTGTGCACGCCCGTCTTTCTGAAGGCTCCGGAGAAGCGGTTCGCCTCCCAGTAGTGGTGCCAGTTCCCGTTCTGGTCGGCCCCGTAGCCAAACAGAGACACCTGCAGACAGACAGGCGGACAGACAGACAGAAAGGCAGGCAGACAGGGAAGAGACAGATAGACAAGCAGTCAGGCAGACAGACAGATATAATGCAGTTTAGATCATTCTGCATGAATAGCAAAACTTCAGTCAGCACAACACAAGGCTAGGGAGGTAGCCTACAGTAAGCAGGTAGGTACAGGAGACAGGTAGGTACAGGAGACAGGTAGGTACAGGAGACAGGTAGGTACAGGAGACAGGTAGGAACAGGAGACAGGTAGGTACAGGAGACAGGTAGGTACAGGAGACAGGTAGGAACAGGAGACAGGTAGGTACAGGAGACAGGTAGGTACAGGAGACAGGTAGGTAAAGGAGACAGGTAGGTACAGGAGACAGGTAGGTACAGGAGACAGGTAGGAACAGTAGACAGGTAGGTACAGGAGACAGGTAGGAACAGGAGACAGGTAGGTATAGGAGACAGGTAGGTACAGGAGACAGGTAGGAACAGGAGACAGGTAGGTACAGGAGACAGGTAGGTACAGGAGACAGGTAGGTATAGGTGACAGGTAGGTACAGGAGACAGGTAGGAAAAGTAGACAGGTAGGAACAGTAGACAGGTAGGTACAGGAGACAGGTAGGTACAGGAGACAGGTAGGTAAAGGAGACAGGTAGGTACAGGAGACAGGTAGGAACAGTAGACAGGTAGGTAAAGGAGACAGGTAGGTACAGGAGACAGGTAGGTACAGGAGACAGGTAGGTAAAGGAGACAGGTAGGTATAGGAGACAGGTAGGTACAGGAGACAGGTAGGAACAGGAGACAGGTAGGTACAGGAGACAGGTAGGTACAGGAGACAGGTAGGTATAGGAGACAGGTAGGTACAGGAGACAGGTAGGAACAGTAGACAGGTAGGAACAGTAGACAGGTAGGTACAGGAGACAGGTAGGTACAGGAGACAGGTAGGTAAAGGAGACAGGTAGGTACAGGAGACAGGTAGGTACAGGAGACAGGTAGGTAAAGGAGACAGGTAGGTACAGGAGACAGGTAGGAACAGGAGACAGGTAGGTACAGGAGACAGGTAGGTAAAGGAGACAGGTAGGTACAGGAGACAGGTAGGAACAGGAGACAGGTAGGTACAGGAGACAGGTAGGTAAAGGAGACAGGTAGGTACAGGAGACAGCTACAGGAGACAGGTAGGTACAGTAGACAGGTAGGAACAGTAGACAGGTAGGTAAAGGAGACAGGTAGGTACAGGAGACAGGTACAGGAGACAGGTAGGAACAGGAGACAGGTAGGTACAGGAGACAGGTACCTGGTCACAGGTGTGCAGGGCGAAGATGAGGGCCACCAGGCCAGTGGAGGGGTATCGCCCGTGACGCTCCGTCCAGTGTTCATGACAATACTTAAAGAACTCTGGGTTCACCACCAACACCTGCAGACAGACAGGTAGACAGACAGACAGTTCATGACAATACTTAAAGAACTCTGGGTTCACCACCAACACCTGCAGACAGACAGGTAGACAGACAGACAGTTCATGACAATACTTAAAGAACTCTGGGTTCACCAGCAACACCTGCAGACAGACAGGTAGACAGACAGACAGCTAATGACCGTACTTAAAGAACTCTGGGTTCACCACCAACACCTGCAGACAGACAGGTAGACAGACAGACAGCTCATGACCGTACTTAAAGAACTCTGGGTTCACCACCAACACCTGCAGACAGACAGGTAGACAGACAGACAGTTCATGACAATACTTAAAGAACTCTGGGTTCACCACCAACACCTGCAGACAGACAGGTAGACAGACAGACAGTTCATGACAATACTTAAAGAACTCTGGGTTCACCAGCAACACCTGCAGACAGACAGGTAGACAGACAGACAGCTAATGACCGTACTTAAAGAACTCTGGGTTCACCACCAACACCTGCAGACAGACAGGTAGACAGACAGACAGCTCATGACCGTACTTAAAGAACTCTGGGTTCACCACCCAACACCTGCAGCCAGACAGGTAGACAGACAGACAGCTCATGACCGTACTTAAAGAACTCTGGGTTCACCAGCAACACCTGCAGACAGACAGGCAGACAGACAGGTTGTTAAGGTATGAGAGTAGAGACACGGACACAGAGAGAAATCATTGAGGGTTTCCTGAGGGCAATAAGTAAAGGCAGGGAACAGGAGGCCGGGGCTCGAGGACAGGTGGGCAGACAGACAGGCGGGTAGACAGACGGGCGGGTAGAAAGACAGGCAGATAGAAAGACAGGCAGGTAGTCAGACAGGCGGGTAGACAGAACAGGCAGGTAGACAGACAGGCGGTAGAAGACAGGCAGTAGACAGACAGGCGGTAGTCGCAGTCAGACAGGGGGTAGAGACAGGCAGGGTAGACACAGGCGGGTAGTCAGACAGGCGGGTAGACAGACAGGCAGGTAGAAAGACAGGCGGGCAGTCAGACAGGCGGGTAGTCAGACAGGCGGGTAGACAGACAGGCGGGTAGTAAGACATGCAGGTAGACAGACAGGCGGGTAGTCAGACAGGCAGGTAGACAGACAGGTGGGTAGTCAGACAGGCAGATAGAAAGACAGGCAGGTAGTCAGACAGGCAGGTAGACAGACAGGTGGGTTGTCAGACAGGCAGGTAGAAAGACAGGCAGGTAGACAGACAGGTGGGTAGTCAGACAGGCAGATAGAAAGACAGGCAGGTAGTCAGACAGGCAGGTAGACAGACAGGTGGGTTGTCAGACAGGCAGGTAGAAAGACAGGCAGGTAGTCAGACAGGCGGGTAGTCAGACAGGCAGGTAGTCAGACAGGCAGGTAGACAGACAGGCGGGTAGTCAGACAGGCGGGTAGTCAGACAGGCAGGTAGACAGACAGGCGGGTAGTCAGGCAGGCGGGTAGTCAGACAGGCGGGTAGTCAGACAGGCAGGTAGACAGACAGGCGGGTAGACAGACAGGCGGATAGACAGACAAGTGAGGGATTGGCACCAGGGATGCAGTCAGACAGGCGGGTAGTCAGACAGGCGGGTAGTCAGACAGGCAGGTAGTCAGACAGGCGGGTAGTCAGACAGGCAGGTAGTCAGACAGGCGGGTAGTCAGACAGGCAGGTAGACAGACTGGGCACAGGGAGAAGACGGTTAGCGTGAGTGTGGGAACGCAATAGCTAATAATCTCAACATGGGGAGGACCAGGCAGGACCAGGGAGGACCAGGGAGGACCAGGGAGGACCAGGGAGGACCAGGGAGGACCAGGGAGGACCAGGGAGGACCAGGGAGGACCAGGGAGGACCAGGGAGGACCAGGGAGGACCACTGATGGTCTAAACAACGACCTAGCGATGAGTGTCTGGAGATCCGAGGTTGATATGCTGTGTGCTGATGAAGTAGACGGCCGATAGGTGTGTACACAGAGGGAGATGGATGGATGACGAAATGCTGACCACCACTAGGGGGCAGAAGTGGACGGCCTGACACCAACAGAGACCAACAGACATGTAGAG
This sequence comes from Lota lota, assembly GCA_026745465.1. Lineage (NCBI taxonomy): Eukaryota > Metazoa > Chordata > Actinopteri > Gadiformes > Lotidae > Lota > Lota lota. Next base: position 1,044,596 of record JACYXH010000427.1, on the reverse strand, counting down.
ACTGGTACACAGGTATAAGGAAATACGGACAGCCAGACAGACAGGTAGACAGACAAACAGGTAGACAGACAGAGAGACAGACAAGTAGAGCGATGGAGAGAGAGACAGACAGGTAGACAGACAGAGAGAGAGACAAGTAGAGCGATGGAGAGGTAGACAGACAGAGAGACAGACAGGTAGACAGACAGAGAGACAGACAAGTAGAACGATGGAGAGGTAGACAGACAGAGAGACAGACAGGTAGACAGACAGACAGAAAGAAAGACAAGTAGAGCGATTGAGAGGTAGACAGACAGAGAGACAGACAGGTAGACAGACAGAGAGACAGACAAGTAGAGCGATGGAGAGGTAGACAGACAGAGAGACAGAGAGACAGAGAGGTAGACACACAGAGACACAGACAAGTAGAGAGATAAAGAGGTAGACAGACAGATCGACTGACTGACAGGCGGGCTTGTTTTGATGCCTACCTTATCTATATCTGCTTTAACTCTGTCCTTCACTCTCATATAGGTCCTACACACACACACACGCACGCACGCACACACGCACACATAGACACACACACACAAACAAAGTGAGACAGGTGTTTCCATGGTAATATAAGTAAGAGATAATCCAGGACTACTATCCGCTATGACCCATTTTCACATGTATATAAATTACAATATATGTATATGTATTATCTCACCATATATTACATGGTTATGTGGGCAGGGCTAGGGTTGTGATGTGATAAGGGTTGTGATGTGATATATTACATGGTGATGTGTCCAGTGGACAGGGCTAGGGTTGTGATATATTACATGGTGATGTGTCCAGTGGACAGGGCTAGGGATGTGATATATTACATGGTGATGTGTCCAGTGGGCAGGGCTAGGGTTGTGATATATTACATGGTGATGTGTCCAGTGGGCAGGGCTAGGGTTGTGATATATTACATGGTGATGTGTCCAGTGGGCAGGGCTAGGGTTGTGATGTAATAAGGGTTGTGATGTGATATATTACATGGTGATGTGTCCAGTGGACAGGGCGCTGGTTAACCACTGCAGGTCTCGGATTTTGAAGGGCAACAGCACCAAGCTGGCTCCGCCCACAACATCGACGGCGCTCTCCGGGTACAGGAAGTGATGCGTTGTTTTGTTTCCCACATCCTCCTCAAAACCTGAGGTCACCGCCTTGTTCATCCTACAGACAGACACGCACAAACAAACAGATGGACAGACACACACACACACACACACACGCATGCACGCACACACACACACGCACGCACGCACACACACACGCACGCACGCACACACACATACACACACACACACACACACACACACACACACACGCACGCATGCACACACATACACACACACACATACACACACGCACACACACACATGCAGACATGGCATGCTTTTCGTGAGGTCGAAGTCCAAATGCAATTTCAATGGTTTTGCATTTGCATGCAAAATCAATCAAATGTACTGCTGAAAAACAGATGGTATTGCAACTAACAGTACAGTACAGTAGTGGGCACTAGTTCTAGTGAGAATCAACTAGGACAAGAGAATAGAGAGGCAGGCGTAGTCTTGAATCTGAAGATCACCTGGCCTCCAAAAGAAGACAGCATCTACACAGCTGGAGTACAGCCAGTAAGGTTGGCAAAAGTCCTAGGGTTGTAGTCCTAAACATGACCCTAGGGTTATTGTCCTAAACACAAGTCCTAAGACCAACAATCTTTCTAATTGAGGCAGTCCACTGTCAACTAGGTCTTTTTCATCTGCTCTGCCTGTTCAGTCTCACTTCCTGTATACAGCCTTGTGGGAGTGTGTGTGGATGGTGGCTGGTTTAAGCAGCCTCACCTGGCCTGAGTCAGACTGATTGGACTCTGGGGCTGGGTGGGGCTGCACACCTGTTGCACATTGAGCAATCAGTGTGCACAGGTTAAACCAGCCACCACCACACACACTCGGGGAGAGCTCTCCTCGAGTGTGTGTGGTGGTGGCTGGTGGCTGGTGGCTGGGTGTGTGTGGTGGAGCCCCACCCAGCCCCAGAGTCCAATCAGTCTGACTCAGGCCAGGTGAGGCTGCTTAAACCAGCCACCATCCACACACACTCCCACAAGCCTCATTTCCTGTCGTCAGTCTCACTTCCTGTCTACAGTCACACTTCCTGCTTACAGTCTCTCAACTGGTCTACAGTCTCACTTCCTGCATACAGTCTCTCTACCGGTCTACAGTCTCACTTCCTGTCTACAGTCTCACTTCCTGTTTGCAGTCTCTTTACCCTTCTACAGTCTCACTTCCTGTCTACAGTCTCAATTCCTGTTTGCAGTCTCTTTACCCTTCTACAGTCTCACATCCTGTTTGCAGTCTCTTTACCAGTCTACAGTCTCACTCCCTGTCTACAGCCTCACTTCCTGTCTACAGTCTCACTCCCTGTCTACCGCCTCACTTCCTGTCTACAGTCTCACTCCCTGTCTACAGCATCACTTCCTGTCTACAGCCTCACTTCCTGTCTACAGCCTCACTTCCTGTATACAGTCTCACTCCCTGTCTACAGCCTCACTTCCTGTCTACAGTCTCACTCCCTGTCTACAGCCTCACTTCTTGTCTACAGCCTCACTTCCTGTCTACAGTCTCACCCCCTGTCTACAGCCTGACTTCCTGTATACAGTCTCACTCCCTGTCTACAGCCTCACTTCCTGTCTACAGCCTCACTTCCTGTCTACAGCCTCACTTCCTGTCTACAGTCTCTCTACCGGTCTACAGTCTCACTTCCTGTCTATAGTCTCTCTTCCTGTCAGCAGACTCTCTCTCTAGCTGACAACACTGCTGTTAATCCTTCTTCTACTATATTATATCATCTCAATAACTTCATTGATGAATATATGATATGTATGTATGTGTGCGTATGTGTGTGTGTGTGTGTGTGTGTGTGTGTGTGTGTGTGTGTACCTGAAGACTGATGTGTGTGAGTCGATCATCTTTCCATGTCGAGAGTGACGCAGGTTGCCAGAGTTTCCGACAACTGCACAGCTATGGCAACGGGAAGGGAGGGGCCGGAGGTCCAGGGAAGGGGGAGGGATTACCTGGAAGAGCTGTGACATCACTTCCTCCAGCCTCTGTTGGTCACCGTTGCTCTGTAAACCCTGCACAATTACATTACATCATGTATATATCAAATATCATATAGATCATACAAATCAGTTATATTACATCATATATACCTAATATCATACAAATCAGTTATATTACATCATATATACCTAATATCATACAAATCAGTTATATTGCATCATATATACCTAATATCATACAAATCAGTTATATTACATCATATATACCAAATATCATGCATATCAGTTATATCAATGAATTAGATAGATAGATAGATAGATAGATAGATAGATAGATAGATAGATAGATAGATAGATAGATAGATAGATAGATAGATAGATAGATAGATAGATAGATAGATAGATAGATAGATGATATATAGAAGATATATATATATATAGTTATTAGGTATTGGTATAGAAGTTTAGTAGTATAGTAGTAATATTAGTATAGTAGTTAGTTAGTAGTGTAGTAGTAAGGCAGTAAGTTAGTAATATAGTAGTAAGGTAGTAGTATAGTAGTAATAGTAATATAGTAGTAATAGTAGTAGTATAGTAGTAAGGTGGTAGTATTACCAGCCACCAGCTCAGGGCCTGGGGGTCCAGGATGTGAGTAGAGTTGAGGACAGGAAGCTGGTGGGGGTCGAAGTGCTGCCTGAACCAATCAGAAGAATCTGTTTCTCGGACACACCCCTCAGTACAGCCACACCTCCCTGCAGCAGGGTGAAGCTCCAGCCTGGCAACACACATTAAGGTTAGACTAGGAGAGGAGACAAGGAGAGGAGACTAGGAGATGGGATTGTGGTCAAAGCAGACTAGGAGACGAGACTAGGAGAGAAAACTAGGAGAGGAGACAAAAGGAGAATAGGAGAGGACACTGGGAGAGGAGTCTTTGGTTAGAGGAGACTAGAGGACACTAGGAGAAGATATTATGGTTAGAGGAGACTAGGAGAGGACACTAGGAGAGGATACCATTAGAGGAGACTAGGAGAGGAGAGTGAGAGATGACGTTAGAGGAGAAGGCTAGAAGGGAAGGAGTTCTAACTGTGAGTTACCTTGGGTTGACCGGGCCTTGAGCTTCATCCTGGGCCTCGCCTAAAGACGGCTGCCCAGGGAGTGCAGCTTCTTGCTGGAAGGCTATTGAGATAGAGGAGGCAGTGGGACTGGAGCCTGGACACAAACCATAAAGTGACAAAGTGTATTACACACTGATAATAATAACTACCTAATCAATAACTATCGTATCAAATGCTACCGAATCAATAACTATCTCATCAATAACTATCTAATCAATAACTATCTTATCAATAACTATCTTATCAAATGGTACCTAATCAATAACTATCTAATCAATAACTACCTAATCAATAACTACCGATAACTATCAGTACTTATGACCAGTGTAGTATAATTATCTTTCAGTATTAATGACCAGTGTAGTATAATTCTCTTTCAGTATTAATGACCAGTATGATTATCTTTCAGTATTAATGACCAGTGTAGTATAATTATTTTTCAGTATTAATGACCAGTATGATTATCTTTCAGTGCTTATGACCAGTGTAGTTTATAGTCCTCCCCATACCTGGTGTAGGGGGCGTGGCCGGCTCAGGGGGCGTGGTCTGTTCAAGGGGCGTGGCTAGGAAGAGGTCTGTTCTGTGGATTCTCTGACTGGCTAACAAGAGGACCACAGTGGAGACAGCTACAGCATACAACCGTCGCCTCGACAGCATGACGTAGGGTGGGAGAGGTGGAGGGGTGGATAATGGACAGAAGGATGGATACTCCTTCTCTTTCCCCTCTGTGTGTGTGTCTGTCTGTCTGTCTCCCTCTCCGTTGTAGTCCTGCTATCTCTTTTCTGAAACATTAGGTAGGCCTTTCGTTATTTCCGAAGAGAGTGAGAGAGGGGAGAGAGAGGGGGAGGGTGAGAGAGACAGAGACGGGTGAAGATAGGGGGGTAGAAAGAGAGCGAGGGGGGAGGGTGAGAGAGACAGAGAGGGGGGGGAGGAAAAGAGAGAAGGGGGAGAGGGGAGAGAGAGAGAGAGGGGTGGGTGGGGGAGAGCAAGAGATTCTGTTAATCCATTCTCTGAGTCAAAGTAAAAAAACAAAAAATAACGATGCCCACTAATAATCAAAGCGTTAACATTTTAGAACCACAAAGGGAGTCTTCACCCAGGGCCCGCACAACAGAGTGATCCACCAGAACGAAGCCCCCTCAGCCAGCCGGTTCTGGACACCAACACACCACACCGAGCCCAGAAGCCGCCTCGCCGCACCAAACGAATGGTGAAGAAACAAAGGGAGATGTCCTGGGACTCACTGGAAAGAACCACCAGAACAGCAGTGCTGTTTGGCCACGAGAAGAGAGTTCACAGCTGCAGGTTACTTGACCCACCGTGACAAAGCTGAGAAAGTCCCTGACGAGGTGCAGACCCAGGCTGAGTGCACTCAAGAAAGGCCGCGCTCCCCGGAGAAAATAGTGCCATGGCATATTGTCTTTCAGACTATGAAATGACCACTGTGCCGGTTAGAGGGAGGGTTGTCTCGGACGAAGCCCCGAATCACGTGACGAGTTCTGTCTCAAAATCACTAAACGATGTGTGATATTGGTGTGTTAGTCATGGCTGTAGACATCACTTCCTCCCTGAGTAACTTCCTGTAAATCCTCCTTGTCACAAGGGGTCCATAAAGATGTGTTCCTTCCATCAATAACTCAACAGCTTTTACATTTATAGTCAAGCACATATATATCTACATTGATATATAAATATGACATTTATAATTTGGCTCCAACAGATTGGAGTGACCCCAGCTGTACTTTCTAACCTCCTGTGAATGATACACAGACCTCAGAAACACATCTCAAACTACAGCAGGACCTCAGAAACACATCTCAAACTACAGTCAGACATCAGAAACACATCTTAAACTACAGCAGGACATCAGAAACACATCTCAAACTACAGCAGGACCTCAGAAACACATCTCAAACTACAGTCAGACATCAGAAACACATCTTAAACTACAGCAGGACATCAGAAACACATCTCAAACTACAGCCGGACATCAGAAACACATCTCAAACTACAGCAGGACATCAGAAACACATCTCAAACTACAGCAGGACATCAGAAACACATCTCAAACTACAGCCGGACATCAGAAACACATCTCAAACTACAGCAGGACATCAGAAACACATCTCAAACTACAGCAGGACATCAGAAACACATCTCAAACTACAGCAGGACATCAGAAACACATCTCAAACTACAGCAGGACATCAGAAACACATCTCAAACTACAGCAGGACATCAGAAACACATCTCAAACTACAGCAGAACATCAGAAACACATCTCAAACTACAGCAGGACATCAGAAACACATCTCAAACTACAGCAGGACATCAGAAACACATCTCAAACTACAGCAGGACATCAGAAACACATCTCAAACTACAGCAGGACATCAGAAACACATCTCAAACTACAGCCGGACATCAGAAACACATCTCAAACTACAGCAGGACATCAGAAACACATCTCAAACTACAGCAGGACATCAGAAACACATCTCAAACTACAGCAGGACATCAGAAACACATCTCAAACTACAGCAGGACATCAGAAACACATCTCAAACTATAGCATTAGCGAGATGAAAACATAAATATATCATCTTCACCATGAACAGAATCAGTTAGGATAGCATACCATAGAGAAAGGTACCGACCCATCTATAGAGAAAGATACAGACCCAGAGCTATAGAGAAAGGTACATACTATAACTAATAAGTGTGTGTGTGTGTGTGTGTGTGTGTGTGTGTTATTTTAGGGTGTCTACAAGAAGGAGGGGGTGAGTTAGTCGTTTGGTAACCTGTACAGAACGACGAATCTCTTTCTGACTCTGTTCTCTCTCCCTACAGTAGGAGCCTACCTGGAAGAGGATAGATCAATATATACATTTCTAACCGCAACAGAAACGCAACGTAATGTATTTTCAGTAAAGTTGATCGCGAGTGACACCGCGCGCGCAGGCCCGCAGACAAATACACACACGCGCGCGCACACACACACACACACACACACACACACACACACACACACACACACACACACACACACACACACACACACACACACACACACACACACACACTAACTGTGTAAAACGAGGTCTCCCCTCACCATCTGAAGGCTGTCTCCAAATAAAAGCCATCGAGACGCAAACTTCCAAACTTCACAAACTTTGAAACTTTGTGTTGAAAGCCGCTGCGCGTTCACGCGGTGGAAGGAAAAGTAGCGGAGGCTCACATGAAGACGCAGGGTGTCCGGCTCTCTTTGTGCTGCGAGATCTAGCCCTGCCCTCCTCGTGTGTGTCATGTGTGTGTGTGTGTGTGTGTGCGCGCGCGTGTGTATGTGTGTGTGTGTGCGCGCGTGTCATCGGGGCGTTTATGAGAAAGTAAAAAACACGTCGAAGCAGAACTGAGTTTAGAGGGGAGAGGGGATTTTTAACGTGAAAATATATCTATAATTATTATCTATAATTATAAAGATCTATAATTCAAATATAAGTCCTTGTATGTACGTCTGGTCCTTCCCTTTCCGCCGCCACAGTTTATATAAAGGGAGTACATGTTACATCTATTTATTACAAGGCTTTGACGAATACTCGACTCTGATTGGTATATCACTACTTCTGTTTAACAGAATCTGCTGGACAGCAGCTATGGATTAACCGACCGCTGCTTTGGACTCTTTCCAACCGCAGAATAGAACGGACTTTGTAAAGCAAACACGTTTGTTTTAGTTGTATTCTTTAACTAAAGGGGGAGGGGGGGGGGGGGGTTGTATTTTGTGACACATTATTGATTTCTTCAGTAAGTAGCCGTGCAATATAAGGGATAATGCAGTGAGCCGGTCATTATCTCAAAATAAACCCTATCAGGGCGATTCAAGACGCGTCTGCTTCGTGACGGGGTCCGATCCGCCTTCATATCGCGATAATGACCGGCTCGCTGTACTTTATATTTATTTATTTATATATATCCTAAAAGTGTATCTTATACTGATTGTAAGACAACTTCTACGACTGCCACCATTTATTCAGATGAACCATTACAAACCAGACAGGGAGTTAGGAATACCAAATTAAGTCAAACTTTTATTTTGAGTATTTATAGTAGTCATAACATTCATAATGATTACTGTAAACATCTCCACAATACTAGCTAGCTCCAGCAGACCAGACTAGCCCACTAGCATTAGCAGACTATTATTAGCCCACTAGCATTCTCAGACTAGTATTACGTAACCCACTAGCATTATCAGACTAGGGTAATGACTAGGTAACTAGTCTGCTAATAATAGTATTACTAGCATTAGCAGGCTAGTGTTAGCCGACTGGCATTATCAGACTACTATCCATATTTAAGGCATTCAACCAGTGAGTAAAATGTTGCTTTAAAACGTTTATTAAGAATTAGAAAAATTAACATGCGTGACTGACGAGCAAGAAGGATTTATGATGGAGAGTCTTGTGTGTGTGTGTGTTGTATGCTGTGTGTGTGTGTGTGTGTGTGTGTGTGTGTGTGTGTGTGTGTGTGCGCGTGCGTGAGTGTGTGTTCAGAGGACCACGCAACAGCAGGTAGCTGGGTAGTCTGCGCTAATGCGCTGTTCGTTCCCGGTAACATAGTAACAATGGGCTTCTCCTTTCCACTTGTAGCCCACCTTAGCCACCGGAATCAACTCCACCGTCTGTCGCTATGGAAACACACACAGAGATAGAGACAGTGATGACAACAGGTAGACCGGGCTAATGGGCTACAGGGGTACAGACTGGGTATAGACTGGGTATAGACTGGGGTATAGACTGTGGTATAGACTGGGTATAGACTGGGTATAGACGGGTATATATATATATATAGTAATTTATTGTCATCAAACAGGAAATTATTTTGACAGGCATTGGTCGAAGGTTCAGACACAGTACCAGGATGTAATAATACAGGGCTATATATTTGGGGTACCTGCTGCAGTATCCTGGAGGTCTGGGAGTACTTGGCCTGGTGTTCTCGGACCAGACGCTCCGACGCCTGGGAGATGGCTGGGTCTGGGAAGCCCAGCAGAGGGTAGACCTTGGGGAGGGGAGGGAGGAGACACTCAGCACACTGGCTGATATGCACTGGTTGGTCTTGGCTTGTACATGTAGTGTAGCATATAGACCAGGTTCTGGTTGATATGGCCAAAATCGATATCACGATATACCTTTTCATCAGTAGATACGACAATTATTATGTCCATTGATGTGTTAACTGTTAATGTGTTGGGTCTTTTTTTGTTCTGACTGAGGCCCGAATACAATACAATAACATTGAATTATATAACTCGTCATTAGAGTAAACTATAAATATGTTTTACTGTCAAAATATATTTGCATGCCTCGCTTCATTACTTGTGACCCCCGCAAGGGTATGCATTCCTTAATACATCCGTGTTTTGGAAACGGTAAAACGGTTGGTAAAACGGTTGGTAAAACGGTTGGTAAAACAGTTGGAAACGGTTGGTAAAACAGTTGGAAACAGTTGGTAAAACGGTTGGTAAAACGGTTGGTAAAACGGTTGGAAACAGTTGGTAAAACGGTTGGTAAAACGGTTGGTAAAACGATTGGAAACAGTTGGTAAAACGGTTGGTAAAACGGTTGGTAAAACGGTTGGTAAAGCAGTTGGAAACGGTTGGTAAAACAGTTGGTAAAACAGTTGGTAAAACGGTTGGTAAAACGGTTTTTAAAAGGTAGTTTCCCTGTTTGATAACTGAAAGCAGGCGTTCATTCTTTCGGAGAAAGTTGGCATTCAAAATAAGACTGTAACGATACAACTGCACACCGTCATGTTATCAACGTATTCTATATTCACGCACCGCAGTGCAAGTGAGCACAACTGAAGTGGTCCGACCTCTCTGACCAACTGTTTCGTCATCGTCGACTCCATTACTACCGGTGGAGGCTTCTGCAGTCACATTTGCATCGCAATCAGGGGAACTCGTTTTGCATACAGAAACGGCGCTCGGAGGACTGGGATTTCCATACGGGGATTTGGGGCGCTGTGTGCATGCACGTCATCACGCACTGACGTTGCATACTGTAGTGCGCTTGAACGCATCGCACTGACGTTGCATACTGTAGTGCGCTTGAACGCATCGCACTGACGTTGCATACTGTAGTGCGCTTGAACGCATCGCACTGACGTTGCATACTGTAGTGCGCTTGAACGCATCGCACTGACGTTGCATACTGTAGTGCGCTTGAACGTATCGCACTGACGTTGCATACTGTAGTGCGCTTGAACGCATCGCACTGACGTTGCATACTGTAGTGCGCTTGAACGCATCGCACTGACTCTGGGCTCTGCGCAGAGTCAGTGATTGATGCCGTTTAACGTTTATCGAAAGTATCGGAAATATATTACAAATATTTATCACCGTTATCGCGGCAGATTTTATCGTGATTGATATTAATATTGATTTATGGTCCACCCCTAGTTAGGGGTTAGGGTTTGTTACAGGGTTAGTGGCTAGAAGATGTAGTGGAGGATACAGACCAGGGACTGGTTGCCCTTGAAGAGTTCCTTCCCGGTGACTGAGCTCAGTTCCTCGACCTTCAGACCGCTGCCCTGCTGGACCACGAAGTCCTCCATGTGGTTGGTCCTGAAACACACTGCTGCTTTAAGAGAGACACTGCTGCTTTAAGAGAGACACGGCTGCTTTAAGAGAGACACGGCTGCTTTAAGAGAGACACTGCTGCTTTAAGAGAGACACGGCTGCTTTACTTTAGGAGAGACATGGCTGCTTCAGGAGAGACATGGCTGCTTTAGGAGAGACACGGCTGCTTTAGGAGAGACATGGCTGCTTTACTTTAGGAGAGACATGGCTGCTTTACTTTAGGAGAGACATGGCTGCTTTACTTTAGGAGAGACATGGCTGCTTTAGGAGGGACATGGCTGCTTTAGGAGGGACATGGCTGCTTTAGGAGAGACATGGCTGCTTTAGGAGAGACATGGCTGCTTTAGGAGAGACATGGCTGCTTTAGGAGGGACATGGCTGCTTCAGGAGAGACATGGCTGCTTTAGGAGAGACATGGCTGCTTCAGGAGAGACATGGCTGCTTTAGGAGAGACATGGCTGCTTTACTTTAGGAGAGACATGGCTGCTTTACTTTAGGAGGGACACGGCTGCTTTAGGAGAGACATGGCTGCTTTAGGAGAGACATGGCTGCTTTAGGAGGGACATGGCTGCTTCAGGAGAGACATGGCTGCTTTAGGAGAGACATGGCTGCTTTAGGAGAGACATGGCTGCTTTAGGAGAGACATGGCTGCTTCAGGAGAGACATGGCTGCTTTACTTTAGGAGAGACATGGCTGCTTTACTTTAGGAGAGACATGGCTGCTTTACTTTAGGAGAGACATGGCTGCTTTAGGAGGGACATGGCTGCTTTAGGAGGGACATGGCTGCTTTAGGAGAGACATGGCTGCTTTAGGAGAGACATGGCTGCTTTAGGAGGGACATGGCTGCTTCAGGAGAGACATGGCTGCTTTAGGAGAGACATGGCTGCTTCAGGAGAGACATGGCTGCTTTAGGAGAGACATGGCTGCTTTAGGAGAGACATGGCTGCTTTACTTTAGGAGAGACATGGCTGCTTTACTTTAGGAGAGACACGGCTGCTTCAGGAGAGACATCACTGCTGGTAGTGTGTTGTACTTTATGTGTACCAGAAGCTGGTAGTATCCTGTACTACACTTTGTGTAGTAGTATTAGTAGTAAGTATAGTTGTAGTACTCACCATTCCACTTTGAGTTGGATGAAGGACAGCAGCTGGCGTCTCCCTTCGCATGTTGCACAGGCTTGGGTTCCCTGACCCTTACAGGTAGAGCAGCTACACACACACACATTATATTTACCACACACACACACATTATATTTACCACAC
>JACYXH010000427.1:895000-1027500 GCA_026745465.1 Lota lota | reverse complement strand
GTACTAGGGTAGTCCTGTGGTACTAGGGTAGTCCAGTGGTACTAGAGTAGTCCTGTGGTACTAGGGTAGTCCTGTGGTACTAGGGTAGTCCAGTGGTACTAGAGTAGTCCTGTGGTACTAGGGTAGTCCAGTGGTACTAGAGTAGTCCTGTGGTACTAGGGTAGTCCCGTGGTACTAGGGTAGTCCAGTGGTACTAGAGTAGTCCTGTGGTACTAGAGTAGTCCTGTGGTACTAGGGTAGTCCAGTGGTACTAGGGTAGTCCAGTGGTACTAGAGTAGTCCTGTGGTACTAGAGTAGTCCTGTGGTACTAGGGTAGTCCTGTGGTACTAGGGTAGTCCTGTGGTACTAGGGTAGTCCTGTGGTACTAGAGTAGTCCTGTGGTACTAGGGTAGTCCTCTGGTACTAGGGTACTAGTGGTACTATGTTGGTAGTAAGGTTAGGCTAGGATAGAGGAGGTATGGTATGATAGAGGAGATAGGATAGAGGAAGTATGGACTTGGGATAGAGGACGTACAGTAAGGGGAGAGGATCTAGGAAAAATGAAGTATGGTAGGATAAAGGAAGCTTACCCCCGCCACCAGCCATGTTCTCGTAGCCCGGCACGTTGCCAAACGTGCCGGGGGGGGGGCCCGCGCCCGGCGCGTAGACAGCTGTAGCATAAAGATAGCGCAACATAAATAAACGTTTGGCCAGGGCCGAGGAGCACGCACGGCCGGGGCCCTGGCCGAGGAGCACGCGCGGCCGGGGCCTGGCCGAGGAGCACGCGCGGCCGGGGCCCTGGCCGAGGAGCACGCGCGGCCGGGGCCCTGGCCGAGGAGCACGCGCGGCCGGGGCCTGGCCGAGGAGCACGCGCGGCCGGGGCCTTGGCCGAGGAGCACGCGCGGCCGGGGCCCTGGCCGAGGAGCACGCGCGGCCGGGGCCTGGCCGAGGAGCACGCGCGGCCGGGGCCTGGCCGAGGAGCACGCGCGGCCGGGGCCTTGGCCGAGGAGCACGCGCGGCCGGGGCCCTGGCCGAGGAGCACGCGCGGCCGGGGCCCTGGCCGAGGAGCACGCGCGGCCGGGGCCCTGGCCGAGGAGCACGCGCGGCCGGGGCCCTGGCCGAGGAGCACGCGCGGCCGGGGCCCTGGCCGAGGAGCACGCGCGGCCGGGGCCTGGCCGAGCAGCACGCGCGGCCGGGGCCTGGCCGAGCAGCACGCGCGACCGGGGCCCTGGCCGAGGAGCACGCGCGACACAATATGAAACAAAGTCGTTACATACGCAGGAGAACCATCAAATACCAAATCATATACAACAAACATTATATAGCCTTGCATATACACTGCTCAAATAAATAAAGGGAACACTTAAACAACACAATGTAACTCCAAGTCAATCACACTTCTGTGAAATCAAACTGTCCACTTAGGAAGCAACACTGATTGACAATAAATTCCACATGCTGTTGTGCAAATGGAATAGACAACAGGTGGAAATTATAGGCAATTAGCAAGACACCCCCAATAAAGGAGTGGTTCTGCAGGTGGTGACCACAGACCACTTCTCAGTTCCTATGCTTCCTGGCTGATGTTTTGGTAACTTTTGAATGCTGGCGGTGCTTTCACTCTAGTGGTAGCATGAGACGGAGTCTACAACCCACACAAGTGGCTCAGGTAGTGCAGCTCATCCAGGATGGCACATCAATGCGAGCTGTGGCAAGAAGGTATGCTGTGTCGGTCAGCGTAGTGTCCAGAGCATGGAGGCGCTACCAGGAGACAGGCCAGTACATCAGGAGACGTGGAGGAGGCCGTAGGAGGGCAACAACCCAGCAGCAGGACCGCTACCTCCGCCTTTGTGCAAGGAGGAGCAGGAGGAGCACTGCCAGAGCCCTGCAAAATGACCTCCAGCAGGCCACAAATGTGCATGTGTCTGCTCAAACGGTCAGAAACAGACTCCATGAAGGTGGTATGAGGGCCCGACGTCCACAGGTGGGGGTTGTGCTTACAGCCCAACACCGTGCAGGACGTTTGGCATTTGCCAGAGAACACCAAGATTGGCAAATTCGCCACTGGCGCCCTGTGCTCTTCACAGATGAAAGCAGGTTCACACTGAGCACATGTGACAGACGTGACAGAGTCTGGAGACGCCGTGGAGAACGTTCTGCTGCCTGCAACATCCTCCAGCATGACCGGTTTGGCGGTGGGTCAGTCATGGTGTGGGGTGGCATTTCTTTGGGGGGCCGCACAGCCCTCCATGTGCTCGCCAGAGGTAGCCTGACTGCCATTAGGTACCGAGATGAGATCCTCAGACCCCTTGTGAGACCATATGCTGGTGCGGTTGGCCCTGGGTTCCTCCTAATGCAAGACAATGCTAGACCTCATGTGGCTGGAGTGTGTCAGCAGTTCCTGCAAGAGGAAGGCATTGATGCTATGGACTGGCCCGCCCGTTCCCCAGACCTGAATCCAATTGAGTACATCTGGGACATCATGTCTCGCTCCATCCACCAACGCCACGTTGCACCACAGACTGTCCAGGAGTTGGCGGATGCTTTAGTCCAGGTCTGGGAGGAGATCCCTCAGGAGACCATCCGCCACCTCATCAGGAGCATGCCCAGGCGTTGTAGGGAGGTCATACAGGCACGTGGAGGCCACACACACTACTGAGCCTCATTTTGACTTGTTTTAAGGACATTACATCAAAGTTGGATCAGCCTGTAGTGTGGTTTTCCACTTTAATTTTGAGTGTGACTCCAAATCCAGACCTCCATGGGTTGATAAATGTAATCGTGTCTAATAGTGACAGGTAGTCCTTATCAACAGTGGTAACGTTGGTAACGCCTGCTGGTGGCATACCACGAGCGGAACGGAAACCAACCGGTTTCCGTTATTTTGAAATGTGTGTCACGAGTCGAACGCAATCCAAAGACCCTAGCAACATCTTGCATTGGTTCTTCCCAACAAGCCTTTATCATTAGGGAGTTAATAATGTAGGCCTTCATACACACGAACACTCTAGTGTCGTGTGCTTCTGAATAAGGAAGTGTTCCAACTAAACCACGTCCACATGTAGAAGTATCCATAGGTATCCGTAGCATGTAAAGACATGGCCCGTAATCTACCTGTAGGGCCCCCTGGCTGTTCCTCATTCCTTCCCTCAACCTCCCCCACCCAGCTGCTGGTCTTGGCTCTCGCTTGGAGAAGTTCTGCGGTTCTGAAAAGCGTGGCAGCAACAACAGCTAATTAAATCCAAATGATGCTGCGGCAGAAACCCCACCTCGAATTTGACATTTCTGTTGAATCTGTACCAGATTGTCTAATTTACCGCACCACATTCTTCAAATGATCTCTGATGTAATCCGACTAAAGCATTTTACTCCCGACTGGTAAACGCTGTGGCAGCGTTTCTTCACAAGATAAACTGTCTCACATACCTGATCCCATTTGAGGATTAATCATCATCTTCTGGCAGGCTTAGTGTTTTGGTCGGAAATAAAATCAGTTTATGCTGTGTTGAAGCACAATTTCTGGAAACTCCGCTTGGACTCGGAAACTTGCACGGGACCCCTCCCTCGATAACGCGGACCACGCCTCCTCCCTGTGATAAGTTGAGAAACCAGTTTGTGAAAAAGTTGAGTGACTAGCTTGTGATCAAGTTTCGTGACTAGCTTGTGATCAAGTTTAGTGACTAGCTTGTGATAAAGTTTAGAAACTAGCTTGTGATAATGTTTAGAAACTATGTTGTAATAATGTTTAGAAACTAGCTTGTGATAATGTTTAGAAACTAGCTTGTGATTATGTTTAGAAACTAGCTTGTGACTTCTCATTTGTCTTCACATCTATTGCCCCTAAGGGACCCTTAGGAGAAGTAACGCAGACACAAATGCTCACAGAATGATTCAGATATAAGAAGCCCCAGCGAGCTCAGAATGAACAATAGGTAAGCAACAGATCTTTTCCCACGGGGGAATTCGTTAGAAGAGAGATCAAAGGGGAGGGGGTGGGGAGGGAAGGGAGAGGAAGGCATTCATAGTCATGTTGAAAACCATTCAATTGTACCAAAACCGGTTTGTTTGTGCTTGGGCTTCGCATACTTCCAGATAAACCCACTTGCTAGGAACCCCCCCCTCCCCCCAAAGAACACAGCCTTGGAACCTTATGGACCAATCAGTGTCAAGTATTTAGCAACTGTGGTATAATGTAATGTCTACCTGCCTGCCTGTCTATCTAACTGTCTGTCCATCTGTCTGTCTACCTACCTGCCTACCTGTCTGTCTGTCTACCCCTCTGTCTGTCCATTCATCTAGTGTCTAGACGTGTTCTCTGTCATTAAGCAATGTACGTCAATCACACACACCATCACACACACCATCACACACACCATCACACACACCATCACACACACAGGAAAACAGACGTGTGTGTGTAGCAGACCTCCAGCTGATGGTTGCGGTCCAGGTTTTATTTGTTCCAACAGTGAGAGTGTAGGAGCTGCATATTGTACACATGTATAATCAAAACATGTATGACCCGTTCAATACTTATTCAACACTTAATAAATACTTACACAAAGAACAGAAAGATGATGATGAGGACAACTCACAGGAGTGTAAAGACCTTGTGTTTATAGATGATTCACGTGTGTGTATGTGTATGTGTGTGTGTGTGTGTGTGTGTGTGTGTGTGTGTGTGTGTGTGTGTGTGTATTGGTACAGCAGTAGCACCCCAGTCTCAGTTTCAAACAAACATCAAACAGTCCGTTTGGTAGAGCCCAGAGAGGGAGACAGGTTGCTGGGCAGTGAGACGGGTTCAGAGGACAAACAGGTATGTGGAGAGTGAGACAGGATGAGAGGACAGGTCCATGGAGAGTTAGACAGGTTGAGAGGACAGGTCCATGGAGAGTTAGACAGGTTGAGAGGACAGGTACGTGGAGGGTGAGACAGCTTGAGAGGACAGGTACGTGAAGGGTGAGACAGGTTGAGGGGACAGGTACATGGAGGGTGAGATGTTCAGAGGACAGACTGGTACATGGAGGGGGAGACAGGTTGAGAGGACAGGTACGTGGAGGGTGAGACAGGTTGAGAGGAGGGGTACGTGGAGGGTGAGACAGGTTCAGAGGACAGGTACATGGAGGGCGAGATGTTCAGAGGACAGACTGGTACATGGAGGGGGAGACAGGTTGAGAGGACAGGTACGTGGAGGGTGAGACAGATTGAGAGGACAGGTACGTGGAGGGTGAGACAGGTTGAGAGGAGGGGTACGTGGAGGGTGAGACAGGTTGAGGGGACAGGTACATGGAGGGTGAGATGTTCAGAGGACAGACTGGTACATGGAGGGGGAGACAGGTTGAGAGGACAGGTACGTGGAGGGTGAGACAGGTTGAGAGGAGGGGTACGTGGAGGGTGAGACAGGTTGAGAGGAGGGGTACGTGGAGGGTGAGACAGGTTCAGAGGACAGGTACATGGAGGGTGAGATGTTCAGAGGACAGACTGGTACATGGAGGGTGAGACAGGTTCAGAGGACAGGTACATGGAGGGTGAGACAGGTTCAGAGGACAGGTACATGGAGGGTGAGACAGATTGAGAGGACAGGTACGTGGAGGGTGAGACAGGTTGAGAGGAGGGGTACGTGGAGGGTGAGACAGGTTCAGAGGACAGACAGGTCGTGGCAGCTCTTGGAGCGAGCCTTCAGCGCGAGGTGCTGGTTGTTGCGGGCGGCCAGGCCCCCCAGGAAGCGGCGAGCCTTCTTAGCCAGGCTGAGGGACGGGGGCCCCGAGTGGACCGGCCCCCGGTCGCGGGGCGCCCGTCTCCGCAGGCGGATCTGTCGCACCACGCCCTGGAACAGCTCGCCCACGTGGTGATGCAGACACGCTGACGTCTCGATGAACTTACAGTCGAACATGACCGCACACGCACGGCCTTCTGGGAAACAAGACGGCACCGTTAAGCCCGGGAGCCCCCAGAGGAACGCCGGGAGCCCCAAGAGGAACGCCGGGAGCCCCCAGAGGAACGCCGGGAGCCCCCAGAGGAACGCCGGGAGCCCCAAGAGGAACGCCGGGAGCCCCCAGAGGAACGCCGGGAGCCCCAAGAGGAACGCCGGGAGCCCCAAGAGGAACGCCGGGAGCCCCCAGAGGAACGCCGGGAGCCCCAAGAGGAACGCCGGGAGCCCCCAGAGGAACGCCGGGAGCCCCAAGAGGAACGCCGGGAGCCCCCAGAGGAACGCCGGGAGCCCCCAGAGGAACGCCGGGAGCCCCAAGAGGAACGCCGGGAGCCCCCAGAGGAACGCCGGGAGCCCCAAGAGGAACGCCGGGAGCCCCAAGAGGAACGCCGGGAGCCCCCAGAGGAACGCCGGGAGCCCCAAGAGGAACGCCGGGAGCCCCCAGAGGAACGCCGGGAGCCCCAAGAGGAACGCCGGGAGCCCCCAGAGGAACGCCGGGAACCCCCAGAGGAACGCCGGGAGCCAGCGGACAGCAGCGCCGTTATCAACAAAACAAAGGATCTCGTAGACATTGGCTCGGGGCGTTCCAGTTCAACAGGGCCAAACGAGGCGGGCCGGAAAACCACAGATTCAGGGAAAAGCTGCATGTGAGTGAGGAAAAAAAGAGTACAGGGGTTGAAACAGATTTGAGGGAATGGAGGGGGTTGAGATTTGATGGGCCCCATTTAAACTGATAAGCAGAAAGAGGGGTTTTTAAGAATGTGCTCACAAACAAGTTTTGTGCGATATATGATCAATGTCCGCTATGCGCTTACTCTGTTTTCCAAAATATAACTTCATAATTTTTCTTTTTTATATTGTACAACCTCCATGACAAAGAAAGAATGTATTTACTCTTTGTATGAATATCTAGTCAATTTTCCCAAAACATTTTAATCTCCTCTGATTATTCTTTTTACATGAATGATTTGTTTTAGCCAAAAAAGCGCTTTGCATTGTTTGAATGTATTCAGTATGAATGTA
Organism: Lota lota; assembly: GCA_026745465.1. NCBI lineage: Eukaryota > Metazoa > Chordata > Actinopteri > Gadiformes > Lotidae > Lota > Lota lota. Next base: position 1,020,569 of record JACYXH010000427.1, on the reverse strand, counting down.
CATGTAAGGTGAACGTACGCGGTGAATGTATGGGGGAGGTAGGAGAATCAAGGAAGATCCAGCCCTGGATGAAGCAGGAGGAAAGGACAAAGATCCCAAGTTGCCAGCTCCCTTCAGCAGAAGATGACCATCTGATTTGTTTTATGTTTTCTTCTTCATGTAAGACTCTGAAAAACTTCTGTAAGGTCATCTCTTTTTGATTTTATGTTATTGAAATAAATATGTCCAGTCTCCAAAGGACTTGGACTACAGACATTTCTGGTTTCTCCTGTGCTTAACCACCATTGCTAAAGCAGACATACCCAAAAAACAAGCTACAAACAAGAAATAAGAAATAGACCTCATCTTTACCATAGGGATGAAACTCAATACTGGATTGAGCATGACATAGTAATACTACGAAGTAGTCCCAGAGAGGTAAGGGCTCTTACCCCGACCGTTAGAGAAGAGTGAAACCTGGTAAGGTTAAATGAGATCTCCAAATGAGATATTGGACAGAGCTCGCTTGGGTCTAGCCTCTAACTCGGGAGATTGTTAACCAGTGACTGAAATCCATCGTAGGAGGGAACAAGAGTTTTAGTCTTATCATAGAAAACTCTTGGATCACACAACACTAGAGAGAGAGGTCCTACATTCTACAGAGACCTAGAGAGGTCCTACCTCCTACAGAGACCTAGAGAGGGAGGTCCTACCTGCTACAGAGACCTAGAGAGGTCCTACCTCCTACAGAGACCGAGAGAGGTCCTACCTGCTACAGAGACCTAGAGAGGTCCTACCTCCTACAGAGACCTAGAGAGGTCCTACCTCCTACAGAGACCTAGAGAGGTCCTACCTGCTACAGAGACCTAGAGAGGTCCTACCTCCTACAGAGACCGAGAGAGGTCCTACCTCCTACAGAGACCTAGAGAGGTCCTACCTGCTACAGAGACCTAGAGAGGGAGGTCCTACCTCCTACACAGACCTAAAGAGGTCATACCTTCTATAGAGATGTCTCTGGACCGGACCAAGTCCGACTTGTTTCCCACCAGGATGATGGGGATGTCGTCGGCCTGTCGTAATCTACGGAGCCGGATCCGCAGCTCGGAGGCGGACTCAAAACTAGAGCGATCGGTGATGGAGTAGACGATAAGATACGCACTGGCCTTCTTCATCACATCCTCTTCCTCCTGACCAACAACACACTGATGATTAAAGAAAATAACTACAGAGCGTACCTTACTATAGACCCCTTATCTGACTATAGACCCCTTATCTTATCTCACTATAGACCCTTTATCTTAACATACTATAGACCCCTTATCTTATCTTACTATAGACCTTAGTCGTTAAGGTTAAAGGTTATATTACCAGTTTGTCCTGTTCCCATGTATCCATGACGACCAGTGTTGTCTCTTCTCCGTCGACTGTCAGTGTTCTTTCGTAGCGGTTGCCTAGGAAACAGTAACAAGTAAACAAATTAAACATATTCCATGAATTATCACATGTCGCATGTCTTATGAATTCTGGCCACAACTAGCGTTGAGTTTGCCTAGTTAGCAATGTGTTAGCCATAGCCAGCTAGGGTAGTTAGCAATGTGTTAGCCAGCAAGGGACGTGTTAGCCTACCTGGTATGGATTATGCCAAGCTATTGTGGAGATAGCGTTGTAATGTTTTAATGTGACCTTTGTTTAGTTTTTATGCCTGCATTTTGATTTGTTGTAAAGTGTCTTTGAGTAACTAGAAATGCGCTATACAAATAAAAGTTACTATTATTATCGCCTAACTAGCATTGTGTAAACTAGCGTTTTGTTAGCCTTACTAGTGTTGTGTGAGCAAAGCTGGTGTTGAGATAGACTAGATAATGTTGTCTTTTCCTAGCTAATGTTGTGTTAGCATGGCTAGTGTTGTGTCAGCCTAGCTAGTGTTGTCTGAATCAAGCAAGTGTTGGAATTGCCCAGTTAGGGTTGTGTTAGCCTAGCTAGTGTTGAGGTCAGGGAGGTGGAAACTCTGCTGATCCATAATGTCATGCACTGCCCCAGGCCCAGCCAATCCCTGCAGAGTGTGTGGTTTAATCAATTAATGATGGAGATGAGTTAGCCAAGGTTACGGACAATGTCACTACAAAGACACACAGATAGGCAGAAACACAGTACAGAGACCGGTCATTGAGGAGCAGGTAGGGGTTAAATGGTACAGAGACAGGTCATTAAGGAGCAGGTAGGGGTTAGACAGTACAGAGACAGGTCATTAAGGAGCAGGTAGGGGTTAGACAGTACAGACAGGTCATTAAGGAGCAGGTAGGGGTTAGACAGTACAGAGACAGGTCATTAAGGAGCAGGTAGGGGTTAGACAGTACAGACAGGTCATTAAGGAGCAGGTATGGGTTAGACAGTACAGAGACAGGTCATTAAGGAGCAGGTAGGAGTTAGACAGCACAGAGACAGCTCATTAAAGAGCAGGTATGGGTTAGACAGTGAATGGAGACTTTTCCCAAATAACAAAATATGAATAATACGAATGATGATTTAATATGTTGTCTCTCCAAACGCTTTGCTACGCTGTTACCACGGTTGCCACGATGACCACTAGGAGACATCACTAGTTACCAATGGTAACTAACGGTAACAGCGGTAACTACCCACCCCCAGGCGACTCCTCCTTATTAGAGACACCAGCGAATATTCCGGCCAGACTGCTCTTCCCAACGCCACGGTCTCCTAGCAACAGCACGCGATACAGGAATTCTTGGTAATTCTTGTCTTCGTCAGAGAGCCACCGGTCCCAGAGCACTGCGTCTCCCAGCTGATAGGACGACGAGAGGCCCAGCGGGGCGTGGCCTCGCTGGGAGGCGTGGCCTCGCTGGGGGGCGGGGGCAGGCTGAGGGGCGGGGCTTTGCGTGGCCAGGGGGGCGGGGCTGGAGCAGCGATGCAGGGGCTCCTTCTCTCTCTGTTTGTTTAGGGTCATGTTACTATGGTAACTGCTTCAGCACCAGGACATCCTGTATCCATCCATTTATCAATACATGTAGATTAGATCTATAATAGAGATGTAGGGTAGAGAAGTAGAATAGATTTCAATCACAAATCAAGATTACAAATCTCGACTACCGATCTAGGTTACAAATGAAGATTGGATCTGGATTAGAGATTTTAGAGATGTATATTGTGGATGTATTTAAGAGAAGTAGAATACAAATCTAGCTTCAAGATATAGGTTTGATTTAGTTTACAGATCTAGTTTAGAGATGCAGGTTACTAAGTAGGTCACACATCTAGATTAGAGATGTAGCTAACATCTAGAGAAGCGATTTAAATTAGATCTACATTAGAGATGTAGAATAGAGAGGATAATATCTGGAGTAGAGATGCAGTTTCTAGATTTATATTTATATTACAGATCTAGTTTAGAGATGTGCCTTAGAGATTTAGATTCTCTCTGGTTTACAGATGTAGTTTATAGAGAGTTAAAAGTGCCATAGTTTAACAAACTGTAAAGATCTATAGTTTAACAAACTGTAAAGACCTATCGTTTAACAAACTGTAAAGAGCCATAGTTTAACAAACTGTAAAGATCTATAGTTTTATAAACTGTAAAGAGCCATAGTTTAACAAACTGTAAAGATCTATAGTTTTATAAACTGTAAAGAGCCATAGTTTAACAAACTGTAAAGATCTATAGTTGTATAAACTGTAAAGAGCCATAGTTTAACAAACTGTAAAGATCTATAGTTTTATAAACTGTAAAGAGCCATAGTTTAACAAACTGTAAAGATCTATAGTTTTATAAACTGTAAAGAGCCAAAGTTTAACAAACTGTAAAGATCTATAGTTTTATAAACTGTAAAGAGCCATAGTTTAACAAACTGTAAAGAGAAAATCTAGAGATTCTAGAGAAATATGAATACTACCTTATCAAGGAATTTTAAATACTATCAGGTATGAGTATTTAAAATACTTTTAGACTCTCGACAGAGTTCTCCCAACACAAAAACACGCTGAGATAATGAAATAACACAACACAATAATAATGACAAAATGCATTAACATGTAAGGGACAGCTAGAGTTCACTCACCAACATGTTGCAGCCGTGTGCTGTACTACAGAGAACAGATAGAGATAGAGTCAGATGGAGTTCACTCACCACACCATGCATCGTCCCCATCCCACAACCTAGTTGCCCACTGAACCCTGTTTACCAAAGAACCCCCCCTCTCTTTGTCCCTCCCTCTCTCCCCCTTCTCTTTCTCTCTCTCCTCCTTCTCTTTCTCTCTGTCCCTCTCCCTCCCCCTTCTCTCTCTCTCCCTTCTCTCTCTCTGTCCCTCTTCTCTCTTTCCCTTCTCTCTCCGTCCCTCTTCTCTCTCTCTCCCCCTTCTTTCTCTCTCCCCCTTCTCTCTCTCCCCCTTCTCTCTCTCTCCCTCTCTACCTGTAAAGCCACACATGGCTAGCTAGCGTCCAAACAGACGATGGTGTGAAACCAGATCCTCGTAACCTGCCTGAAAAGTTCCACAACGCCGTTAAAAATTCAAGAGCGGAATCACAGGGATATCTCTCTCCCTCCCACTCACTCCCCCTCTATATCTCCCTCTCTCTCTCTGTCCCTCACTACCTCTCTCCTTTCTCCCTAGTTTTCTCTGCTTTGTTGGCCTTGGAAACCCAACACAACTACAGACAGACAGGGCGGAGGCAGACAGACAGCTAGACTGTGACAGAGGCAGCAGACATTGATTAATTGATCTTCAACAGCTTAGTGTGACATCAAATATAACCCACAGCTGTCTGCCTACCTGTCTGTCTGTCTGACTGTCTGCCTGCCTATCACAGAAAACATCTGGCTGTTGGTCATGCGCAACAGCCTTTAGGTGGTTCAGTTTGAAGACTAGCACGTAGTTCCTCTAACGGCCTGTAGGTGGTTCAGTTTGAAGACTAGCATGTAGTTCCTCTAACGGCCTTTAGGTGGTTCACGGTAGAGACTAGCATGTAATTCCTCTAACGGCCTGTAGGTGGTTCACGGTAGAGACTAGCATGTAGTTCCTCTAACGGCCTGTAGGTGGTTCACTTTGAAGACTAGCATGTAGTTCCTCTAACTGCCTGTAGGTGGTTCAGTTTGAAGACTAGCATGTAGTTCCTCTAACGGCCTGTAGGTGGTTCAGTTTGAAGACTAGCATGTAGTTCCTCTAACGGCCTGTAGGTGGTTCAGTTTGAAGACTAGCATGTAGTTCCTCTAACAGCCTGTAGGTGGTTCACGGTAGAGACTAGCATGTAGTTCCTCTAACGGCCTGTAGGTGGTTCACGGTAGAGACTAGCGTGTAGTTCCTCTAACGGCCTGTAGGTGGTTCACGGTAGAGATTAGCATGTAGTTCCTCTAACGGCCTGTAGGCGGTTCACGCAGAGACAAGCATGTAGTTCCTCTAACGGCCTGTAGGTGGTTCACGCAGAGACTAGCATGTAGTTCCTCTAACGGCCTGTAGGTGGTTCACGCAGAGACTAGCATGTAGTTCCTCTAACGGCCTGTAGGTGGTTCACGGTAGAGACTAGCATGTAGTTCCTCTAACGGCCTGTAGGTGGTTCACGCAGAGACTAGCATGTAGTTCCTCTAACGGCCTGTAGGTGGTTCACGCAGAGACAAGCATGTAGTTCCTCTAACGGCCTGTAGGTGGTTCACGGTAGAGACTAGCATGTAGTTCCTCTAACGGCCTGTAGGTGGTTCACGGTAGAGACTAGCATGTAGTTCCTCTAACGGCCTGTAGGTGGTTCACGGTAGAAATTGGGTGTGTCGTGTAGGCTGCGAGTCCGCAGATAGACCCTTCTCAAACGATCGAGTGTCAACCAATGGGCAACGGGGACGCTGTGTCCATAGTGTTTTAGTCTTTGATATATACGTAGGCTAGGTTAGGCTAGGCTAAGGTAGTGGTACAGACTGACAGATACTCCGTTTTGATAAAAACGTTATTGTTCAGGAAGATTTAACCACAGACATACTACAAAGGAATACAAATCCGAGTTATTTCCACGTTTTTATCAAACATAAATAAAAAGTCATGGCAATGACATACATTTTCTATCAACCGTTGAAATAAATAACATTAACTAGAACATAAATATCTGAAACATATTTCAATTATAGTTGTGCCATAGTTCATATCTATATTGTTTACATTAATAAATCTCATACATATATCTCATATCTATATAGTTTATATCTACTTATATGTCTCATTTCTATATAATTTATATCTATGTATATATCTCAAAACTATATTGTTTCGATGTACTTATATATCTCATATCTATATTATTTCGATATATATATATAGTTTATATCTAGATATATATTTCACATCAATGTCATTTATATTTATGTATCCATCCAATCTATACAAAGTTAAATACTCACTATGTGTGTGTGTGTGTCTAGGAGTTTGTGTGTGTGTCTAAGAGTATGTGTGTGTCTGTGTGTGTGTCTAAGAGTTTGTGTGTGTCTAAGAGTATGTATGTGTGTCTAGGAGTTTTTGTGTGTCTAGGAGTTTGTGTGTGTGTCTAAGTATGTGTGTGTGTCTAGGAGTTTGTGTGTGTGTCTAAGAGTATGTGTGTGTGTATGTCTAGGAGTTTGTGTGTGTCTAAGAGAGAGTGTGTGTGTGTCTAGGAGTTTGTGTGTGTGTCTAATAGAGAGAGAGTGTGTGTGTGTGTGTTTGTGTGTGTGTCTAGGAGTTTGTGTGTGTGTCTAATAGAGAGTGTGTATGTGTGTGTGTGTGTGTCTAAGAGAGTGTGTATGTGTGTGTGTCTAAGAGAGAGAGTGTGTGTATGTGTATGTGTATGTGTGTGTGTGTCTAGGAGAGAGAGTGTGTGTGTGTGTGTGTGTATGTATGTATCTATGTGTGTGTGTGTGTGTGTGTGTGTGTGTGTGTGTGTGTGTGTGTGTGTCTAAGAGAGAGAGTGTGTATGTGTATGTGTGTGTGTGTGTGTGTGTGTCTAGGAGTGTGTGTTGTTGTTCACGTCCATCCTGCCCACCAGCTGGGTGATGAGCATCTGGAGGGAGTGAGACCTCATCTTGGCCACCTCCAGGACTCCTTCATGGTTCACCTGGTCCCCATCATCGTAGCTCCTCACCACCTGGACACACAGGGAGCACCTTTTACCTCCTGGTTAGCATATGGATGGCTTCTAGTTAGCCACTGTTACCTCCTAGGTTGCACCCGTTAGCTCCTTATTAGCACCCGTAACCTCCTATTTAGCACCAGCTAGCTCCAACTTAGCACCGGCTAGCACCTGGTTGGCTCCGACCTAGCACACTTGTCAATAGATACATGTCTCAGTAGAGGGTGTAGTAGCAGTCACAAAAGTACTAGTACTAGTACTAGTACTACTTACCTTGTTTGTGATGAGCGACAGACCGAACACCCGGAGTCCACAGTGAGACGCCACCAGTACCTCCGGAGCAGTACTCATCCCTACAGAACGCAGTATTACTACTATAGTACTCATCCCTACAGAACGCAGTATTACTACTATAGTACTCATCCCTACAGAACGCAGTATTACTACTATAGTACTCATCCCTACAGAACGCAGTATTACTACTATAGTACTCATCCCTACAGAACGCAGTATTACTACTATAGTACTCATCCCTACAGAACGCAGTATTACTACTATAGTACTCATCCCTACAGAACGCGGTATAACTACTATAGTACTCATCCCTACAGAACGCAGTATTACTACTATAGTACTCATCCCTACAGAACGCGGTATAACTACTATAGTACTCATCCCTACAGAACGCAGTATAACTACTATAGTACTCATCCCTACAGAACGCAGTATTACTACTATAGTACTCATCCCTACAGAACGCAGTATTACTACTATAGTACTCATCCCTACAGAACGCAGTATTACTACTATAGTACTCATCCCTACAGAACGCAGTATTACTACTATAGTACTCATCCCTACAGAACGCAGTATTACTACTATAGTACTCATCCCTACAGAACGCAGTATAACTACTATAGTACTCATCCCTACAGAACGCAGTTTTACTACTATAGTACTCATCCCTACAGAACGTAGTATTACTACTATAGTACTCATCCCTACAGAACGCAGTATTACTACTATAGTACTCATCCCTACAATGTATACAATGTATATATAAAGTATATAATATACACAATGTATATATAATGTATATAATGTATATAATATATATAATGTATATAATATAAATTTATATATAATGTATGTAAAACGTAAATATAATGTATATAATGTGTATGTAATGTATATAATATATATAATGTATGTAAAACGTAAATATAATGTATAAAATGTATATAATGTGTATGTAATGTATATATAATGTATAATATATATATATATTGTATATAATATATATAATGCATATCATGTATATAATGTATATCATGTATATAATATATATAATGTATATATAATGTATATAATGTATATACTATATATATATAAAGTATATATAATGTACATACCGACTGCGTCCACCCCTAGTCGATGCAGTAGTTTTGCTTCAGCGACGGTCTCGAAGTTAGGCCCGCCCACCATGGCGTAGACTCCCTCGTGGACGAACTGGGCCACGCCCATCTGCTTCACAATGTCCATCGCTAGGCAACGAAGATCCTTATCGTACACACTGGACATGGCGGGAAAACGCGGACCAAACCTGGAAATACACAAAAACTTACTGAATACACAAATACTTTCCACTTAACTACTTGTATTGCATATTATATATATATATATATATTTATTTATATATATATATATATATATATATATAGTAATATTTATATAATATATATGTTATATTAATGCATATTACATACATTATCATATCTATATGTTTATTATAATGTATATAATGTATATAATGAATATTATAATGAATATAATGTTTCTGATGTATATAATGCATATAATAATGCATATAATGTTTATTGTATATAATGTATTTAATGTATATAATAATGTATATCATGCATATAATGTGTGTAATGTATATATTATTATTATGAATATAATATATTTCATGCATATAATGTTTATAATAATGTATATACAGTCCCTGTCACACATAGTTCTAGATAAAGGGCAGCAGAGGGCGATAATGCAGTCTATACTTTAAATACAATATAATATATTATATAAGATATAATATAATAAAGTCCATAATATAAAAGAGATATTATAATTTAGTCCATACTATATATTAAATAATATATTAAAGTCCATAATATAAAATATATTATAATTTAATTCATACTATATAAGATATAATATAGTAAAGTCCATAATATAAAAGAGATATTATAATTTAGTCCATACTATATATTAAATAATATATTAAAGTCCATAATATAAAATATATTATAATTTAATTCATACTATATAAGATATAATATAGTAAAGTCCATAATATAAGAGATATTATAATATAGTCCATACTATATAAGATACATAATAAAGTCCATCATATAATATATAATAAAGTCCATAATATAAAAGAGATATTATAATTTAGTCCATACTATATAAGATAGATAATAAAGTCCATCATATAATATATGAGAGACAACAATATAAGAGAGATATTATAATACAGTCTCTGGAAGACATCCCATAATAAGTACTTGTCGTCGTTGGGTCCGGTCAGGGGGTTGAGACCGGCCAGGCCCGGGAAGCAGACGTGGTCTTTGATGATCATGATGTCACCGGGCTGGTAGCCGTCAGCCAATGAGCCGGCAGCGTTGGTGACGATCAAAGTCTCCACCCCCAGCAGCTTAAACACTCGGACTGGGAAGGTAGTCTGACACACAGACAGGTACGCAGATAGACAGATGGACGAGTAGGAGGACAAACAGACAGGTACGCAGATAGACAGATGGACGAGTAGAAGGACAAACAGACAGGTAGACAGACAGACAGTTAACGTTACAAACAGGAGAGATGGTAACATAAAATAAACAGCCATTTATTATGTTACCATGGTAACCTTAACAGACAGCATTACAACCAGGAATGGTTACATAACATAAACAGGACATTATTATGTTACCAGTAACCTATCTCTCTGTACCAGTAATCTGTCTCTCTCTATTAGTTACCTGTTTCTCTCTCTGTACCAGTAAGCTGTCTTTCTGTACCAGTAATCTGTCTCTCTCTCTGTACCAGTAACCTGTCTCTCTCTACTAGTTACCTGTCTCTCAATAACCTGTCTGAGTGTGAGTGTGCGTGCGCGTATGTGTGTGTGCGCGTGCGTGTGTATGCGTGTGTGTGTGTGCGTGCGCGTGTATGAGTGTGTGTGTGCGTGTATGAGTGTGTGTGCGTGTGTGTGTATGCGTGTGTGTGTGCGTGTGTGTGTGTGTGTGTGCGTGTGTGTGCGTGCGCATGCGTGTGTATGCGTGTGTGTGTGCGTGTATGCGTGTGTGTGCGTGTGTGTGTATGCGTGTGTGTAAGTGTGTGTGCATGCGTGTGTGTGTGTGCGTGTGTGTGCTCGCGTGCGTGTGTGTGCTCACCTTGCAGAGAGAGTGCCCCTCATACATGTGGAAGCGACCCTGCATGCACACACAGCTCCGCCCCTTTAGCTCCCCGAACACCAAGCGACCTGCATGACCCTGCACTACACACACACACACACACACACACACGTGCATGCATGCATACACATACGCACACACACGCACGCACACGCAAACACACGCACCATTTTTTAAATAGTGTATTAGTAGTGTACATACAGTATATACACTATATAGTGTATACATAAAGTATATATGGTGAATAAGTGGTATATATAGTGTGTTAGTAGTGTGTTAGTAGTGATATATATAGTGTGTATATAAAGTATTTATAGTGAATGAGTGGTATGCATATATAGATATATACATAGTGTAAATATGAAGTATATATAGTCTCTTAGTAGTATATAGTAAAGTATATATAGTGAATAAGGTGAATATGGTATACATACCGGTACTCTGGGGGAAGCCGGGTATGTCTGCGTAGGGGAACTGTTCCGGGTTCTTCAGGGTGTCTGCCAGCAGACCCAGACCGGAGCCACAGATGATCCCCACCAGGGGGCGCTGCTTACTGTGGGACAACAGCCAATCAGCTGTCCGCTGGTAGTCGTCATGGCTACAAAGCCAAACACACCGTCAGAGGAGAGGAGAGAGGAGGAGAGAGGAAGTGATGAGAGGAGGAGAGAAGTAGAGAGAGGAGAGAGGAAGTGATGAGAGGAGGAGAGACAGGAGGTAATGAGAGGAAGAGAGAGAGAGGAGGTGATGAGAGGAGAGGCGAGAGGAGGTGATGAGAGGAGAGGCGAGAGGAGGTGATGAGAGGAGGCGAGAGGAGAGAGAAGTAGAGGAGAGAGGAGGAGAGAGAGAGGAAGTGATGAGAGGAGGAGAGAGAAGTAAAGAGAGGAGAGAGGAAGTGATGAGAGGAGGAGAGACAGGAGGCAATGAGAGGAAGAGAGAGAGAGAGAGGAGGCGATGAGATGAGTGTGCATTTGTGTGTGAGACTCTGTTAATTAGTTAATTGATGTCCCTCGTTTATATCACAATGGGTCCCAAAGGGGAGACTTGCCTTTCTTGACAAAACAGTCTCCTCTTTTAGACAACTTTTAAACTCGCGAATAAACTCCCAGTCTTGAAGAGACAGACACGTTATCATACCAATTCTAAGTATCATACTAGTACTAATTATACTAATCATAGTAATACTACTACTTATAAGTTATCATTCCAATTCTACTTAGTATCATACTAGTACTAATTATACTAATCATAGTAATACTACTACTTATAAGTTATCATTCCAATACTACTATGTATCATACTAGTACTAATTATACTAATCATAGTAATACTACTACTTATAAGTTATCATTCCAATACTACTATGTATCATACTAGTACTAATTATATTAATCATAGTAATACTACTACTACTGGTAGGGCAACTTATAACAGTAATCCTACTTCAACAATGTATCATGCTTATACTAGGTCTATTACTTATCAAACTATTACTTCATACTACTGGATTAGGTTCAAACTTTATCACTTGAGTTTAGCTATTTGTTTTTGCAACAGTTTGACGTAATTAAAATGGTTCGCACGTTTATACTTTTACGCTTACTCTGTTCGGACTTTAAACTTTAGAACTCTGTTCAGACTTTAAACTTTAGAACTCTGTTCAGGCTTTAAACGTTAGAACTCTGTTCAGACTTTAAACTTTAGAACTCTGTTCAGACTTTAAACTTTAGAACTCTGTTCAGGCTTTAAACGTTAGAACTCTGTTCAGGCTTTAAACGTTAGAACTCTGTTCAGACTTTAAACTTTAGAACTCTGTTCAGGCTTTAAACTTTAGAACTCTGTTCAGACTTTAAACGTTAGAACTCTGTTCAGGCTTTAAACGTTAGAACTCTGTTCAGACTTTAAACTTTAGAACTCTGTTCAGGCTTTAAACTTTAGAACTCTGTTCAGACTTTAAACTTTAGAACTCTGTTCAGGCTTTAAACGTTAGAACTCTGTTCAGACTTTAAACGTTAGAACTCTGTTCAGACTTTAAACTTTAGAACTCTGTTCGGACTTTAAACTTTAGAACTCTGTTCAGACTTTAAACTTTAGAACTCTGTTCAGACTTTAAACTTTAGAACTCTGTTCAGGCTTTAAACTTTAGAACTCTGTTCAGACTTTAAACTTTAGAACTCTGTTCAGACTTTAAACGTTAGAACTCTGTTCAGACTTTAAACTTTAGAACTCTGTTCAGGCTTTAAACGTTAGAACTCTGTTCAGACTTTAAACTTTAGAACTCTGTTCAGGCTTTAAACGTTAGAACTCTGTTCAGACTTTAAACTTTAGAACTCTGTTCAGACTTTAAACTTTAGAACTCTGTTCAGGCTTTAAACTTTAGAACTCTGTTCAGGCTTTAAACGTTAGAACTCTGTTCAGACTTTAAACTTAATCATATATTAATATATTGATAATCATAAATTGATTCTGATAATTCGGTTTACGATCTAACATCGTTAACGACCAGACAGCCTCACAATTTCAAACACACACATCTCTAACTTTAACTATCATTTTGTCTCAAGATAAAATAATTCACTCTATTAATATATTATTCATATATGAATATACGATGTCACAAACACACACACATCTTACTTGATCTGCTCTTTGCTGTGCATGATGAGGATGAGGATGATGAAGGTGAGTCCTGGTAGTGTCTGGAGAGTGAGACTCTGGACAGTGTTTTATATTTAAGATGCTGACGGGAGAGAGAGAGAGCGAGGGAGAGGGGGAGGGGGAGAGAGAGAGACAGAGAGAGATTTGCCTCTTACCATGTGATCATGTCTGATGGGCTAACGACCTCCTCCATTCACACTGATGGACCAATCAGACAGGGTGGTGCGGAGGCACGCCAGAGGCGGGATTCTGGGAGTTAAGAGTTCGTTAACCAAAACCCAATCAGGAAGTCATGTTCAGACAACATTTTGAGGTCATGTGACCCGAGTCAGCCGACTGCTAATGCAGGCCTGCTCTACCCTTATTACACACACACACAGTAATTGAGAGTGAGTGCTGGTTTCAGGTCAGCTCTTACCAGCATGTGAGATAGATTTGCAGTCATAAGACTAGAGAGAGTGACCTCTGTGTGTGTGTCTGTATAGACACGTGTATGTTTGTATAGACACGTATGTGGTAATGTGTGTGTGACTATGTGTGTGTCTGTGTGTATAGACACATGTATGTGTGAGTATGTGTGTGCGTCTGTATGTATAGACACGTGTGAGTATGTGAGAGTATGTGTTGCTACTGGTTCTACTGGTTGCTGCCCTGTACAACCACAGTCTGCTACTGGTTATACTGGGAGCTGCCCAGTACAACCAGTCTGCTACTGGTTATACTGAGATATGGTAGGCTAGATAAACTGCCTAGTGTTAAAGGTTACAGATCTTCTCTTACAATGACAATTCATTTATGATCAATATTTATATTTAGTCTCACACACAATCCACACACACACACACACACACACAGATTGTTTCGCCAGATGCTGGGAATCTTTCAGACACAGCGAGTTCTGTTGATGTCACAGATCCCCACACACGTCCCGTGAGATACCTCAGGTTATCCATAACAGCGAGCAGGTCTGGGTGTGTGTGCGTGTGTGCGTGTGTGCGTGTGTGTGTGTGTGTGTGTGTGTGTGCGTGTATGAATGGGTGTGTCATGTGGACAAAAGGCAACACTAATTGGAGAGATGCTGCTCAAAACCATGTGACTGATGCAGTGTGTGCGTACGTGCGTGAATGAGTGTGTGAGTGTGAGTGTGTGAGTGAGTGAATGAGTGAGTGAGTGTGTGCGTGAGTGTGTGTCTGTGAGAGATGGAAGTCTATCTTACCCTCTCATCTTAAACACTGAGCTGGACTCCTGATGTTGGATAGCTTCTCATGTCTTGCAGAATATATCAATTAAGTGAAATAACCTTCAGGCCCCAGTTCATATACCATAAAATACCAGATATACCATAACATATCAGATATACCATAACATAATATACCAGATAAACCATAAAATACCAGATATACCATAACATAATATACCAGATAAACCATAAAATACCAGATATACCATAACATAATATACCAGATAAACCATAAAATACCAGATATACCATAACATGATATACCAGATAAACCATAAAATACCAGACATACCACAACATACCAGATATACCATAAAATACCAGATATACCATAAAATACTAGATATACCATAAAATACTAGATATACCAGATATATACCAGTACCACCAGAGTCTGCTACTGGTTCTACTGGGAGCTGCCCAGTACCACCAGTCTGGTACTGGTTCTACTCGGGGGAGCTGCCCAGTAGAACCGCAGTCTGCTACTGGGAGCTGCCCATTAGAACTGCAGTCATATACGTAGATATACCATAATATACCATATGCAGAGATGATACCATAATGCACCGCACGCACGCACGCACACACGCACGCACGCACGGAGTTGCTTGATGAATATATATGTATATAAATATATATATGATAATTCATTGCATTTATAGTTTGGTTTATGAAGATTTACATTTATATATATTATTATATAGTTGTGTGTAGATATATTTCATAAGGTCTGTTAATATATATTATTTTATAGTTGTGTGTAGATATATTTCATAAGGTCTGTTAATATATATTATTATATAGTTGTGTGTATATATATTTCATAAGGTCTGTTAATATATATTATATAGTTGTGTGTATATATATTTCATAAGGTCTGTTAATATATATTATTATATAGTTGTGTGTAGATATATTTCATAAGGTCTGTTAATATATATTATTCTATAGTTGTGTGTAGATATATTTCATAAGGTCTGTTCATTTCATGGAAGATTTTACTAAGAAATCTTGAATCCAAACATTACAACAGTTAAGTTCAGCAGGAAAGTCAAACTGTCCAAGATTACAGCCAAGAGTCTGTCGCCACGGCAACTTGTGGCAAAGAACAGTGTGGTGATGTCACCGGGGTGTCATCTTATGTTTTGCAGTCCTTCACGAGGTCATCACAGACCACCCAATCGACCTTTCTGATTGGAGGAGCAGTGTTGTCAAGCAGCCAATCAGGATCCAGTTTCATCGTCCATGTCGTCGGCCTCAGAACGACACACTTCCTCTAACGCCAGCTCTAACAGGAAACAGGAAGTACAACACTCTTCATCGGCTCATTCGTGTGTGTGTGTGTGTGTGTGTGTGTGTGTGTGTGTGTGTGTGTGTGTGTGTGTGTGTGTGTGTGTGTGTGTGTGTGTGTGTGTGTGTGTGTGTACCTTCACTGTAGGACAGGTGTGTGTGTGTGTGTATGTGTGTACCTTCACTGTAGGACAGGTGTGTGTGTGTGTGTGTGTGTGTGTGTGTGTGTGTGTGTGTGTGTGTGTGTGTGTGTGTGTGTGTGTGTGTGTGTGTGTGTGTGTGTGTAACTTTCACTGTAGGACAGGTGTGTGTGTGTGTGTATGTGTGTACCTTCACTGTAGGACAGGTGTGTGTGTGTGTGTGTGTGTGTGTGTGTGTGTGTGTGTGTGTGTGTGTGTGTGTGTGTGTGTGTACCTTCACGGTAGGACAGGTGTGTGTGTGTGTACCTTCACTGTAGGACAGGTGTGTGTGTGTGTGTGTACCTTCACTGTAGGACAGGTATGTGTCTTCACTGTAGGACAGGTGTGTGTGTGTGTACCTTCACTGTAGGGCAGGTGTGTGTGTGTACCTTCACTGTAGGACAGGTGTGTGTGTGTGTGTGTGTGTACCTTCACTGTAGGGCAGGTGTGTGTGTGTGTACCTTCACTGTAGGACAGGTGTGTGTGTGTGTGTGTACCTTCACTGTAGGACAGGTGTGTGTGTGTGTACCTTCACTGTAGGACAGGTGTGTGTGTGTGTGTGTACCTTCACTGTAGGGCAGGTGTGTGTGTGTGTACCTTCACTGTAGGACAGGTGTGTGTGTGTGTGTGTGTACCTTCACTGTAGGACAGGTGTGTAGGGCCGGACCTCAGGGCGTGTCTCAGAGCAGGGACCAGCTGGTCATACATGTGCAGCACAGCCCCGCAGCCCTCTGAAAAGCCTCCATGATTACCCAGAAGCCAGTGCAGCAGCAGCAGCCCCTCCTGGAGGACGGCCCACTGAGGCCCGCCCACCGATTCTGAGGATTATGGGTAAAAACATCATGAATATATAACCGTTGTGAATATATTATCATTATGAATGTGATAACATTATGAATATATTATCATTATGAATAGATTATCATTATGAATAGATTATCATGAATAGATTATCATTAAGAATATATGATCATTATGTATGTAGTAACATTATGTATTCACGCCATGTTACATGATGTTACATGATATTACATGCATATGTTCATCATAACAAGCAGCTGAAGATCATTCCTGAGGAGCATTCCTTATATTCTCCTGTCTGGTGGTGGAGTACAGATCATCTCTGCATCAGAGGTCAGTTCCCTTATGGACCAATCAGGGTTGCCTTGGTGCGTGTGTTCTGGGAGGACGTTATGGTGGGTTACCTGGAGGAGCAGTCTGTCTGTCTCGGAGCTCCAACCACTGGCGATGCACCACCACCACCACCGTCTGCACCATCTGGAGGAGGCAACAGCCATCAGCTAGCTACCATCTAGCTATCAGCCATCAGCTAGCTATCAGCCATCATCTAGCTATCAGCCATCAGCTAGCTATCAGCCATCAGCTAGCTATCAGCCATCAGCTAGCTGTCAGCCATCAGCTAGCTATCAGCCATCAGCTAGCTATCAGCCATCAGCTAGCTATCAGCCATCAGCCATGAACTACTACTATACCAAATATAGCAATGAAATATAGCGCGTGTGTGTGTATACCTCAGTGTAACAGGAACAGTATGTGTGTGTGTGTGTACCTCAGTGTAACAGGGACAGTGTTTGTGTGTGTGGGTGTGTGTGTACCTCAGTGTAACAAGAACAGTGTGTGTGTGTGTGTGGGTGTGTGTGTGTGTGTGTGTGTGTACCTCAGTATAACAGGGACATTGCTTTGTTTGTGAGGACCAGATGGACTCAGTCTGGGTCAGCAGTCGGCTCAGCAGCCGAATCACCTGAAACACAATCATCAACACACAATACACACTCTGTGTGTGTGTGTGTGTGTGTGTGTGTGTGTGTGTGTGTGTGTGTGTGTGTGTGTGTGTGTGTGTGTGTGTGTGTGTGTGTGTGTGTGTGTGTGTGTGTGTGTGTGTGTGTGTGTGTGTGTGTACCTGCAGGTCCAGTAAGGTCCAGTCTATGGTCCGGGGTTCTGGTCTGGTTCTGATGTAGTTGAACAACCTGAGAAACACACAGGACTCTATACACCCACCCACCCATATATATATATATATATATATTAGTGTGTATATTTGTTTGACTTTGACTGGTTTGGTTTTGTGGTTTAAATAATCATCTGTGGTTTAAATAATCATCTTGGTGTGTATTAGTGTGTGTATTAGTGTGTGTATTGGTGTGTGTATTGGTGTGTGTATTGGTGTGTGTATTAGTGTGTTACCGTGTGTATTAGTGTGTTACCGTGTGTCTTGGTGTGTGTATTGGTGTGTATATTAGTGTGTTACCGTGTGTATTGGTGTGTGTATTGGTGTGTGTATTAGTGTGTTACCGTGTGTTGTGGTGTGTGTATTGGTGTGTGTATTAGTGTGTTACCGTGTGTATTGGTGTGTGTATTAGTGTGTATTGGTGTGTGTATTAGTGTGTGTTGGTGTGTGTATTGGTGTGTGTATTGGTGTGTGTATTAGTGTGTTACCGTGTGTATAGGTGTGTGTATTGGTGTGTGTATTGGTGTGTGTATTAGTGTGTTACCGTGTGTAGAGCAGAGTTGTGCGGCCAGCAGCTGGTGGTCCGCCACGAAGCGGAGGAGACTCACACACTCTGAGACCACCTGGAATCCCCCCCCTGCTGAGACACACACACTCACAGCCTGCAGCCAACACACACCCTGCAGCCTGCACACACACACACACACACACACACACACACACACACACACACACACACACACACACACACACACACACACACACACACACACACACACACACACACACACACACAATAAAGAATAAAGCTTGTAACTTGTAAGCTGTGTACCTGTGTGAGTGTACCTGTGTGAGAGTGTGTGTGAGAGGGTGTGTGTGTCTGTAATGTGTGTACCTGTGTGAGAGAGGGTGTGTGTACCTGTGTGTGTACGTGTACCTGTGTGAGAGAGGGTGTGTGTACCTGTGTGTGTACCTGTGTGTGTGTGCCTGTGTGACAGAGGGTGTGTGTGTGTGTGTACCTGTGTGTGTGTACCTGTGTGTGTACCTGTGTACCTGTGTGAGAGGGCATCAGGAGTTCTCTCCACCAGGACTCTGAGGCTCCTCAGAGCCGTGTGGACCAGCAGCTCCTTCCGCTCCGCTGGGGAGCAGAACACCAGATCACATAGCTGCAGCATCTGGACCACCAGACCCGGCCCAGCACCTGGTCCAACACCTGGTCCAACAGCTGGTCCAACAGCTGGGCTCGTCTGCTCTGGCTCCACCTAGAGGAAGCAAGGAGCTAGTATGTAAAGAGGCGGTTAACCAGTCGGTATAACCAGTAGCAGCTCACAGTAGAACCAGTAGAACTAGAAGCAGCTCCTAGAATAACCAGTAGAAGCTCCCAGTAAAATCAGTAGCACCTCACAGTAGAACCAGTAAAACCAGTAGCAGCTCCCAGTATAACCAGTTGAACCGGTAGCAGCTCAGAGTATAACCAGTTGAACCGGTAGCAGCTCCCAGTATAAACTCACCCTGGTCTCTGGCTGCAGTAACGTCTCCACTACCTGCTCCAAAGGTCAAAGGTCAGATGCGAGGAAGAAAAAAAACAGGCCGGCACGTTAGCCATGCTAATAGCATGCCTGTAATAACATCAAAGACAGTTAGCACCTAGCATATTAGCACTGCTACCATGGTAACCCGTGTTCAATCAGAACATTGGCATTCAAATGAACATCACTTAAACATGAATGTTAATGATGTGACATGAATAATGATATTAGTATTCATTAGGTTTCATATCAACAGGTGAGACAGAGGAGGCCTCCTCCACCAATGAGATTCCAGATGAGTCATGACCTCATCACTGTGAGCCAGCAGGAGGATAAGAACCATGAGGGCGGCCAGTCCTCTCTCCTCCCCGCTCCGTCCCGCCTCCTCCCCACCTCCTCCTCCTGCTCCTCCTCTGCTGCCCAGGGAGTCACAGAGCTCCTTCAGGTGGTGGTGGAGGAGCGGGAGGAGGTGCAAGGCTCCGGGACACCACCTGTTGATACAACACCACACACACAACACACACCTTATGAGAGGAGGAGGAGAGAGGAGGGAGGAGAAGGGTAGAGAGGAGGAGGAGAGAGGAGGATAGCGAGAAGGAGGGTAGAGAGGAGAAAGGGGATAGGAGAGTAGAGAGGAGAGAGAGGAGAGTAGAGAGGGGAGAGGGGAGAGAGGAGAGGAGGACAGAGGAGAGTAGAGAGGAGGGAAGAGAGTAGAGAGGGGAGAGAGGAAAAAGGAGAGAGTAGAGGATAGAGGAGAAAAGAGAGGTGAGGAGAAAGAGGAGAAGTACCGTTTGTGGGTTCTGGTCCTAGGTGGACCTGGTTTGTGGGTCATCATGTTGAGTCCAGTCATGGCCAGGTTCTGGATGAGACTGAAGCGGTCTGGGTTGTCCTCCAGGACCCGCTGGTCTGGTCTAGAGGAGGAGACCGTGGGCGAAGGATAAAGGGTTTCGCTCCAGAGAACGCAATCACGTCATCAACCACTGCATGCAACAGCTGCTTCATTAAATGCATAAACACGGGCATGTTCTATGTATAGATATGGGGTGTGTGTGTGTGTGTGTGTGTATGTGTATGTGTGTGTGTGTGTGTGTGTATACCTGCGTGGAGGGCCCATCAGGAGATGGCAGAGTGACAGGGAGCCGGGAGACAGGTAGGGCTGCAGTAGGAGGCTGAGGAGACCTACACCTGCTCACACACACACACACACACACACACACACACACACACACACACACACACACACACACACACACACACACACACACACACACACACACACACACACACACACACACACACACACAGAGGTTACACACAGACTAATCTGGGGTTCAGAAGTTGGACAGTGCAATAGCTGAACTTCTGGGGGAAACTGCACAGCGAGTGTGAGGGGCGGAGCTACACAGGGCTTCCTGTGGAGATATTCGTCCCCACTCGGAGAGAAACTCGTTCCAGAGTGACAAGATGGAGGTTTCAGAAGACGATTTGAACAAATGTATTTCTCCAATGGCCAGTCTACTGCACGAGTATGGTTTTAAACCTTTACAGACATTTTGTCTAAGGATGCTGGTGTCCAGACAGGACACGCTTTGTGAGACTCAGACAGACAGACAGACGACCTACAGACAGACAGGTTAGGGTCTTACCATCTGGTCTGACAGGGGCAGTTGGCTCACCGGCCAGGGTTGTACCATCTGGTCCGGTTGGGGTGGTCTTTGGGTGGAGCTGGGCAGCAAACGATTCCTTTGTGATGAAACTACTTCCTGCTGGAGATGGACTACTGTTCCCATGATGCACCTGGGTGGAAGAGCCATGCACTCTGGGACTTCAAAGAGACATAAGAGCCAATTAGAATCATTCAATATCGCCTGATAAACAGCCCCAAACCTATCCCAACCAACAAGCTCTGACTAGTTAGAGCAGTAGGTACTAGTTAGAGTCATTAGTTAGAGAGACTAGTTTGAGCAGCCGGGACTAGTTAGAGGGACTAGTCCGAGCAGCCAGGACTAGTAAGAGTATCAGGGACATGTTAGAGGGACTAGTTAGACTAACAGGGACTAGTAAGGGGGAGAGTTGGAGTAGAATAATACTAGTTAGAGGGACTAGTTAGAGTAGCAGGACTAGTTAAGAGTAGCATGGTCTAATTAGAGTAGCAGGGACTAGTAAGGGGGAGAGTTGGAGTAGAATAAGACTAGTTAGAGGGACGAGTTAGAGTAGCAGGACTAGTTAGAGTAGCAAGGAGGAGGAGGTGCTTGATGTCTCACCTGTTCCTTGGCAAAGGGGAGGAGTTCTTCACCAGTTTACTCCTCGTCTCGTTAATCTCAGCCTCCTTGAAGTGGAGCTCAGCCTGGAGAGACTGGATCTGAACCCAGAACATCACTCACATTCAGGATCTGAACCCAGAACATCACTCACATTCAGGATCTGAACCCAGAACATCACTCACATTCAGGATCTGAACCAAGAACATCACTCACATTCAGGATCTGAACCCAGAACATCACTCACATTCAGGATCTGAACCCAGAACATCACTCACATTCAGGATCTGAACCAAGAACATCACTCACATTCAGGATCTGAACCAAGAACATCACTCACATTCAGGATCTGAACCAAGAACCTCACTCACATTCAGGATCTCAACCACACCATCACAGAACACATTCAGGTGCAGAATCCCAGACAACACAAACACACACAGTGGTAACATTCAGGATCTGAACCAAGAACCTCACTCACATTCAGGATCTCAACCCCACCATCACAGAACACATTCAGGTGCAGAATCCCAGACAACACAAACACACACAGTGGTAACATTCAGGATCTGTGTAATATAAAGTGTGGTGGTGTTAGCAGGGTGGAGTTTGTTTTATTTCTCACCTTTTTCAACAGCTCCTTCTCCTTCTCCTGCTGCTCCTTGTGTTTCTGCTGCTCCAGGAGGAGGCGCTGCTCCTTCTGCACCTCCTTCTCCTGCTGGACTCCTCTTAGGGAGTCCCTCAGCAGCCCGATCTCCCCCTCCTTCATCACTACCTGCTCCTCCACCTCCTTCAGCTACACACGCACGGACACACACACACACACACACACACACACACACACACACACACACACACACACACACACACACACACACACACACACACACACACACAGTTATGTTACGGTGTGGTTATGTTATGGTTGTTATGGTTATGTTAGAGTGTGGTTATGTTATGTTATGGTTATGTTAGAGTGTGGTTATGTTATTGTGTGGTTATGTTATGGTGTGGTTATGTTATAGTTATGTTATGGTGTGGTTATGTTAGAGTGTGGTTATGGTTATGTTATGGTGTGGTTATGTTATGGTTATGTAATGTAATGTGTTATGGTGTGGTTATGTTATTGTGTGGTTATGTTTCGGTGTAGTTATGGCTATGGTCTGTTTGTTATGGTTATGTTATGGTGTGGTTATGTTATAGTTATGGTATGTTTGTTATGTAATATCTATTTTCTGGTTAGATTATGGTACATGGGTGATCACCTTCTCTCTGAGTTCTGAGTGTTGGGTCTCCAGCAAGCTGAGGTAGTCTCCTCGGTCTGTAACACACACACACACACACACACACACACACACACACACACACACACACTGTAGTGTTCTGGCACAAATGAAATTTACTTGAATTCAGGTCAGGCAGACTAGACTCACCTTCTGCTCCAGGCCTCCCAGCAGGGTTTCCTCGGCTGTGATTGGCTGTGGGTCTGGCCAATAGGAGGGGTCTGATGGCCTGCGAGGCGATGACGTCTATCTCGTCCAGGTCGTCCTGGGTAAAGTCCTCGTCGTCTTCAAAGCTTTCCACCGCGCCCTGCTCCTCTCGCAGCCGTTTGGGGGGCGGGGCTTGCATGATGAAGCTGTCACACAGGAAGTAAGATTAAACATTTTAGTCAATTATCAGCCATCAATTATCAGTCGACTTAGTGCATTGAGTGAACTGCTATAAAGCAAGTCTAACTAAGTCCCTGTCATCTTCTGCCAAACCTCCACATGTTATTTTCCGCTGTTCCAATACGTAGAAGCATCCGGGACCAGATGCTTCTTCCTGTCCCGCGAGCCCGGCTAAAGCATAAGGGGGGGTAATAGCCTGCCCTTCCCCGTCTGTCAGCTCCTTCTTCGGACACGGTTCAAATCCAGACGTATTGTCTGTCCGTTCTAATGTATGCTGTTTAAACTCACATGCTGTTAGTTTCGGACCCCTAACGCTGTGTTATGACAGCAGGCTAACTTTCCCCCTCATCATAATCAAACCAAAAAGAGCTAAGAGGCGGAACGCAACAAGCCCCGAGCGCTTCATCATTTAACTTACCAACACTAGAGATGTGTGTCCTCAAACCGGTCGGCAGCTCTTCACATACAGCCCGACACACCACAGATGACTTTGTACTTGATATTCACCAAATGAATGTATTAATAAACGTAGGGTACATTTATGTTATAAACTCATGTGTTGTGAAGGAAATACGCAACCCACTCAGCCTGCACTTTTACATTGCTCCAACCCACTCAGGCAAATCCCTGCGCTCCATTCTTCTTCTCCCGGAGTAGCTGATAGCCAGGTGGCTGTCCGCCTGTTTACCGCCCCCTGCCGACAGTATAGAGAATATTAGTATATTAAGTATAGATTATATTATATTAAATAAAGAGCATATTATTTTATTAAATATAGAGCTATTGTTGTATTCAATCTTGAGCATTCTATTATAATAAATATCGAGCAAAAATATTGTGTTAAATATAGAGCTATTAATAGCACCATACCCATCTTCATTGTTGATGACACATTGTAAATCACTTAGGACAAAAGGGTCAGCTAAATAAATGTAGTGAAATGTAATTAGCCTATTTCTAACACAAAATAACCTGGCAGCCTAGTCCCTGTCACTGCTGGTTAATACGTATAGCAGTTCTGTTATTCTGTCACATCTCTCTGAGCTCTTTAAAGACAATCCCTCATACTGATCATTTAAATACATGCACAAACATTGACAAATTTACAAAATAAATAAATAAAGTAAATTGAAAATAAATACATTGCTATAATATTGTTCAGTAAATATGGTATTATGGATTATTATTTCAGAAATAGTGTCCATCATGTTTTCCATTGATGTTTTGCGTTTATTATTTATTTTTTACTTTTTCCCCCACTGTATCCCACTGACCACGGCCTTCTTGCTGTCATAATTGTACATTATGGACGCTGGTACTCTTTGCTCAGCCACTGCATGTATTTATCTTTTTACATTTGCATATAAAGTGGTGTTGTTGATGACAATTTAGTGGCACACCTGAAGTCAAAGGTTGGGAACCATTGGTCTAGACCAGGGGTCTGCAACCTTCACTATCAAAAGAGCCATTTTGGGTCCCTCTTCCACCAAATAAAATTAATCTAGAGCCACAAAACCTATTTGACCCCTAAAATGAAGATAACACAACGTATAACGTTTTATATATAGTTATACTATTTATAAAACAACTAATAGTTTGTTGCATTTATGAAATTTGTAGTTGTAGGATGTGACGTTTATTTTGGTGGACAAAATATGAAAACACTTTTTATGGGTTATTTTAGTGTCCCAGTAACACCTTGATCTCCAAAATAAGAGGTGTTCCCTTTGAAATAAAAATAGCCTTTATTTATTTCCATTTTTTCCAAAGCTACAGGGAGCCACTGCAAAGAGGTGGAAGAGCCACATCCGGCTCCAGAGCCGCGGGTTGCTGACCCCTGGTCTAGAACAAACTTTGTAGCTCCCCCTATTGGTAGGCTTATGGTATTCTTTAATTGTTCTTTAAACAGCTCTAGAGAGAACGTGATATTTATTCAATCAAAAAGTGCGTTTCGGGCTAACAGATCTAGTAGGCAGATGGGCGTGTTATCCCCATGGCTACTACCCATTTATCTTTTTTTTTTGTATCGTCGTTGTGTAGGAGCGTTATAATGAGGGATGTTGCATATGAAATGGGCCACACACCTAGAAGCCTAACCCTCTCTCTGACGAGCCTCGTATAGCCAGTGAAGACGAGCATGTTATGTCCTTTCACGAAAATATTCGATGCATTAAAAGGATAAATTATAATTGTAAAATAGTTTAGCAAATGGCAGTTTGAGGATGACGGGGGTTATGATAAATGGGCGTGCATAGTACTTCCATATTTTGGAGACGTTAGCTTTTGAGGTTGATCCATGTTTGATAACTACAAGTAGGCTAGTTGTGAGTCTTTCGGAGAAGGTTTGTATCCAAAACGAAAAGGAAAACGGAAAATTTTATTTTACACACTGGTCCTTTAAATTTACTTTTTTATCAGGCGTTTCATGAATCACTTAAACTTGGAAACGAATAGACGTAATTTGCGATGTAGCCAATCAGGACAGGGATACAATACTTGTGACCAGAGCTTGTGGCCAATGGCAGCAGACTGGGCGGGACATCCTGGTGGTCTCGCAGTTAGCGGCAGCTCAGCAGCTTCTGCTGCCGCACATCGTCGAACTCTGCTCGGGTACTTCTCAGCTGGTCGCCCGGGGGGGTTCAGTGCAGTTTATGGTTCTGTTATGGAATTAGTGGACAAAATGGACGAGAATGAGTGGAACTATCACGGCGAGGGGAACAAAAGCCTCGTAGTTTCACACGTACAGGTGAGATAGGCTAGGCTAACTAGCAGTTTGTTGATGGGGGTGTTCACCGGTTGGGCTAGGCTAAGCTAGGCTACATAAGGATCCGAACGTACAGCCGACGAAGCCGGGTTCCGAACCCATAAATTCAGCCCCACAACTTTAGCTCCCAGCTTTGTCGGCTGACAAGGAGTCGTGCCTCCTCGGACTGCCCGAGTGAACTTGTCTTAATAACTTATTTAGTAACTTAACTAACTTGGGTAAGTCAGTGGAGATGTTGTCTTGTGAAGGACGCTGACCAGGAGGCGGGTGGCGAATTTCACTTCGGGCTATTCCGGGGCACGTCCCGTCTTGTTGTGCAAGAAACACTGTGTGTGTGTGTGTGTGTTTGTGTGTGTGTGTGTGTGTGTGTGTGTGTGTGTGTGTGTGTGTGTGTGTGTGTGTGTGTGTGTGTGTGTGTGTGTGTGTGTGTGTGTGTGTGGAAGGACCGGTTTGGTAACCATTTGTCCTGTGTCTGGATGGGTGCGGTGCTAGGTGGTCATAGTTACTTTAGTAATTTAAAAGGCTTTTTAACCTCTCAGTGGACCGTGTACAACATTTTAGACGCGACTTGGGCACGGTTTTGAACATGCACTCGTTTATTGTCTTGTACTTGTATGTTGTGTGTCTCACGTGTCCTAATGCACCGTTACTAACTTGCATACCAGTGTCCTAACGGAAAGATCAAAGTTATTTGAATTGAATGGTACTACCTCGAGATACGAAGTTACGTATGTTTAGCGTCGATCAACGTCAATAAGTTGTCAACATGTTGTTTTTTGTTGTTCTGTGGTGTATTCAGATGTCCAGGGTTCTGCGCCTCCTCAAGTACTCGTCAGAAGATGCTGAGAATGCCCCACAGGTGAGGAAACTACTACTAATAATGCAATGCTACTACTACTTAGGGCTGCACGATTCATGAAACGAGAATCACGATTTTCTTGCTTGGAATTGAGATCGCACGATTTATTTTCAACAAAAAATGTTATTGCACTCATTTACATTTATGGATTCAACGCTCAACCTATAGCATAGTGAAGACGAGTTTATGCTCCGCCCATTCACCAAAATATCCTATGTATTTAGAGGATTAATTTACAATGGACTTTCACTTTTTAATCCAAGTTTGCCACGAACAATGTCAAATTACCTTCAGCCTGCGGTGCTGCCACTACGCCTAAACACTGCTTGCATTGTAGACGAGTTTGACTTTCGTCTTCTTGTCTGAATCCAATGCACTTCCACACCACAGAATGTGAACCTTTTTTCGGTACGGGCGGAGAAATGAGATCGCACAGCGTTATGAATCGAGATCGCGATTTTAATAAGATGTATCGTGCAGCCCTACTACTACTACTACTGCTGCTGCTGCCACCTAGACCCTGTCTAAAATGTGTGTTGTGTGCTTCTTGTGTGTGTGTTGTGTGCGTCTTGTGTGCAGACTGCTGAGGAAACGTTCAGACAGATGGAGAACATCGTTGACTTCAGTAACAACGTGATGAGTCCTCTACTGGGAGAAAAGTTCGTCCACAGTGGAGTAAGACAGCTGTCTGTCTCTCTCTGTCTGTGGGTCTCTCTGCCTGCCTGTCTCACTTACTGTCATTCTCAGTCTCTGTCTGTCTGTGGGTCTCTCTGCCTGCCTGTCTCACTTACTGTCATTCTCAGTCTCTACCTGTCTGTCTGTCTCTACCTGTCTGTCTCTCTACCGGTCTGTCTGACGTGCTAAATCCTCTAATGCTGTCGGGCATTAAGAGGCAGCAGACCAGCGAGTCATTGTTGCTATGTTACCATAGAAACCATGATTATCCCGCAGAGACCGTGTTGCCCTTGGAAACAAGCTAACTAAAGTCCCTTTTTGTCAACAGGAAGTGGTCAAACTGCCACTGGAGTTTGTCAGACAGCTGTCAATCAAGGTTCAACACCACAGACCAGGTGGGAGGGACATGGCTGTGTTCTGATGGTGATGGTGGATATGTTCGGTGTCTGCTGGTTCTATACTAAAGTGTGTGTGTGTGTGTGTGTAGCCTGGAGGTGTGATAAGGTGATGGATATCTACAGCGGTGCTGCTCTCTGTCTCCCCAACCTGACCACCCCCTCCATACAGACACACAACCCCCCTCTCTGCGTAGAGATAAAGGTAACGCACACACAGCGCAGTGCTACAGTAATCAAGTGAAAATACAATGTTTTTTAAGTGCTTCACAACAGTGCTAAGCTACTGTAATTTCATCCATCTCTACTAGAGAAGGTCTGGAGCAGCTCTAGAGCAGGATAAAAGCAGCTCTAGAGCAGGGCTAGAGCAGCTCTGGAGCAGGTCTGGAGCAGGTCTAGAGCGGGCCTAGAGCCGGTCTAGAGCAGAGCTGGAGCAGCTCTAGAGCAGGGGCTGTTCTGAAAGCCAGACATACAGGCAGGAGGAGGTGGGGGAGGTTTGACAGGAGGAATGGTTGGCCGAGGAGGAGAACTAGTTGATATTCTGAATGTGTCTGGTGAATGGAGGAGTTTCTGAGCCAGTTAGAAGTGACACAACTTCACTCTCCGCTCGCTATGGCAACCATGGTCCTCATTGGCTATTGGTCCAAATATCATCCCTCCCTATCTGCTATTGGTCTAAATAACTGGTTTTCACGCAGAAGTTCAAACCAACCGGTTTGAACTGCTGGGTTGTGCTTCCAGGAAACGTCTTACTGCTAGTCTTTCTACATCAGGGGTTGACATTAGGGCAGGGGTTCTCAACCAACAGGCATCAGACCAGTAGCCAACAGGGGATTTAAAAACGAAGAAGCCACACAATGTTTTTAAATATTACTCCATAAAATTGTAGTTTGTTCTAGTATCATTTTTATAGTCTATTTGCGTTTTACCTTATTACATTTAACAGCATAATTAGCATCTGGGTGTCATCAACCAACTGTTGACTAAGTGAGTTTGCATTGGGCGCCACCCATGGTAGTCCAACCTCTTTGTGTGAATAAAGGTATTCCCAGCCTATGAAATGCCTGTTACTATGCAGTTTGTGTTTGCTAAACGTGATGCACATCCCAACATCCATATTTGGTCATGACCATATATGGATCAAAGATCAGGGCACTTAATTAGCGCTCTTGGTTGTGATGGATAGATGCGTTAGACATAGCTAAGATAACGCTGGCAAAGTAACAGACTTGATCGTTTGATGGACCCTCTTGACAAGTTCGACTTTGACTCTGCACAATAATTACACGTGTGATCCTCTTATAACTTGGGAGAAATGTGAGACTTTTTACTGTCGCTTAATAAAATGATGCTTTTTATTCTAATAATGGTGCTACAGTTGCCTTGTTGACCTCATTAGACGAGGCAGGCACTGGTAACAAACCACTGGCCTGGGAATGTTACGGTAGAGCGCGTACCATTAAGGCTCAGTCCTTACTGCAGTGTCCCGGGTTCGATTTCTGCCCGTGGTCCTTTGCTGCATTCTCTCTCTCTCTCTCGCTCTCTCTCTCGCTCTCTCTCTGTGTATCCTCATGAATAAAAAGCATTCATTCAAATAAAGAAATGAACCGATCTGTAATGCCAGATCGTTTTTGTGGGGGCGGGGTTCCGGTTCCGGTGGCCCCCAGGCTTCTGTGGCGCCCTGGTGATGTGGGGGTCGGACCCTGAGCAGCAGCCTGTAGCCTGGCCCATGGGGGTGAATCCCTCCAATCATACACAGCTCAGCTATAGATATCTATGTATATCAGGATGCCCGGGATCAAATCACAATGACATGATACTAATTATATTAGTTAAGAACTATATTATTAAAATAATACTGATAGTAATATTATTATTTTAATACAATTATTCAGTCATGATTATTCCATTATTATAATTGTTATTTTTGTGTATTATCCCCCCAGGCGTCAGAATCTCTTATCTTACACTATACTGATGTATAGTGTACCTGAGGATGTACCCTAACTCTCCAACGTTCGGTCAAGGCAGGTTCAACTTGCGTTTCCAAATTCGGGCTTTTAGTTTGAAAATACATCCCGAGATATTTGGGCACGTCACTGGGTTGTTAGGGTAACCTTATTTTCTGCACTTCCCACTCACTAGTCCGCATACACTGGCATCGATGAAGCGGAGCATACAAAACACCTGTTATGGTCAGCCTCGTAATCTCATCAGGCTCCAGTGAGCCTGACACCTCCTGTCCCTCATATTCACTTTTACTCGCCTTCAACTCTTCCCTTGATTATCCACTCCGACGAGGGATCCAACGCACACCACAAAACCCGTATCGATGCACGCTTTCTTTTTTAAGTCTGCGATATTATCCGCCAATCTACTCATGTGATGAGTCCGTTGAACCTGTATTGTGTATACAGTCCTGAGTGCGTTACACCCACATCGGAGTTCCACTGGCCAGTTTCTACCTGCTTGTTACCGTTGTAGAGCCTGCGGGATACACTTCTGAACAGCAACTTGAATGTTGCATCCGTTAGGGATATTTGAAAAAGTGTGCATGGGACTATAAAATGATGTATTCTGCTTCCAAACTTTGTCAAAATACGCAACGTAAAATAAAATGTATTTGTAGGATGTTGGAAAAATGACGAATCTCGATTACGTACTTTCTTTTTTTAAATCGAGATTCTAACTATGTAGTGACATGTGATCAGCTGTCCCAGAGGTTTCCAAAGGTGAACCGGGGCCAGCATTAATATAAACCCCTATACCATGTCTGTCTGTCTTAACGTGTCTGTCTGTCTTTCAGCCCAAGTGTGGTTTCCTCCCGTTGCCAGAACACGTCAGTAAGGACATCAAGACCAAAGTCTGTCGCCACTGTATGCACCAAAGCTACAAGGTACTATACCACTACTGTATGCACCAAAGCTACAAGGTACTATACCACTACTGTACTACTGTATGCACCAAAGCTACAAGGTACTATACCACTACTATACTACTGTATGCACCAAAGCTACAAGGTACTATACTACTGTATGCACCAAAGGTACAAGGTACTATACCACTACTATACTACTGTATGCACCAAAGCTACAAGGTACTATACCACTACTATACTACTGTATGCACCAAAGCTACAAGGTACTATACCACTACTATACTACTGTATGCACCAAAGCTACAAGGTACTATACCACTACTGTACTACTGTATGCACCAAAGCTACAAGGTACTATACCACTACTATACTACTGTATGCACCAAAGCTACAAGGTACTATACCACTACTATACTACTGTATGCACCAAAGGTACAAGGTACTATACCACTACTATACTACTGTATGCACCAAAGCTACAAGGTACTATACCACTACTATACTACTGTATGCACCAAAGGTACAAGGTACTATACCACTACTATACTACTGTGCACCAAAGCTACAAGGTACTATACCACTACTGTACTACTGTATGCACCAAAGCTACAAGGTACTATACCACTACTATACTACTGTATGCACCAAAGCTACAAGGTACTATACCACTACTATACTACTGTATGCACCAAAGCTACAAGGTACTATACCACTACTGTATGCACCGAAGCTACAAGGTACTATACCACTACTGTATGCACCAAAGCTACAAGGTACTATACCACTACTGTACTACTGTATGCACCAAAGCTACAAGGTACTATACCACTACCATACTACTGTATGCACCAAAGCTACAAAGTACTATACCACTACTATACTACTGTATGCACCAAAGCTACAAGGTACTATACCACTACTGTATGCACCAAAGCTACAAGGTACTATACCACTACTATACTACTGTATGCACCAAAGCTACAAGGTACTATACCACTACTGTATGCACCAAAGCTACAAGGTACTATACCACTACTATACTACTGTATGCACCAAAGCTACAAGGTACTATACCACTACTGTATGCTTGTCACGTGTGTCAGCTCAGTGACCATTGTGTAGTACCGAACGCTTCTGGGAATATTACGGCTGGCCCGAAAAGACAATGTCAAGTCATTGTGCGCGTCCTTCCCTGCCTGAATCTGAGCTGGTGGAGACTGCAGAATCATCTTGTTATCAACTGATCCTTCACATTTCTACAGTGTTATTTTAATAACACAAAAAGCAGAACTACGTAATACGTAGGATTGCTGCGTTCTGTTTGGTAGATTTTGGTTAGTGGCTAGTGGTTAGTGGGTTAGGGCTAGTGGGCTAGGGTTAGTGGCTAGTGGTTAGTGGGTTAGGGTTTCCCACCCAGGTCACATGGTGTGCTTATTAATTGGTCACATGGTCTGTTAACTGGTCACATGGTGTGTTTGTCTCCAGGTGGCCAGTGGAAAGTGGAAGAGGAAAAGTCTGTATTGTCCTCTCGACCTTTTCTCAGGGTAAGTACTGCACATACTAGTACTGCACATACTACTACTACTACTGCTACATGTACTGCACATACTACTACATGTACTGCACATACTACTACAACATGCACTGCAGTAGTATATTTGTGTGTGTGTGTGTTTCAGGAACAGACAGAGGATGTATTTTGCCATCAAACACCTGATTGAAGAGCCGCAGAATAACTTTAAGATCTTCAAGGTGAGACACATGGACACGCCCACCTGGACACGCCCATCCCGACACGCCCAGCCGGACCCGTGGCGTTTGGAATGTGTGTTAATAATGTGTGTGTGTGTGTGTGTGTGTGTACCAGGGAGGGAAGTGTATCCATGGTGATCGGGATGAGCTGATGTCTGTCAGCTCCTTGGTGCAAAAGCTCCGGCCGTACTTCACCTGTGGAAACGGACGCAACAAGACGGTCCTGCATGACTTCATCCAGGTCAGACACCTACCGCTGAGACCAGGACCTACCACACACCTACCGCTGTAGACCAGGACCTACCACACACCTACCGCTGTAGACCAGGACCTACCACACACCTACCGCTGTAGACCAGGACCTACCACACACCTACCGCTGTAGACCAGGACCTACCACACACCTACCGCTGTAGACCAGGACCTACCACACACCTACCGCTGTAGACCAGGTCCTACCACACACCTACCGCTGTAGACCAGGACCTACCACACCCCTACCGCTGTAGACCAGGACCTACCACACACCTACCGCTGTAGACCAGGAGCTACTGACTAACCTACCAGACACTTACTGCTGTAAACCAAGACCCATAGATGACGGTTACCTGTAGATGAGATCTTTAGGACCCCCAGATGATGGTTACCTGTAGAGATCTTTAGGACCCCCAGGTGATGGTTACCTGTAGAGATCTTTAGGACCCCCAGATGATGGTTACCTGTAGAGATCTTTAGGACCTCCAGATGATGGTTCCATGCAATGTAGACTTAAGTGTGTGTGTTTGTTTCAGGTGTTGGTGGACAGTCTGCTGAGTAGTGATGAAGAGGGTGATGAAGGTGTGGAGCGCAGGCAGGAGAGAAGGATGGTGTGTGAGGCCAGCCTCTGCTCTAAAGAGTTCCTCCGGACAGGTAGCACATGTTTCCAACTACATCCTGCTCTTCAGAGTAAGAGCCCCCCCAGCTAAGTGTGTGTGTGTGTGTGTAGACCCCCAGCCCCTCCCCAGGGACAGTGTGCTGGGTAGGATACTGCAGGTCCAGCTGCTGGACTCTCTGGACATCGAGGGGCTTCTCCCACTCTACCGCAGAGTGGAGCAATACCTGCACCTCTACCCCAAGGAGAGGTAACCATAGCGACCCTGTGTACAACACTCCACTACAGTAGCCATAACGACCCTACATACAATGCTCCACTAAATAAACATAACTACAGTAACCATAGCGACCCAACGTACAACACTCCACTATGTTACCATAGCGACCCTGCGTACAACGCTCAACTACGTTATTGTGAAACTACTTACAACGCTCCACTGCATACCCATCGCGACCCCACTATGGTAACCATAGTGACCCTGTGTACAGCGCTCCACTATGGTAACCATAGGGACCCCGTGTACGATGCTTCGCTACGTAACCATAGCGACCATACGTACAACGCTCCACTACGCAACCTGTACAGACAGTCGTAACCATGGTAACCATTGCGCGTTGGTACAGGAGCTGTCTGCAGATAGACGGGCCGTACGACAAGGCCTTCCTGGAGAAACTACAGAAATGCCCTGCGGAAGACGATGGGTCCATAGAATACGCTGCTGCCAAGGTGACTGTGACATTGTCATTCATCACGATGAGTTTGGAGACATTTAGATGCAACATGCGGTCGTGCATATCAAATAAGTACTTTGAACGTGTGACGTCTGATTTGGGTTGTCATTATTGTGTTTAGGTGCAGCAGTACCGCGTTGCCATGACGGCAAAGGACTGCTCCATCATGGTGACCCTGGTTCCGCGCCGTGACGAAGAGGACGGGAGCGAACGGTGAGGAAGACCATGAGATGCTTTGTGTGTGCGTGCGTGTTCCGCTATACACCTAAACCGCGATATAACACGGCCATCGTTTGGGTCCACAAAACGATGGCCGCGTTATTCCCGGGATATTCCCTCATATTCTCTCTCTCTCGCTCTCTCTCTCTCTTTTATCGCGCTCCCGGGGAATTCGTTATTCCCGGGAGCGCGATAAAACGCCATTTCACTGTCCGTCTTTCTATGTTGTTAAAGAAAAGTTTACGAAAACCTCTTCTCCTTCTACTACTTCTGTCGCGGACGTGTGCCAGTGACCGCTGCAATGGCCTCACCTTCCCAGTGCCATGTCATGGCGCTGGGAAGCACTGCGACTCAGCGCTTTGTGGAGACAGGCTCATGGAAGGCAGACAGCTACACTCCCATTTTAAAACTACATGGGAGGAAACCTGCTGAGCAATGGTTGAGGTTCTCCCTCCGGTGGTAAATTAGTAGTACTTTTCGCTTTCCCGGTCATTCGAGATCCGGCTGCGATCCAGCAACGAAAATGCTGAGCGTAATTGTTCCGGAGTAAAAGGGGAAACGGGATCCTCACTTCTTGTGTGAATAAACCTGGTGTGGTGTTCCCAGCAGTGCGGCCTTCTCCTTCTCCGCCTCCATCCTGGACCTGGACCCTAAGCCCCAGGACGGCGTGCGGCGCCAGCAGCGTCTGGACCACCGCGTCGTCTCCGCCTACCTGAGGGACGACCCGGGGCCCAGCCCACCCCTCTACCCAGAATGCACCCTGCTCATTCACCCTGTATGAGGACTGGGCCACCGGCACGCCATAGTAACGCCATGGGTGCGACGCTGCTAGCTGTTTGATATCTGATGTTGCTAGGCAACGGAGCAGCGAGGTCGCGACCCCGGGGCAGGTACTATTTATTGGGAATAAAGTTGACTCATTTCCTGAAATGGTTGTCATGGCAACTCCCTTCGGCCTTATCGGACTGCTCCCTTTCCGCCATCTCCATGACAACGATGCTGAAGGATAAAACAGTGACGTGGGTGTGGGTCTGCCGTCTCCATGACAACACTGCTGAAGGATGAAAACAGGAGTGACGTGTGCCGTCTCCATGACAACGCTGCTGAAGGATGAAAACAGGAGTGACGTGTGTGTGGTGTGTCTGCTGTCTCCATGACAACAGGATAGGTGGGTGTGGGTCTGCCGTCTCCATGACAACACTGCTGAAGGACGAGAACACGCGTGTTATTAGGTGGGGATCTTTAACATTAAAAATATTAACTTCTGCTGTGCCGTGTTG
This sequence comes from Lota lota, assembly GCA_026745465.1. Classification (NCBI taxonomy): domain Eukaryota; kingdom Metazoa; phylum Chordata; class Actinopteri; order Gadiformes; family Lotidae; genus Lota; species Lota lota. Next base: position 984,798 of record JACYXH010000427.1, on the reverse strand, counting down.
ATGACATCAGCAGCAGCTAACCGTATGTGCCACATGACATCACCGCGACTCATCCAGTCAGAGCCATGGGGGCGTGTCCTGGTGATGTTTAGTTTCACTGTGACCAGACTAGCTGACAGTACAAAGGAGACTGGGAGTCTGTTTGTATTTAAATTATTTATTTTTCTAGCGCTTTCATTAATGACGTGTAAGCCTGAAGATGTTTGTATTCAATAAAGAATTTCTGAATGAAAAACCGGCCTTCTGATTCTAAGACAATTATAGACAAAGTATTACTTATAATACCATTATTGATATCATAGACATGGTATTACTTATGGTATAAGGAACGAATCGTATTTCATGTCAGATGTTGAGGTGCTAGGGCAGGGGTGGGCAATAACCTTTCATTGGGGGCCACATAAGAAATTCAGAATGACTGAGGGCCAAGAATATTCTGTCATGTCATAACCATTAGATTGGATTAAAGAAAAGATATTGCTGTAGCATTTGTAATTAAAAGTCACTACAAATTTATGTGAATAAAATCATATTCAATTCACCATGTACACAACAGAAATACAGATTGTACAGTTGGTTTAGTAGAGATATTTTTTTAACCTATCTGTATCTGTACCAAGTGCACTGAACATGAACATGTGTATTGAACTGCATCCAAACATTCATATTTGATAATGTAACCATTACAACCCACCCATAACAAACATACTCAGTGGGAGGAGCTAAGTCTGATGGGCTTGAACAAGTGCATTGAAGTGAGGTGTAATTCCTGATGTGGCTTTGCGCAGCACAGCTGACAGGTGTTCATCACCGAGAGAGGATCTGTATCTGGACTTGTTATATTTCATCAACGAGAGTCTGTTCACAAATGTATGTTGATCCAAATAGAACAAGCATTCTCTGAGCTTGATTCCTTATATGTGGAAAGTTCTTCTCTTTGAGAGACGAGTAGAATGCTGGTAAAGGCACTGATTTGAAGTGGTTTGCAAGCAGGACATCAGACTGCAGGTCAACGAGTTCCAGTTGGACATGACTGGGAGCTTTGTCCACATCACAAGTGAAAGGAGAGCAGATCAGGAGCATGTCACTTTCCACTGCTTTGAAATCTTAAAAATGCCTTGCAAACTCACCATGCAAGACCTGCAACATGGATTTATATATCTTGCAGTGATCAGCTGATAGTCCTCTCTTTCAGTGTGGGAAGGTGTGTTGCTCTCCATTTGGTGAGATAGAAGCAGCAGCTTCTGCATGAAGGCCTTAACTAGGCTGTACATCGCATGTACAAAGAGGCCCTTGCCTTGTAATGTTGTGTGTTCAGTTCATTCATGAGAACAGTCACATCAACAGCAAAGGCCAAATCAGCAAGCTAGTCCGCGTTAGTTAGTTCAGGGACATCCTTTCCTTTCTTCTGACAATAAAGTTAACTATTTTAGTGACAATATCAACCACATGGTTCATTTTCAGGACTGACTTAGTAAATAGCACCTCCTGATGAATAATGCAATGTAAAAATACCAGTTTCTGCTCTGGGTTGATTTCAGTCACTTTATCCTGCATCCTCTTCAACAGACCTACATCCCCCCCCCCCCCTCCGTCAAATTAGGACAACCATCGGTTGTAACACCCACCACGTTTTCCAAGTTCAGCCCCAACCTTTCCATGCAAAAAAAGAATATTGTGGTGGCGGCAAGGGAAGGACCAGACGAGAGCCCAGGTTTACTAACAACTATTTATTATTTTATTTGTTTCTATATGCTGAGGGCCAGAATTAGGTTCTCGAGGGCAGCTTCAGGCCCCAGGATGAAGAGGAGGCTGTGGAAGGACTCTGGAGCGCCCTCTAGTGTCCCGGCTGAATCCATGTGATGCACTAGAGACAAAGGTCATAATGAGGAACACTGTGCATTCATATTGATCTAGTCTCACTAGATCAGACTTAAGATGAATGATCTGAAGTCTGACAGCAGACGAGCTCAGACCTGGGTGAACGGGTGTTTTAATTCATGCTTTATGTCTGTTTCGATCATGTCGCCGGAGGCGGGGATCACTAAGTGCCTGATTGCCAGACGCAAACTCGGCCAGCATTTGTGCATTGATCTTCCCCCATAGCCGGCGGGAAGACATCCTGTCTGGACAGGATGTTCTTAGAGAACATCCTAATGTGTTAAAAGATCATTATGTTTTAATATGAAAATGTATTATGGATCATTATAATAATGTGTTAATATATCATAATACTGTATGTATTATACCATTACGAGATTAATATGTATTAAAAGATAGTTATATAGTTTGTTCAAGTGTAAGTGAACTCCCTGGTTCAAAATCGAACACATTGTTTTGGGCTGAGAGTTCCAGGAAGGAGGGGGACATGTTATCCCCATGGTTACGACCCACGGCGACTTTGTGATACCGTTGTTTACAAGCCAGTAAATTTTCTGTGTGGGCGTTCTAACGAGCGACGTCTGCAGGCTATATGAGATGCGCACCGTGTCGTTGTACCATACAGCGTCCGAGAAGCATTTCTCGGACGTGGACATCGAAATCCCCCGCTGCCCGGAGAGAGAGCGCCACACATACACACACACACACACACACACACACACACACACACGCACAGACACACAGACACACACAAACACACACAGACACACACGCACACACACAGACACACGCAGACACGCACACACACGCACAGACACACAGACACACAGACACACAGACACACACACACAGACACACACACACGCACGCACACACACAGACACACCCACACACGCGCACACACACACGCACGCACACACACACACACAGACACACGCACGCACACACACACACAGACACACACGCACACACACAGACACACACACACACGCACACACACACACACACACACAGACACACACGCACACACACACACACACAGACACACACACACACACAGACACACACACACACACACTGGTGTGTGGCCCGTCTTTGGGGATTACAGCAGCAGCGTTCTCGCTCAATACTGGAGCAATTCCAAAAGTTATTGTCCGCATTCGTCCCTTAGACCCAAAATGGTCAGAAAACAGGTCCAGGTTGAACAATCCCAAAGATTTAGTAGATCATTACAATATGAAGTATTAACAGATAATTATCTTATCATGATAATACTTAAATATATCCTTATAACACGATAATATATTCATATCATGATAATGTATTTATAGATCATTATAATATTTTGATGGTGTGTGATCATTATAATATCATGATAATGCTTCAATAGAGCAAAATATCACCATGATAGTGTGTTAATAGATCACTATATTGTCATAATGTGTTAATAGATCATATTATCATAATAAAGCTCAAATTTCAGTTTTGTTCTCTCTGGCGACACCTTTGGTGATAAGCGGTAATTGTTCCCAAGGATCCCATCAGTGTTGCCCCGACACCCAGTTCCTAACATTCATAATACTGCACATGCAAGGGCTTTCATCAGTGGGCCGTAGGCTCAACCACCATTGTGCTACCTCAGGCGATAGATAGTGACTTAACAGAGATTTATTTACATGAAAACCTTCCTTAATAGATCATTGTAATATCAACTGATCTCACCTTTCTGGGGAACTCTGGGCAGGAGTTGGATCCGAGGAATGACTTCCCCTTCGGTAGACACCGTCACTGACCAATGAACAGCCAGAACACAGCTAGAGTGACAGACAGGTACATATTAACCACCAATAGACATCCAGAGCTCAGCTAGACAAACCGGCTATCAAACGCCTAACGACCGGACGTTGGGGAGTCACTCAGTTTGAACCATTTGACTATTTATCATGTCCAGATGACCCGTGCAATATGCCTGCAATAGTGCCTTTCTTTTAGAGTCACTTACTTACTTTACTTAGCTCCAGTGATACATCCACATATACCGTTTAATTTGCACACAAACAAATTGTTTACGTTCAACTAACAAATAATTTCCTCCCGGTCAACAAAGTCACCTGAGTCTGTATTTGTAGACAGACAGGGGGACAGAGACAGATCGAGCAGTCCAGTGAGACAGGTAGATGTGAGACGGACAGGTGTTTACCTAGGAAGCTGTGGATGGCTAAGGTTCATGACCTCTGACCCCGAACCTTCTGGAAGAGACACCACGGACGGGTACTTCTCCTGGAGAGTGAGACAGGTACAGAGAAATAAAGGTAGAGAGAGACAGACAGGTGGAGAGACGGGTGGAGAGAAAGAGACAGGACAGAGAGAAACGGGTGAAGAGAGAGACGGGTAGAGAGAGAGATAGAGAAACGGGTAGAGACAGGTAGAAAGAGACAGGAAGAGAGACAGGTAAAGAGGTCACTACATGTAGCAGACATAAAGCCAGTAGAGACTACATTCGGAGAAGACAGGAGAGTTGCGGCAGAAGCAGATGTTACATGAACCTTCATCTGATTGATCCATCTCTTTTTCTACACCATGTTGTTCTAACTCCGTAGTTACTGGCACTTAGACATGCCGACACACACTGGCACACACCAGCACATGTAAACACTATCACACACTTCCACACGCTGACAGCAAACACTAGCACATGTTACAGGAGGCTCGGGTCTTTCAACATATGTGGGATAAAGCTGTACATGTTCCACCAGTCTGTGGGTGATCTCATCTCTGCGGTTGTGTGCTGGGGCAGCGGCACTAAACCACCGATGCCTGCAGGATGGACAAACCGCTGAGGAAGGCCGGGTCTGTCCTGGGGGGACAGCCTAGAGCAGAGGATGGTGACCCCACTGCTGAGGAAGGCCGGGTCTGTCCTGGGGGGACAGCCTAGAGCAGAGGATGGTGACCCCACTGCTGAGGAAGGCCGGGTCTGTCCTGGGGGCCCCTAGAGGATGGTGACCACACTGCTGAGAAAGGCAGGGTCTGTCCTGGGGACCCCTAGAGCAGAGGATGGTGACCCCACTGCTGGCCATCATGGACAACGCCTCTCATCTGTTCCATGACACTCTGGTCAGGCAGAGGAGCACGTTCAGCAGAGGTCCTTCCTGCATTCAGCCTTCAGACTGTTCAACGTGTCCTTGGCCTAGGGCCACGCCCCCTCCCCACTCTGCCCCACCCCCTCACTCTGCCCCTCCCCCCTTCACTCTGCCTATCTGTCAATGTAATCAAATACACCCTGGCACACATTAACAACACAAACAAGCACATGTTAACACAAACTGCAAGACAGACGGTTCGGATCTATCTTGCCGCACGCACACATGCACGCGCGCGCACGCACACACACACACACGCACATAGTTTCCAGCTCTAAGGGTTGTGAGAAAAACATCCGACAACTGTTCCACAAGAACTTCACATTTCTGGGAACGTAGGTAACGTAAAACCCCTGTCTGTCTGTCTGTCTATATCAGCCTGTCTGTCTGTCTATCATCCTGTCTGTCTGTCTGTCTATCATCCTGTCTGTCTGTCTGTCTGTCTGTCTGTCTATCACCCTGTCTGTCTGCCTGTCTGTCTGTCTATTACAGGCGGGGTGTTTAGTTATGTGCTGGGAGGGGGGTGTTTAGTTATGTGCTGGGAGGGGGGGTGTTTAGTTATGTGCTGGGAGGGGGGGTGTTTAGTTATGTGCTGGGCTGGACCAGTGGGGGGGTGTTTAGTTATGTGCTGGGCTGGACCAGAGGGGGGGTGTTTAGTTATGTGCTGGGCTGGACCAGAGGGGGGGTGTTTAGTTATGTGCTGGGAGGGGGGGTGTTTAGTTATGTGCTGGGCTGGACCAGAGGGGGGGTGTTTAGTTATGTGCTGGGAGGGGGGGTGTTTAGTTATGTGCTGGGCTGGACCAGTGGGGGGGTGTTTAGTTATGTGCTGGGCTGGACCAGAGGGGGGGTGTTTAGTTATGTGCTGGGCTGGACCAGAGGGGGGGTGTTTAGTTATGTGCTGGGCTGGACCAGAGGGGGGTGTTTAGTTATGTGCTGGGCTGGACCAGAGGGGGGGTGTTTAGTTATGTGCTGGGCTGGACCAGTGGGGGGGTGTTTAGTTATGTGCTGGGCTGGACCAGAGGGGGGGTGTTTAGTTATGTGCTGGGCTGGACCAGAGGGGGGGTGTTTAGTTATGTGCTGGGAGGGGGGGTGTTTAGTTATGTGCTGGGCTGGACCAGAGGGGGGGTGTTTAGTTATGTGCTGGGCTGGACCAGTGGGGGGGTGTTTAGTTATGTGCTGGGAGGGGGGGGGGGTTTAGTTATGTGCTGGGCTGGACCAGTGGGGGGGTGTTTAGTTATGTGCTGGGAGGGGGGGTGTTTAGTTATGTGCTGGGCTGGACCAGAGGGGGGGGGGTGTTTAGTTATGTGCTGGGAGGGGGGGTGTTTAGTTATGTGCTGGGCTGGACCAGAGGGGGGGGGTGTTTAGTTATGTGCTGGGCTGTACCAGTGGGGGGGTGTTTAGTTATGTGCTGGGAGGGGGGGTGTTTAGTTATGTGCTGGGCTGGACCAGAGGGGGGGGGTGTTTAGTTATGTGCTGGGCTGTACCAGTGGGGGGGTGTTTAGTTATGTGCTGGGCTGTACCAGTGGGGGGGTGTTTAGTTATGTGCTGGGCTGTACCAGTGGGGGGGTGCTCCATGTCTCCATGAGAGCCTGTTCATCCAGGACCCCTCCCCCCTGCTCCCGTATTGGCGGAGTGTGTGTGTGTCTGTGTGTGTGTGTGTGTTATTGTTTCCACAAGAGCAGATGGTTGACTCATCTGGTTTTAATGACTAGAGTTGTAGCTGGAGGCAGTTTATATGAAGTTGTTCTACTGCAATATGTCCTTAAAGTATTGATGGTGTGTTATAAACTGACTGTAGCTTGTATCACTGGTAGGTTTACTGGTAGGTATAGGGTACTGATTGGTGTATATAGTACTGGTAGGTGTGAACAGTCTGAAGCCACTCGCTCTAAAAAAAATGACAGACCTTCACAGACCTAGTCATTACACACACACACACACACACACACACACACACACACACACACACACACACACACACACACACACACACACACACACACACACACACACACACACACACACACACACACACACACACACACACACACACACGAAGCAGTATTAGCAGGAGAATAGGGTTTGTTTGTCTCCGGAGCTCAGCTGATATTCAGGTTAACACTCTCATCCTGTCTGTCTGGCCATCAGCCTCTCATCCTGTCTGTCTGGCCATCAAGCCTCTTATCCTGTCTGTCTCTGTCTGTTAGCCTCTAATCCTGTCCGTCTGTCCGTTAGCCTCTCATCCTGTCTGTCTGTTGGCCTCTAATCCTGTCCGTCTGTCTGTTGGCCTCTAATCCTGTCCGTCTGTATGTTAGCCTCTCATGCTGTCTGTCTGTATGTTAACCTCTCATGCTGTCTGTCTGTATGTTAACCTCTCATGCTGTCTGTCTGTATGTTAACCTCTCATGCTGTCTGTCTGTATGTTAACCTCTCATGCTGTCTGTCTGTATGTTAACCTCTCATGCTGTCTGTCTGTATGTTAGCCTCTCATGCTGTCTGTCTGTATGTTAACCTCTCATGCTGTCTGTCTGTATGTTAACCTCTCATGCTGTCTGTCTGTATGTTAACCTCTCATGCTGTCTGTCTGTATGTTAACCTCTCATGCTGTCTGTCTGTATAGAGATAGGAGGTAGAGAGAGGAGAAGCAGGGAGAGAGGAGGGGTCCAGGTAGAGAGAGGAGGAGCAGGGAGAGGGGAGGGGTCCAGGTAGAGAGAGGAGGAGCAGGGAGAAGGGAGGGGTCCAGGTAGAGAGGAGGAGCAGGGAGAGAGGAAGGGTTCAGGTTGAGAGAGAAGGAGCAGGGAGAGGGGAGGGGTCCAGGTAGAGAGGAGGAGCAGGGAGAGAGGAAGGGTTCAGGTTGAGAGAGAAGGAGCAGGGAGAGGGGAGGGGTCCAGGTAGAGAGAGGAGGAGCAGGGAGAGGGGAGGGGTCCAGGTAGAGAGAGGAGGAGCAGGGAGAGGGGAGGGGTCCAGGTAGAGAGAGGAGGAGCAGGGAGAGGGGAGGGGTCCAGGTAGAGAGAGGAGGACCAGGGAGAGAGGAGGGGTCCAGGTAGACGACCAGCTGGTACAGTGTGTATCTGTTATGTGCTCCAGGTAGACGACCAGCAGGTATAGAGTGTGTCTGTGTGTTGGGCTCCAGGTATGAAGTGGGTTCTGCTGCTTGCTGCCCTGGGCGTGCTGCTGATGATGATGGTCCCGACGGCCCAGGGACACCAGCGTTCTGGGACCAAGAGAGGACGCCAGCGCAGAGGCAAGAAGAGGAGAGGAGGACACGGTGAGATATACACTAGCAGACTCTCTCCAGATACACAGCCATCATGAGCAGACTCTCTCTCTCTCTCCAGATACACAGCCATCATGAGCAGACTCTCTCTCTCTCTCCAGATACACAGCCATCACTAGCAGACTCTCTCCAGATACACAGCCATCATGAGCAGACTCTCTCTCTCTCTCCAGATACACAGCCATCATGAGCAGACTCTCTCTCTCTCTCCAGATACACAGCCATCACTAGCAGACTCTCTCTCTCCAGATACACAGCCATCATGAGCAGACTCTCTCTCTCTCTCTCTCTCTCTCTCTCTCTCCAGATACACAGCCATCACGAGCAGACTCTCTCTCTCCAGATACACAGCCATCACTAGCAGACTCTCTCTCTCTCTAGATACACAGCCATCATGAGCAGACTCTCTCTCTCTCTCCAGATACACAGCCATCACTAGCAGACTCTCTCTCTCTCCAGATACACAGCCATCACTAGCAGACTCTCACTCTCTCTCCAGATACACAGCCATCACTAGCAGACTCTATCTGTCTCTGTGTTGTGTTCAGGTAGTAATGTGCGTGGTGTTCAGGTAATAATGTGTGTTGTCTTCAGGTAGTAATGTGCGTTGCGTTCAGGTAGTAATGTGTGTGGTGTTCAGGTCCTGACAGAACCAAAGCCCTCCAGATGAGCATGGGCCCAGCAGATGCTCAGGTCCTGGAGTACCTCAAGAACCTGGACTTCCCTGGCCTCCACCCCCCAGATGCCCTCCACCCCCCAGGTGCCCTCCACCCCCCCAGCTCCAAACTCACTCCAGGTAAGTGTTGCTGTTACTCCAGGTTGTGTTACTGTTACTCCAGGTTAGTGTTACTGTTACTCCAGATTAGTGTTACTGTTACTCCAGATTAGTGTTACTGTTACTCCAGGTGTTGTTACTGTTACTCCAGGTTAGTGTTACTGTTACTCCAGGTTAGTGTTACTCCAGGTTGTGTTACTGTTACTCCAGGTTAGAGTTACTGTTACTCCAGGTTAGTGTTACTGTTACTCCAGATTAGTGTTACTGTTACTCCAGGTTAGTGTTAATGTTACTCCAGGTTAGTGTTACTGTTACTCCAGGTTAGCATTACTGTTACTCCACACCAGGGGTTCTCTAACTCTTTCACTTTGGGACCCGAAATACAAGAATTTCATTGTCTCAGTCTCACAGAGTATCTAATTTTAACAGTCTATCTCGGTGTACCTCGGTTTTATCTCAGTCTGAGTCTAACGAGAGCTCCTCTCTCAGACATAAGATGACAGGAGGGGGACCCTGTGTGGAGACCGTAAACAGGACAGGTCCAATAGACCCAGCATTTAGATCCAGCAGTCTGAGCCCTTTAACTACATGCATTGAGGTGCAGATGACAGGGTGGGAGTTACAGAAGACAGGCTGCATACCTCTGCTCCCCTGCTGAGTCACAGAGGGTGGGATCATACTGACACTACAACACAACAATTACAGGAAGAGAGGAGCAGAAGGCAGCCTAACCCTCACCCTAACACTCAACTCAGCTGTAAAGACAGTCATCAACCCTGGCCAGTGTCATTACCACTGGACTGCTAGGGTCCCCATGATGGAGATGTGATTGGTGATAACAGGAGCACATCAGGCCTGTATTATTATGGGCTGCCCACCCAGACACACCTGCTAAAGATAACTAAATGGTGCTAGGTTGAGGTAAGGTGGCTATGATTCACAGCATCTCCCCCAGTCTCTAACCAAGCACCCTACTGGCTGCCTCTAGCCCTGCACTACTGCTGGACATAGGACTGTAGCAGATTGTTAAAGTGTTTCTTTGGGTCGTTTGAGTTTGAGTTTGAGGTGTGTCGTTAAAACCAAAGGATCAACTTTTACAGTGTGCTCAGAGTTTTCTGAGGTTGGGTCCCACGGACACACTGAAATTATCTTTTTGGTCCAGAGATGAAAGAGTCTAAGAACCCTGGGTTTATGGTGGACTGATGCTCTCTCTATGGTGGTCTGTTGGTCTCTCTCTCTCTGTTGGTGTATGTAAGACTAACACAGGGTCTTCTCTGGTCTCCTCTCTCCTTTTGGGTCTCCTGTCTGGTCTCCTCTGTTCTCTATGCCTCCTCTCTTGTTTCCTCTCCTCTCTCTGGTGTCCTTTCTGTCTCTGTCTCCTCCCTCCTCTCTGGTCTCCTCTCCCATCCCTGATTGGCTCTTGTAGTTGACCTCAGCCTTGACTTCTCTGGTGACTCTGCAGTTCTCAGCGACCCCATCGACCCCGTAACCCCCTTGACCCAGGAACAGATCCAGCTCCTCCTCTGGCACGAGGAGGAGTTGCACCGCCGGGAAGAGGAGCGGCTGAGGAGGAAGGACGAGGAGAGGAAGAAGAGAAGGAAACAGAGAAAGGAGCAAGCGGAGAGACAGAGGAACTTTGTGGCGGAGAGGAGGAGGGAGGAAGAGGAGGCTATGAAGCTGCAGGTGGCTCAAGAGGAGGAGGAGTGGAGACAGAAGGAGAAGAGGAGACAGGAGGCGGCAGAGAGAGAGGCCAGGGAGAGGCAGATGGAGGAGGAGAGGAGAAGACAGGAGGTGGCAGAGAGAGATGCCCTGGAGAGGAAGATGGAGGAAGAGAAGAAGAGACAAGATGAGCTGCTGAGGGAGAGACTGGAGGCTCTAGAAGAGGAGGACAAAGAGGATGTGTGGTTGAGAGGAGATGTGTTTCAGATAATACCAAACCAACTGGAGGAGCGTGACTTACTCCCTCCTCCTCAACCAATACCTCCTACGCTTCTGAGCCAGGAGCTGCCCTGGGAGAATGAGGAGGTGGGAGAAGGCGAGGAAGAGATCGCAGAAGTGTCTCCCAGGACAGCTCTTCCTCCAGGATGTTCCATCTCAGATGTTACCATGACCTGTGAGAACACCCAACTGGACCACTTCCCCCCTCTGACCATCCCACACCTCAAGTCTCTCAGTCTAGAAGGTACCTAGTCCACTACTTAGCTCTATACCACCTCTAGTCTCTCAGTCTAGAAGGTACCTAGTCCACTACTTAGCTCTATACCACCTCTAGTCTCTCAGTCTAGAAGGTACCTAGTCCACTACTTAGCTCTATACCACCTCTAGTCTCTCAGTCTAGAAGGTACCTAGTCCACTACTTAGCTCTATACCACCTCTCTCAGTCTAGAAGGTCCCTAGTCCACTACTTAGCTCTATACCACCCCAAGTCTCTCAGTCTAGAAGGTACCTAGTCCACTACTTAGCTCTATACCACCTCTAGTCTCTCAGTCTAGAAGGTACCTAGTCCACTACTTAGCTCTATACCACCCCAAGTCTCTCAGTCTAGAAGGTACCTTGTCCACTACTTGTCGGACACAATTTACAATGCGCCAGCAGCAAACTTTGGATTCCACAGCTATATATACCAAGCCGCCGTTCGTCTACGAAGGCGGCTTGGTATCGAAAACGATGAAACGGTCGTTAACGTTAGCACAAATTCCACACAACTCGAGGCAAGTAACGTTACTACATGTAAGCAGCTGTGCGCTTGCCCACAACTCTTCTCGGCTGATGGTGTGAATCGCTCGGCCAGTATTCCGGCTCAGGGTCCTACGCACGCGCTGCTGAATATAACATTTCCAGTTCTGGTAGTTGTGTACAGGTAACAGTAGTAGTGTTAGTAGTGTTCTGGTGGTAGTTGTGTACAGGTAACAGTACTACTAGTAGTAGTATTCTGGTAGTTGTGTACAGGTAACAGTAGTAGTGTTAGTAGTGTTCTGGTGGTAGTTGTGTACAGGTAACAGTACTACTAGTAGTAGTATTCTGGTAGTTGTGTACAGGTAACAGTAGTAGTGTTAGTAGTGTTCTGGTGGTAGTTGTGTACAGGTAACAGTACTACTAGTAGTAGTATTCTGGTAGTTGTGTACAGGTAACAGTAGTAGTGTTAGTAGTGTTCTGGTGGTTGTTGTGTACGGGTAACAGTACTACTAGTAGTAGTGTTCTGGTAGTTGTGTACAGGTAACAGTACTACTAGTAGTAGTATTCTGGTAGTTGTGTACAGGTAACAGTACTACTAGTAGTAGTGTTAGTAGTGTTCTGGTGGTTGTGTACAGGTAACAGTACTACTAGTAGTAGTGTTAGTAGTGTTCTGGTGGTTGTGTACAGGTAACAGTACTACTAGTAGTAGTGTTAGTAGTGTTCTGGTGGTTGTGTACAGGTAACAGTACTACTAGCAGTAGTGTTAGTAGTATTCTGGTGGTTGTGTACATGTAACAGTACTACTAGCAGTAGTGTTAGTAGTATTCTGGTGGTTGTGTACAGGTAACAGTACTACTAGTAGTAGTGTTAGTAGTATTCTGGTAGTTGTGTACAGGTAACAGTACTACTAGCAGTAGTGTTAGTAGTATTCTGGTGGTTGTGTACAGGTAACAGTACTACTAGTAGTATTATAAGTAGTGTTCTGGTGGTTGTTGTGTACAGGTAACTGTACTACTAGTAGTATTATAAGTAGTGTTCTGGTGGTTGTTGTGTACAGGTAACTGTACTACTAGTAGTATTATAAGTAGTGTTCTGGTGGTTGTTGTGTACAGGTAACTGTACTACTAGTAGTATTATAAGTAGTGTTCTGGTGGTTGTTGTGTACAGGTAACTGTACTACTAGTAGTATTATAAGTAGTGTTCTGGTGGTTGCTGTGTACAGGTAACTGTACTACTAGTAGTATTATAAGTAGTGTTCTGGTGGTTGCTGTGTACAGGTAACTGTACTACTAGTAGTATTATAAGTAGTGTTCTGGTGGTTGTTGTGTACAGGTAACTGTACTACTAGTAGTATTATAAGTAGTGTTCTGGTGGTTGCTGTGTACAGGTAACTGTACTACTAGTAGTATTACAAGTAGTGTTCTGGTGGTTGTTGTGTACAGGTAACTGTACTACTAGTAGTATTATAAGTAGTGTTCTGGTGGTTGTTGTGTACAGGTAACAGTACTACTAGTAGTATTATAAGTAGTGTTCTGGTGGTTGCTGTGCACAGGTAACTGTACTACTAGTAGTATTATAAGTAGTGTTCTGGTGGTTGCTGTGCACAGGTAACTGTACTACTAGTAGTATTATAAGTAGTGTTCTGGTGGTTGCTGTGCACAGGTAACTGTACTACTAGTAGTATTATAAGTAGTGTTCTGGTGGTTACTGTGCACAGGTAACTGCATCAGGACTATCCCAGCTGAGGCCTTTAACGGCATCCCTAACCTGGAGTGGATCAACCTAGGGAAGAACCAGATCACCTCTGATGGCATCGCTGCTACAGCTTTCAGAGTAAGACCACAACTACACAAGCCTCCCTACAGCCACACTTAAAATACACAAACTACACGGCAGTTACACCCAACTACACAAGCCTCCCTACAGCCACACTTAAAATACACAAACTACACAAGCCTCCCTACAGCCACACTTAAAATACACAAACTACACGGCAGTTACACCCAACTACACTACAAAAACACAAACAACACACAACAAATACATAACTACACACACTACAAATACATAACCTAGACTACAACTACACTACAAATACACAAACTACAAATACAACGACATAAACTACACACACTATAAATACATACACCAATACACAGAACTACAATACAACTACACCAAACTACCACAACTACAGTACAATACGACTACACCAAACTACACTACAAACTACACCGCAACTACATCACACTCATAGTAATGGTGGCTCATGACTATGTCTAACTGCTGCTAACCTCCTGCCCCAGGGGCTGCAGTTCCTGACACGGCTGTACCTGGACGGGAACCTTCTAGAACAGGTTCCCTCAGACCTGCCCTCCACCCTGCAGGAACTCAAGATCAACGAGAACAAACTGAGAACCATCCATGAGAAGAGCCTCCAAGGTCAGTTCGCCCTGGTCTCATGTGTTTATATGAGAACAGCTTCGAGTCCACCCTGATCTCAGGCCATGTGATGATATTGATTTAGTCACTGAGGAGACGTTTCTAAAGCGGAGTACAAGGAAGTGAGATACATGATTCATTAAGGTAAAAGTTAGGGTAAGCTTGTAAAGCTAACGTGTGTATTTTAAGTGAGTGACTGCATATCTGTGTATATTATTCGACATGTCACTGTAGGTCTAAGCAGCCTGATGATCCTGGAGATGGAGGACAACCTCTTGAGTGAGAACAACGTGGACCCATCTGCCTTCTCCTCTCTGACCCAGCTGTCCTACCTCAGGCTGGGCCGCAACCACTTCCGCACAGTCCCTCAGGGTTTACCCCCCACACTGCTGGTATAACCTGTTAACCAGTATTAACCTGTTAACATGTACCACTACACTACTGGTATAACCTGTTAACCAGTATTAACCTGTTCACCTATACCACTACACTACTGGTATAACATGTTAACCAGTATTAACCTGTTAACATGTACCACTACACTACTGGTATAACCTGTTAACCAGTATTAACCTGTTAACATGTACCACTACACTACTGGTATAACATGTTAACCAGTATTAACCTGTTAACATGTACCACTACACTACTGGTATAACCTGTTAACCAGTATTAACCTGTTAACATGTACCACTACACTACTGGTATAACATGTTAACCAGTATTAACCTGTTAACATGTACCACTACACTACTGGTATAACCTGTTAAGCAGTATTAACCTGTTAACATATACCACTACACTACTGGTATAACCTGTTAACCAGTATTAACCTGTTCACCTATACCACTACACTACTGGTATAACCTGTTAACCAGTATTAACCTGTTCACCTATACCACTACACTACTGGTATAACCTGTTAACCAGTATTAACATGTTAACCAGTATTAACCTGTTAACCTATACCACTACACTACTGGTATAACCTGTTAACCAGTATTAACATGTTAAACAGTTGTAACCTGTTAACCTATACCACCACACTACTGGTATAACCTGTTAACCAGTATTAACATGTTAAACAGTTGTAACCTGTTAACCTATACCACCACACTACTGGTACGGTTAACCTATTCCACCACACTACTGGTTCTGTTAACCTATACCACTACACTACTGGTATAACCTGTTAACCAGTATTAACCTGTTAACTTATACCACCACAATACTGGTACTGTTAAACCATAGTGCCACACTACTGGTATGAACCTGGCAACGTATACCATCACACTACTGGTATTCAACACTTAACCCATACCAACTGGTATTTTCCTTTTCCCTTACCTGTTAGTGTGAGGGGGTGTTGTACACTGTGGGCCTGTGGAGCCCTTTATGACTCAACTGTGATTAAGAGCTACAGAAATAAACGGACCATGGCTTGTCCTTCAGGAGCTGTACCTTGAGAACAATATGATTGAGGAGATTTCAGAGGTGGTCTTCAACCAGACCACCAGTCTGACCCTGGTGTCCCTCAGACACAACCGCCTGGACGAGACTAGGATGGCCCCGCTGGCCTGGATCAACCACAGGTAGACCCCTTTCATCTCCCCGCTACACTCCAATCATCCCTCCATCACCCTGCTACACCCCTCATCCCTTCATCACCCTGCTACACTCCTCATCCCCCTCCAACTCCTCCATCATCTCACCATCACTCAGTGTTTCTAGAATCAGGACAGTATGTCTTGACTGACTTTCTCTCCCCAGGAGCCTGGAGTCAATTGACCTGTCCCATAACGACCTCTACCTGGTTCCTTCCTACCTGCCGAGATCCCTCATTCACCTGGTTCTGGTTGGAAATCACATTGAGAGGATACCTAGTAGGTGGCTTTGGCTACCAATCACAGCAGAACACACCTGGCATATAGTGGGATATAACATTAATTAATATTGTGGTTAGAAGTAGCGATAACTAGCCTGGTTAACTGCCTGGTTAAGAGATTAAACCCAGTTCAACCCTGCAGGTTATGTGTTTGCCCACATGGAACCTGGGCTGGAGTATCTGTACCTGTCCTACAACAAGCTGGACGGGGAGGGAATCGAACCCGAGTCCTTCTTTGGTGCATACCACTCCATGGTGGAGCTGTGTCTGGACCACAACCAGCTGGTCTCGGTTCCCGCAGGAATCAGCCTGATGAACGCTCTACACTTCCTCAGGCTCAACAACAATAACATAAGGTACCAAATAGTACTACAGTGCCTATGCAGTACTACCGTTTACATTACACACTATTTGGCTTTAATAAGCTTTGTATCAGAGCACTTGAAGCCTAATGTTACCAAACTGAAGTAAGGGTTTCATGGGTGGGGGTCTGGTCTCTGAACTATAGTGATGGTTGGGGGTGATGGTCTGGTCTCTGAACTGGTTCCTGTTCCAGGAACATCCCAGAGGAGAGCCTGTGTGAGCCAGGGGGAACAGCAGACCCCACCCTGGTGGCTGTGAGGCTGGAGAACAACCGGCTAGACCCCGACAGCCTCTCCTCCAGCAGCTTCTCCTGCGTCCGCTCCACCTCCAGTGTGGTCTTCAAGCCACAGAGGAAAGACTGAACAACTTCTCCAAACACTGTCCATCACTAGGCTAACTACAAAGACTGGAGCTCCATCACGTTATTCCACTGCCCTGCTCATGCTTTGGTGGGCTTTCTCCACTAAAGACTACACCTGTACCTGGTAGTGTGTCAAAGTACCGGGTTCCAAGCGTACCAGGTGTAGCGGTGGAGCTAGGGATACTGCAAGCCACTGGTCCACAGAACAACCCCGACATGACGCTGAGAAGAATGGCTGTAAAGGTAACACAGATCCCCAGACCTTTTGTTTACACTGACCAAATCCCACCTGGTCGTGGGCCATGCAAGTGCAGCTCGTGTATAAATTACAACCATTGGGACAGAAGGGTAGTCAACATCTGGGTTTCTCATCAGAAATTGATACAGGAATGCTGCCTGCACTGTAATCGAGACAATATTTATCATAGATAGTACTTTATTTATCCCAGACGGGAAATTATGTTTCTCTAAGTTAAGAAACGTAGACTGTTGACAACACATTGGTCAGCAGAATTCAACAAATTACCACTTTAACCAAGGAAAAGTGTCGTTAGTGATTAAATATCAATTAACCTTTTGTATTTTTGGACATTCATGAAGCATTCATGAAAAGAGTGACACAAAAAGGGAAAATGGATCAAATACAAAGTCAGCAATTGTAGAAATGTGGAGAAGCGATTACCAGCATAGTTGGCGCATAAAAACAAAAAGGCCTTTTTAACACAAAGTGCCATCAATGGAGACGAAGGAACAGCGAGTTTACAAACAGCATGTTCAGCTAGTGACACAGGTACCCTTGCAGTCCACTCCTACTCTCATACCTACAAATAACTTGTCAGTACTGTAATGAATGGTCCAAATGAGTTTTTTCTTTGCCTTAATACTGGCTCACTTGCATAATAAAGTCAATCACACAACTATCTCCACATCTCTGTCTTATAAAAGGAAAACATTAACACAAAGAAACACCCACCCTCCAGGTCCCCTCCGACCCCCCCTGAATGTGTTACAAAGAAGAGCTCATAAAGAAACATCTAACAGATTTCCAACGGTCTGGAAAATATGAGTTCTCAACATCCAAGTCCAGGGCAGTGTGACTTCAGTTGGTTTTTATTCCAGTAGTTGTGAATTAACGTCCACTCGCCAGTTTCCATTCATTAGTTACAGAGCTGTTGGCCTCTGTTCACGTTTTCTCCTGTACTGGGTTATACAGGACCTGGGGGTCCTGGTCTAATCTAGACATCCATCTGAGTTAGGGTTTGGTAGGTCTGGGTCTGGGTCTGGGTTATGGTAAGTTAGTCTACTCCCCAGGTAACCATCATGTGGAGGTCCTGTTCTAAACATCTAGCTTGATCTGGTAAAATAGTCAAAGTGTCTGGTAAGTTAATCTACTCTACAAGCAACCAACCATCATCTGGAAGTCCTGTTCTAAACATCTAGCTTGATCTGGTAAAATAGTCCATGTACCTGGTAAGTGAGTCTACTCTAAAGGTAACCATCATGTGAAGGTCCTGTTCTAAACATCTAGCTTGATCTGGTAAAATAGTCAAAGTGTCTGGTAAGTTAGTCACCTCTACAGCAAACCATCATCTGGAGGTCCTGTTCTAAACATCTAGATGGCAGTTGTTGCATATAGGATCTGTTGGATGCTCATCTCATGGGGTTTTAGTCCAGTGAAGCACATACAAAGGTTCTAATGCATATGGGATGTGTTCTGTGCAGCAGTGATGGACTGATCCTATAGCCAGACCAATGATAGTTTGGAAAATATGAGAACCCCAAGACCACAGCTCTATTGATACCACAGCCCAGACCCTTTACCATGTTGGTTTGACTGTGAGCCAAGCCAGAGCACATTTATCAGCTTCCTGCCGTCCTCAGCAGAAAAGACCAGCCATGGCTGGAAAAACCGAAGAGTGTCATTCAGAAACAAAGCCCAAACGTGGGGGCAATGAACTAACATCTCCCTTCTTGGAAGGAATATGAAGCAAAAGCACCTGGAGGTTATCTGACTTTACGTCAGCCGCATTGCTACTAACTGCAGATACTAAACTCTACCACTAACCTGTGTTTTGCTCCATTGGATACAAACACATCAACCCTTGGATAGAATCCGTGGGACACTGTGTATTGCAGCCGACATTTTAAATCAATGAAAAGTTCCTAAGTAGAAAAAAAACAAAAAACAACGATATATAACATTAAAAAAAAAATATGAAACTGAAAGGATGTGAATTCCACTGAGTGCTGACAGGACAGGCGTTCGTTGAGAAAAGCAGCAGCTGTATTGTCGTTCAAGTTAAGCCATCATATTTAGTATGGCGACAGGCCATACAGCATGTTATACATACAGACCTCTACAGCTAACTACTCTGGCACCAGTTCAAAGCCCTTGATTAGAAGCACATGATCAACAATGCTCAGTGAAAAGCAGTCCAATGAGCCCAGACGGTCACATTTTATCCTGGTGAGGTGGTCCCAGACGAGGCATGGGTCTGGTTTCAAGGAGGGGTGAGTGGACCAGAGTGAGAACTTCTGTGTGAACACCAGGACACAGCTGATGTTGAGAGGAGATGCCCACAACCCCTCCAGAATACAGACCATCAGAACCACAGACCACCTGGTGACGCAGGTAGGATTTGCTCTTGATACACACCTTACTGTACACTGTAGAAAGACTTTACTGCCTTGTGATGCAGGTAGGATTTGCTCTTGTTACACACCTTACTGTACACTGTAGAAAGACTTTACTGCCTTGTGATGCAGGTAGGATTTGCTCTTGTTACACACCTTACTGTACACTGTAGAAAGACTTTACTGCCTTGTGATGCAGGTAGGATTTGCTCTTGATACACACCTTCCTGTACACTGTAGAAAGACTTTACTGCCTTGTGATGCAGGTAGGATTTGCTCTTGTTACACACCTTACTGTACACTGTAGAAAGACTTTACTGCCTTGTGATGCAGGTAGGATTTGCTCTTGATACACACCTTCCTGTACACTGTAGAAAGACTTTACTGCCTGGTGACGCAGGTAGGATATGCTCCTCCGCTGTTCTTTCTTGCTTTCAAATTCTTTTTTATTTTTAAAGGTTATGCTTGACAAATGGATTTTTACTAATGAACAAATAAAAACGTTGTGAGTGTTACTTTAAGAGTTTATTAACTGTAATCTCAATGTCCTCAATGTCTCATTTAAGATTATTTTGCCTTAGTTAAAATTCATACTAGTAAACTCTCATCATGGTTAATTTAAAATTCTAACAAATCTGTCTGTGTAAAACGCATAACTCCTGATGAAGGTTTTCAGTGGCGAAAGCATTGTTTCCAAACTCCTACCAGTCTCCTAGGAGCCCTGCAGAGCTCCTCTAGTCGAGTTACCTGCGGTGAGCAACACTCAGGTTACAGGGCTAGAGGAGATGCAGAGGGCTGCAGAGAGATGTATAGTATTACACTGAGCTGTAGTATTACTAGGTTTAGAGATCGCATTAACACATTGTAGAGTAACGGTAGATGTTAAGCTACAGAGTGAACAGGGACAGAATTTAGCTACAGGGTGAACTGGGACCGGGTTTAGAGGGTTTAGCTACAGGGTGAACTGGGACCGGGTTTAGAGGGTTTAGCTACAGGGTGAACTGGGACAGGGTTTAGAGGGTTTAGCTACAGGGTGAACAGGGACCGGGTTTAGAGGGTTTAGCTACAGGGTGAACAGGGACCGGGTTTAGAGGGTTTAGCTACAGGGTGAACTGGGACAGGATTTAGAGGGTTTAGCTACAGGGTGAACTGGGACAGGGTTTAGAGGGTTTAGCTACAGGGTGAACTGGGACAGGGTTTAGAGGGTTTAGCTACAGGGTGAACTGGGACCGGGTTTAGAGGGTTTAGCTACAGGGTGAACTGGGACAGGGTTTAGAGGGTTTAGCTACAGGGTGAACTGGGACAGGGTTTAGAGGGTTTAGCTACAGGGTGAACTGGGACAGGGTTTAGAGGGTTTAGCTACAGGGTGAACTGGGACAGGGTTTAGAGGGTTTAGCTACAGGGTGAACAGGGACCGGGTTTAGAGGGTTTAGCTACAGGGTGAACTGGGACCGGGTTTAGAGGGTTTAGCTACATGGTGAACAGGGACAGGGTTTAGAGGGTTTAGCTACAGGGTGAACAGGGACCGGGTTTAGAGGGTTTAGCTACAGGGTGAACAGGGACCGGGTTTAGAGGGTTTAGCTACAGGGTGAACTGGGACAGGGTTTAGAGGGTTTAGCTACAGGGTGAACAGGGACCGGGTTTAGAGGGTTTAGCTACAGGGTGAACTGGGACAGGGTTTAGAGGGTTTAGCTACAGGGTGAACTGGGACAGGGTTTAGAGGGTTTAGCTACAGGGTGAACTGGGACAGGGTTTAGAGGGTTTAGCTACAGGGTGAACTGGGACAGGGTTTAGAGGGTTTAGCTACAGGGTGAACAGGGACCGGGTTTAGAGGGTTTAGCTACAGGGTGAACTGGGACCGGGTTTAGAGGGTTTAGCTACATGGTGAACAGGGACAGGGTTTAGAGGGTTTAGCTACAGGGTGAACAGGGACCGGGTTTAGAGGGTTTAGCTACAGGGTGAACTGGGACAGGGTTTAGAGGGTTTAGCTACAGGGTGAACAGGGACCGGGTTTAGAGGGTTTAGCTACATGGTGAACAGGGACAGGGTTTAGAGGGTTTAGCTACAGGGTGAACAGGGACCGGGTTTAGAGGGTTTAGCTACAGGGTGAACAGGGACCGGGTTTAGAGGGTTTAGCTACAGGGTGAACTGGGACAGGGTTTAGAGGGTTTAGCTACAGGGTGAACAGGGACCGGGTTTAGAGGGTTTAGCTACATGGTGAACAGGGAGAGGGGCTGGCTGGTATGTGCTGTGATGGGTACGCGACCACCACATAGTTGTGGGCTGACTGAGGATCCGTCCAGAGTCACACGACCACAGTGAGTTGTCTCGCATGGCAAGAATGAGGAACAGAAACATTAGTGTTGGCTGTAGAGTGGGGTTTCCACTGAATAAGCCCACTCCTGGATGGAAACTCTGCTGGATGAATGTTGAGCTTCCTGTGGGGGTAGCAACACACCGCTAACAACCTGGTATAGTAATCTGGTTTACCATGACTAACAACCTGGTTCACCATGTCAAACAACCTGGTTCACCACGTCAAACAACCTGGTATAGTAGTCTGGTTTACCATGACAAACAGCCTGGTTTACCATGTCAAACAACCTGGTTCACCATGTCAAACAACCTGGTATAGTAGTCTAGTTTACCATGTCAAACAGCCTGGTTTACCATGTCAAACAACCTGGTTCACCATGTCAAACAACCTGGTATAGTAGTCTAGTTTACCATGTCAAACAACCTGGTTTACCATGACTAACAACCTGGTTTACCATGTCAAACAACCTGGTTTACCATGACCAACAACCTGGTTTACCATGACTAACAACCTGGTTTACCATGACTAACAACCTGGTTTACCATGACTAACAACCTGGTTTACCATGCCCTATTGTCTCTTGACATCATGGTCTGGTCCTCTTGCTGTTGTTTCAAATCAATGACATCATAGTCTGTCCTCTTCCTATTGGTTCAAAGTGATGACATCATGGTCTGGTCCCTTTCTATTGGTTCAAAGTGATGACATCATGGTCTGCTCCTTTTTCTATTGGTTCAAAGTGATGACATCATGGTCTGCTCCTTTTTCTATTGGTACTGAAGCCATCTTTACTCCCCTCCCTTCACCCTTACAGAGAGGTCTCCTAGCAACGCCACCATGAAGCTGTTCCTGTTGCTATGCCTACTGGCTCTTGGAAACGCTAAACCCTACCAGCCAATCAATGTCAAGGAGTTCCTCAGAAACTATGACATGATGATGGCTGACGCAGGCGACGACGACGATGACAACGATAACAATATTGATGATGATGATGATGATGAAGAGTCGGAAGAGGAGAAGGAAGAAGAGGAGGTTGAAAACTGCCCAGCTGGGTGCCAGTGTTGGCCAAGAGTGGTGCAGTGTTCTGATCAGGGTGAGTCAACACAACACATGAACCTCTTTCTTTAACATCTCTCAAGAGAACATTGCTAGTATATACAACTTGGCTCATCTCTCAGGGGCTCATGTCTCAGGGTAACATTTAATTATTGGTTTGTGAACTAACAAAGTGCGGCTAAACGATAAATGAAATGCATTTGAACAAGGTGCCATGCTTACAGGCCTGATCTCCATCCCTGGGAAGATCCCAGAGGACACCGTCATGATCGACCTCCAAAACAACGACATCACCGACATCAACGAGAATGACTTCAAAGGCCTCAACAAGCTCTATGTAAGGTCATGTCCTATCTGACATCAGTATCGTACAGTTCATATATGGAAGGGATATAGAAAGAGTAAGAGTTGTGTTGCAACTGTCCTGTCCCCCGTCAGGCCCTGTTTCTGATCAACAACAAGATCTCCAAGATCCACCCCAAAGCCTTCAAGAACATGGATCACCTGAGACTGCTCTACTTGTCCTACAACCTGCTGACCCAGATCCCTGCCAACCTGCCCCGCAACATTCTGGAGCTACGTTTCCATGGGAACCGCATCAGCAGCATCCAGAAGGAGGCCTTCAAAGGCCTGAGGAGCCTGCATGTCCTCGGTCAGAGGCTGGACACTACACAGAGATACACACCTGCAACTGCATCACCGGAGCTACTGGCTGTGTGTTGACTACTGCGTGTGTTTTGCCCACAGAGATGAGTGCTAACCCACTTGCTAACAGTGGGATCGCCCTCGGAGCGTTTGATGGCATGTCCAGCCTTTACATTGGGATGGCAGAAGCCAAACTCACCGCTGTGCCAAAAGGTATAGCGCCTTCTGTACACACACACACACACACCCTATGTACAATGCAGGCACGCACGCATGCAGGCATGCATGCAGGCACACATTACATACACCTACACACACACACACACACACACAAACAATACTATAAATTAGGGCTGACCTTTAATCTTCGATGATTTGAATCGATGATTTGAATCGAAGACGTATAGTCGTGTCGGGAAAGTTGTGCGTGTGTAACAGTGGAACGTTGTGCGTGTGTAACAGTGGAACGTTGTGCGTGTGTAACAGTGGAATGTTGTGCGTGTGTAACAGTGGAACGTTGTGCGTGTGTAACAGTGGAACGTTGTGCGTGTGTAACAGTGGAACGTTGTGCGTGTGTAACAGTGGAACGTTGTGCGTGTGTAACAGTGGAACGTTGTGCGTGTGTAACAGTGGAAAGTTGTGCGTGTGTAACAGTGGAACGTTGTGCGTGTGTAACAGTGGAAAGTTGTGCGTGTGTAACAGTGGAACGTTGTGCGTGTGTAACAGTGGAACGTTGTGCGTGTGTAACAGTGGAACGTTGTGCGTGTGTAACAGTGGAACGTTGTGCGTGTGTAACAGTGGAACGTTGTGCGTGTGTAACAGTGGAAGGTTGTGCGTGTGTAACAGTGGAACGTTGTGCGTGTGTAACAGTGGAACGTTGCATTGGGAGGATGGGGGTGCTGGGGGAAAATAATATAAGTTATACAATGTGTTTTTTTTGTGGGGCATTTGTTCTATACACGGATTCAAATGTATTTTAAAGTCAAGTCAGTCAATGTTTAAACCACACAAATCACAAAAAATGAGGCATCATTGAGCCGCATATATTTAAATATATAATATATGATTCAACGATCAGTATATACGAAATCTTAGTCGAGGACACCCCTACTATAAATAAGTAAAAGTGAATAAGATGTGCTCTAAAAGATATAGAAGGATTCTTTCAAGGCTTAATGTGATGTGGGGTTCCCCAGACTTGCCCTCATCCATCACAGAACTGAGTCTGGACTACAATAAGATCTCCAAGGTGGAAGTAGAAGACTTCATCAGATACAGAAATCTGCAGAAGTGAGAAAACACCCCCCTACTATATACCAAAACATTATGCTGTTTTAAGAAAAACAACATGTCCGTTCAACTACTTTATGGTGTGTTCTCTTTCTGGTGGACTGTCTTTCAGACTCGGCCTGAGTTTTAACCAGATCAAATCCGTGGAGAACGGCAGTCTGGCTCGCATCCCCAACATCCGGGAGATCTGCCTTGACAACAATAAGCTGAAGAAGGTCCCAGCAGAGCTCAGCTCCCTAAGCTTCCTCCAGGTTAGATCTATACTGCAGCTTCCTCCAGGTCAGATCTATACTGCAGCTTCCTCCAGGTCAGATCTATACTGCAGCTTCCTCCAGGTCAGATCTATACTGCAGCTTCCTCCAGGTTAGATCTATACTGCAGCTTCCTCCAGGTTAGATCTATACTGCAGCTTCCTCCAGGTCAGATCTATACTGCAGCTTCCTCCAGGTCAGATCTATACTGCAGCTTCCTCCAGGTCAGATCTATACTGCAGCTTCCTCCAGGTTAGATCCATACTGCAGCTACCAGTAATGAGGAATCCCTATTTGGTTCCTATCACGGTTCTCTTTGCGTGGCATGTTACTATTGTTGCGTAAATCTTTATAAACCCAGTAGAAATGACTACGACAGTACATGTCCCTGTGTGTTCCCAGGTGGTCTACCTTCATGCCAACAAAATCAGCAGTGTGGGCATCAATGACTTCTGCCCCATCGGCATTGGCAGTAAGAAGAAGATGTACACGGGCATCAGCCTGTTTGCTAACTCCTTCAAGTACTGGAACGTGCAGCCGGCCGCCTTCCGCTGTGTCAGCGGCGGCCGAGCAGTGCAGCTGGGCAACTTCAGGAGGAGGAAGTAGAGGCTGACCGGGTGACCTCCAGCTGACCTTAACAGCGGGGGTTCTTAAACGTTCTCATCTCGGGACCCCAAAAAAGAGTTTGCGCCTCCGTGGAAACCAACCAACCGCCACACACACACTCAGAAAACGATGAACTGGTGATTCTTTCGGAAAGGATCCCCGACTCTGGTGTGCTCGGCTTTCTGTGCGTTGTCAGACCCACCTCCAAATGGATCGCGACCCATTTTGGGCCCATAGTTTAGGAAACGCTGCTTTACAGGTACCTCAGCCCGACAGAAGACGAGGCTGGAGGATCAGAGGGAGCTACGCTAACGAACATACACAGCGCATTTAGTAATACAGGGTGTATGTTGAACCATTTAGACAAACAGTACATAATGTAAATATTAACCATAATGTCTTATTATTAGGTTTCAAAAAAGTCTATGCATGTGTTCTGTCTTAGGTCATCCCCTAATTATGTCACTGTCCTTCCGTCCTATCAGGACTCTCCATGTTATACTTGCTTGCTTCCTGGACTCCACTGTAATCTGCATTTAATGAATATGTAATCTTACTGAATGCATGCAACCATATGTGGTACTTCAACATTATGATCCACACTGGCTCACCTGACCACAGCTACTGTCAGCACCTGGCCACAACCAGGCCACAGGATCACATCGTTTTCCTTCAGGTCCACTCCTGCACCAATGCTTAGATTGGGTGGAGATAGGCATAGAGTGGGTGGAGCTATACCAGGATTAGGGTGGGCTATACCAGGATTAGGTGGGGCTATAGTTGTGTGGGTAGGAGCTGGCCATGAAATGGGAGAAGCTAGGTCATGACTCATTACTTGTCACATAAACCTATAGAGGTGCTCAAACCTACCAATAAGACAAGCAGCTTCATATAAATAATGTCCAGAGCTGACAAACACTCCAAACTAGCAAACGTTCATCTTCACACGTGCATTTTAGTGGCATTACGTCATGACTCTATTTAAACGCTTTCCATCATATCAATAAGTAAAGAGCAACAGGTCAAGCAGGTCTGACTGTGCCTCCAAATCGTTTTTTGGTGATCTTTGTAAATGTTCCATGTTCCATGTTCCATGTTCCAATGGAAGAGCTCTGTGCACCGTGTTCTGTAATACCAAAGCAACACTCAGAGTTCTCCAAATGGGCAATTCTCACCACAGTAAACGACAAATTCAACTAATAATAGCTTATCCAACGCTGAGATCACAGTGGAAACTCATAATAACTATTTTGCCAAGCCACCATCCAGCAGGGCTTAATAACAACATTGTATTCATGTTCTAAAGAATGAGATGTTCCTAAAAGTTGGACTGGTGCACTTTTGGTTAGTGACTTTGAAGGAGAATAATACAACACAGTCCGGACACAGGTTCTTAGTCTAGAGCAGAAATTATACAAGCTTACCATAGAAAACAGTGGAATAGGAACGTGCATAGTATCTTGTTAAGTTGAAGTTCAACTCGTATTGTCAGATTCACAGAACACAGATTCAGACGGGGCACTGGTACTAGATAATACTAGATAATTCTAGATAATCAGTAGGAAGCGTTTTCAGCACAACACAGCCAGGCACTTCAGGACATGTTTATCATTCTCATTTCTTCCAAGTTTATTTGTCATATGGGCATTAGACATCAACAAGGAGAAGTTATTAATGGCCATGAAATGCTTGAATTTTAGGCATCATCAACTGTGCATATGTTCTTCTTATGACAATATGCCAGACCATCTCCATTCAGGATTATGTTCCAAGGATGAAGACACATATTGTGTAGAAACTGAGAGGTGTCCTTGAGTTTTAGCTTCTTTAGGGGTCGTTATATACAAGGTCTGTTTATTTGGCGATACTATCCTCACAAATGGTGCTAGCGTATTTATTACGTTGCTCAATAAACACTTGTTGTTATCTGCTGTATGGTTCTTTATTAAGGATGAGTCTGTGATTAGCACAATAGCAGTATTAACTATTAGACTAAAACGGTTAGCTCTACCAGTAGATAGCAAATAGCTAAATGTTAACAGCTCTACCAGTACCTTAAGCTAGGTGCTAAATGTTAGCAGCTCTACCAGTACCTTAAGCTAGGTGCTAAAGGTTAGCAACTCTACCAGTACCTTAAGCTAGGTGCTAAAGGTTAGCAGCTCTACCAGTACCTTAAGCTAGGTGCTAAAGGTTAGCAGCTCTACCAGTACCTTAAGCTAGGTGCTAAAGGTTAGCAACTCTACCAGTACCTTAAGCTAGGTGCTAAAGCTCAGCAGCTCTACCAGTACCTTAAGCTAGGTGCTAAATGTCAGCAGCTCTACCAGTACCTTAAGCTAGGTGCTTAAGGTTAGCAGCTCTGCCAGTAGATGGAGCTATGGGCTAATGTTTAGCAGCTCTCCCAATAGATGGAGATAGGTGCTAAAGGTTAGCAGCTCAAACAGTAGATGGAGATATTGTTTAAGGTTTGCAGCTCTACCAGTAGATGGAGCTAGGTCCTTAACGTTAGCTCTACCAGTAGATGGAGCTATGCACTTAAGGTTAGCAGCTCTACCAGTAGACAGAGCTAGGGGTTAAAGGTTAGCAGCTCTAACAGTAGATGGAGCTATGGACTTAAGGTTAGCAGCTCTACCAGTAGACAGAGCTAGGGGTTAAAGGTTAGCAGCTCTAACAGTAGATGGAGCTATGGACTTAAGGTTAGCAGCTCTACCAGTAGACAGAGCTAGGGGTTAAAGGTTAGCAGCTCTAACAGTAGATGGAGCTAGGTGCTAAAGGTTAGCAGCTAGTGTTGCTGTTATAATATAACATGGATAAGGGGCAGGGGGGCCCTGTACTGCTCCCCCCTCCCCTCTGCTTTCTGTCAGAACACATGGAACACATCTACTGGTTGGCTAGAATCTCTCAGCCACGTCTCTCTCTTTCCCACACGCACACACACACACAGTGGAGACTACCCTGACCCTCTAGAGAACAGACCCCCTAGACCCCCTCCAGAGACCAGACCCTTTAGAGACCGCATCGTCTGGGAACAGACCCCCTAGAGAGAAGACCCCTAGTGATCAGACAATCTAGAGACAAGACCCTCTAGAGACCAGAACATCTGGAGACCCTCTAGAGTCCTGGGCCCCTAGAGACCAGGGCGTAGAGTCCAGGTTCAGGCAGGAAGGGGACCCAGAGAAAACAAACTAAAATGTTGTTTCAGGGGTCCCATTGATTCATAACCCTGTGTTGGGTTGCCGGCTGCTTCTTGGGAAACTTCACTTCTGCTTTGGTCTCTGATTAACGAGAGATGGGGGAGTTTTGTCCCCAGGAAAACTTGGACCAGGCAGTGAAAGCTGTGGATTCCAGGGAGAATCACAACATGTGGAAAAGCAGCAAGCAAAGCTTAGGCTGCCACACTATGTATCATTATAGAGAGAGAAGAGAAGAGAAGAAGAGAGAGAGAGAGAGAGAGAGAGAGAGAGAGAGAGAGAGAGAGAGAGAGAGAGAGAGAGAGAGAGAGAGAGAGAGAGAGAGAGAGAGAGAGAGAGAGAGAGAGAGAGAGAGAGAGAGAAGAGAAGAGAAGAGAAGAGAAGAGAGAGAGAGAGAGAGAGAGAGAGAGAGAGAGAGAGAGAATGTGTAAGTATGGTCGTGGAGGTACAGAGGGAAAATTCCAGACCACAGTCCTATTAAACACCTAATGAGTTTACCATGGGAGCTTCCTAGAACCCGTCTGTCTTTCTGCAGAGACATTCAGCAATACAGGAGACTGTTACCCAGACCAGGACAGACCTACTGTAACCCAGACCAGGACAGACCTACTGTAACCCAGACCAGGACAGACCTACTGTAACCCAGACCAGGACAGACCTACAGTAACCCAGACCAGGACAGACCTACTGTAACCCAGACCAGGACAGACCTACTGTAACCCAGACCAGGACAGACCTACTGTAAGCCAGACCAGGACAGACCTACATTAACCCAGACCAGGACAGACCTACATTAACCCAGACCAGGACAGACCTACTGTAACCCAGACCAGGACAGACCTACTGTAAGCCAGACCAGGACAGACCTACTGTAACACAGACCAGGACAGACCTACATTAACCCAGACCAGGACAGACCTACTGTAACCCAGACCAGGACAGACCTACATTAACCCAGACCAGGACAGACCTACTGTAACCCAGACCAGGACAGACCTACAGTAACCCAGACCAGGACAGACCTACTGTAACCCAGACCAGGACAGACCTACAGTAACCCAGACCAGGACAGACCTACTGTAAGCCAGACCAGGACAGACCTACTGTAAGCCAGACCAGGACAGACCTACATTAACCCAGACCAGGACAGACCTACTGTAACCCAGACCAGGACAGACCTACTGTAACCCAGACCAGGACAGACCTACTGTAACACAGACCAGGACAGACCTACAGTAACCCAGACCAGGACAGACCTACTGTAACACAGACCAGGACAGACCTACTGTAACACAGACCAGGACAGACCTACATTAACCCAGACCAGGACAGACCTACTGTAAGCCAGACCAGGACAGACCTACAGTAACCCAGACCAGGACAGACCTACTGTAACCCAGACCAGGACAGACCTACTGTACCCAGACCAGGACAGACCTACTGTAACCCAACCAGGACAGCCCATCTGTAACACAGACCAGGACAGACCTACAGTAACCCAGACCAGGACAGACCTACTGTAAACCCAGACCAGGACAGACCTACAGTAACCCAGACCAGGACAGACCTACTGTAAGCCAGACCAGGGACAGACCTACTGTAAGCCAGACCAGGACAGACCTACATTAACCCAGACCAGGACAGACCTACTGTAGCCCAGACCAGGACAGACCTACTGTAACCCAGACCAGGACAGACCTACTGTAACACCAGACCAGGCCAGACCTACAGTAACCAGACCAGGACAGACCTTACTGTAACACAGACCAGGACAGACCTACTGTAACACAGACCAGGACAGACCTACATTAACCCAGACCAGGACAGACCTACTGTAAGCCCAGACAGGACAGACCTACATTAAGCCCAGACCAGGACAGACCTACTGTAAGCCAGACCAGGACAGACCTACTGTAACCCAGACCAGGACAGACCTACTGTAACCCAGACCAGGACAGACCTACTGTAACCCAGACCAGGACAGACCTACTGTAACCCAGACCAGGACAGACCTACTGTAACCCAGACCAGGACAGACCTACTGTAACCCAGACCAGGACAGACCTACAGTAACCCAGACCAGGACAGACCTACTGTAACCCAGACCAGGACAGACCTACTGTAACCCAGACCAGGACAGACCTACTGTAACCCAGACCAGGACAGACCTACTGTAACCCAGACCAGGACAGACCTACTGTAACCCAGACCAGGACAGACCTACTGTAACCCAGACCAGGACAGACCTACTGTAACCCAGACCAGGACAGACCTACAGTAACCCAGACCAGGACAGACCTACTGTAAGCCAGACCAGGACAGACCTACTGTAACCCAGACCAGGACAGACCTACTGTAACCCAGACCAGGACAGACCTACTGTAACCCAGACCAGGACAGACCTACTGTAAGCCAGACCAGGACAGACCTACATTAACCCAGACCAGGACAGACCTACTGTAAGCCAGACCAGGACAGACCTACATTAACCCAGACCAGGACAGACCTACATTAACCCAGACCAGGACAGACCTACATTAACCCAGACCAGGACAGACCTACATTAACCCAGACCAGGACAGACCTACTGTAAGCCAGACCAGGACAGACCTACATTAACCCAGACCAGGACAGACCTACAGTAACAGACCTATAGTAACAGAGATTCGCAGAGACAGTACTAGAGTAGGTGAACAGAAACAAAGTAGGAGTGTAACAGTAGGAGGGACTGTAACAGTAGGTGAGAGCTACAGTGACAAAGGAGAGACAGAAACAGAGTAGGAGAGACAGTACCAGAGTAGGAGAGACAGTAACAGAATAGGTGAGACCTACCGTTACCAAGATCAGGAGACAGTAACAGCGTAAGTAAACAGTTATATAGTAGGAGACCGTAACAGAGAAGGAGATACAGTAACAGAATAGGTGAGACAGTAACAAAGTAGGAGAGCTACTTACAGAGGAAAGACAGTAAAAGAGTTGGAGAGACAGAAACAGAGTAGGTGAGACCTACAGTAACAAAGTAGGCGAGGGAGTGAGAGAAGGAGACAGTAACGGAAAAGGACAGACAGTAACAGAGTAGGAGATCTACAGTAACAAAGAAAGAGAGACCGTAACAAAGGAGAGACAAATAGAGAAGGAAAGACAGTAACAGTAGGAGAGACAGTCACATAGTAGGTGGGACACACAGTAACATGATAAGAGAGACAGTAACCGATAAGGAGACCGTAACAGAGTTGGAGAGACCGCTACAGAGAAGGGGAGACAGTATAAGAATAGGAGACAGTAACAGAGGAAGAGAGAAATGAACAGAGTAGGAGAAACCGCAACAGACGACCAGCTCAAAGCAGAAAGCTGTCGTCCACAAACAAAATAACCTAGAGGCAGGAGACACGAGACAGCAGTCTCGGTCTCTGTGCTTAATGTGCGCCGTATGGTTCCAAATGTCAACATCACAGCACTCAAGTTGCTACACGCGCTAGCACTGTTAGCATGCAGCAGATTACACACTGTATTTTATGTACCAGATGACATCCATAGCATACTATAGGTATGATTTACTACCAGAGGTGCAGGACAGGTCTACAGAGCACCTAGTAAAGCACAGTGTGTGCACAGCGTGGCAGCGTTCACCTGAACTGGGATCAGAGAAACAGCAGGAGGTGGTGGGCATTGCCTCAATGTCAGATAACCAGCCCAGTACAGCGGCATGGAAATATTCCAGCCGCATACTTTGGGTTTTCTCACATCAACATGTGTTTGTATTTGTATGGACTGCACAATTATAGCAGCCTTATATAGCACAATTATATCTAATTGTATTATTTATTATTAAATGACTACAGTATCTGCTACCAGAGGTTCCTGCTTCTCTCACTCCTCATCCTCCTTCTCCTCCTCCTCCTCCCCCTCTCCTGCCTCGTCTACTCCTCCTCCTCTCCTCTCCTCTGGGACTGAATTCCTCCTCTCACAGCTCCATGTGGAAAATCAATCACTTCACTCAACCCTGAGGACAGTACTATCACACAGACCTACTGAGGTACCCCATCACACAGACCTACCGAGGTACCCCATTACACAGACCTACCGAGGTACCCCATCACACAGACCTACCGAGGTACCCCATCACACAGACCTACCGAGGTACCCCATCACACAGACCTACCGAGGTACCCCATCACACAGACCTACCGAGGTACCCCATCACACAGACCTACCGAGGTACCCCATCACACAGACCTACCGAGGTACCCCATCACACAGACCTACCGAGGTACCCCATCACACAGACCTACCGAGGTACCCCATCACACAGACCTACCGAGGTACCCCATCACACAGACCTACCGAGGTACCCCATCACACAGACCTACCGAGGTACCCCATCACACAGACCTACCGAGGTACCCCATCACACAGACCTACCGAGGTACCCCATCACACAGACCTACCGAGGTACCCCATCACACAGACCTACCGAGGTACCCCATCACACAGACCTACCAAGGTACCCCATGAAAATAGAAGAGAGATGGACATATAAACATTCAACATGACCCACATTGTTCACTAATGTAATGAAGGAATGGCACAAAATGAGGACATTCACTTATTACATTATTTCACATAACATTTTTGTTATTACAAATATTAGGATAGAAACGGCTTTGTTATATTATTTACCAAGCTCTCCTCTGCCACCACATGGTTTAAAGTAGCCTCTTTAAGGACTAGATTCAGCTTGTATAGGTAAACCAAATAGAACCATTAAATACAAGATCATTATTTTTTTATTAATAAGAACAATCTGAAACATAACTTTAAAGACCGAAGACTGTCAAAGTTAGGGTTGGCTATTTATTTTAGAAACATTTCTTGCCAACAATCAATCAATGAATCAAATGCTCTGCCAAATTCTTTTTTTTTTTTTTAAAGATACTTTCAAAATCTAGCTGGCTTCTCCAAAAGGCCTACCCTAGCTTTAAGGAACAGTCCAGCAGTATTGGATGTGCCCACATTATTTATAGCTGCTTGAATGTGTCCAACGGGAAAGAACACAGAACACTGGCATCTTTGTGTTGCGGTTCAGATGCTGGATGAGTCACTTACTTCGCACCTGCTGTCAGTTAGCTGAGCCTGGCTCCCAGGGGCCCTCATGACCAGAGTACTAGTATGTTTTACTGGCTCTCAGGGGCCCTCATGACTAGAGTATTAGTATGTTTTACTGGCTCCCAGGGGCCCTCATGACCAGAGTATTAGTATGTTTACTGGCTCCCAGGGGCCCTCATGAACAGAGTACTAGTATGTTTTTGCTCAGCCTGGCTACCCGTGGCCCTCATTACCATGAGCTCATGTGTTTATTGAGTTTTCTCCTCTGTTAGTTCGCTGCTAGCTCTGTCTTAGAGACTGAAGTGGAAGAGATAATTGCGAGTGGTCAGCTTGTGGGTGGGTTTCTCCTGTAATCCAGTCTGAACGGCCTGTCAGGCAGTCAGAGCCCATGGAACGCCCCCCTGACAGTCAAACCCCTGGCACAGATCATTAGCCACAGTAAAACATTCTCCAGGCTCTGGCCCTCTTCCCGGGGAAGGAAAAGTTTGAAGGTGTTCATAATTGTTACCACACCTGTAAGGCCTCAGGCATAACGCCCCAGTCATGAGGCCCAGTCTGGCCCAGGCTAGATGGGACTAATACTGGCTGTTTGTGGACCACCTCTGATCTTCTGGTAGACACTGATCTTCTGGTAGGCACCTCATATGGTTCCTATCTCATGTGTTTTGCTGCTGGGTGTGACATTTACACAGCTGTTTGTCCATGAGGAGGTCCTGAAAGTTGATATTTTATTAGACCATGACTGCCAACCATAAAGATTAACTAAATGATTCTCCAAATGGCCATGGCCAGCTTTGGAGGTCTACCGAGAGAGCCTTTCTGTTTTGAAGGTAGTTTGAGGATTAAGAACTTCAAGTTCTCTTCCTCTCAAACCAGACAACAGGGCCAAGTCCTGCTTGGTTGAATGTATGTCAGTTTGGGCCTGTGCTGTATGTTTGGGGTGCAGGCAGGGAGGGAAGGGTTAATAGTTTGTTTCTGTATGGTAGGGGTGCAGGCAGGGAGGGAAGGGTTAATAGTTTGTTTCTGTATGGTTGGGGTGCAGGCAGGGAGGGAAGGGTTAATAGTTTGTTTCTGTATGGTAGGGGTGCTAGGCAGGGAGGGAAGGGTTAATAGTTTGTTTCTGTATGGTTGGGGTGCAGGCAGGGAGGGAAGGGTTAATAGTTTGTTTCTGTATGGTAGGGGTGCAGGCTGGGAGGGAAGGGTTAATAGTTTGTTTCTGTATGGTTGGGGTGCAGGCAGGGAGGGAAGGGTTAATCGTTTGTTTCTGTATGGTAGGGGTGCAGGCTGGGAGGGAAGGGTTAATAGTTTGTTCCTGTATGGTAGGGGTGCAGGCAGGGAGGGAAGGGTTAATAGTTTGTTTCTGTATGGTTGGGGTGCAGGCAGGGAGGGAAGGGTTAATAGTTTGTTTCTGTATGTTTGGGGTGCAGGCAGGGAGGGAAGGGTTAATAGTTTGTTTCTGTATGGTTGGGGTGCAGGCTGGGAGGGAAGGGTTAATAGTTTGTTTCTGTATGGTTGGGGTGCAGGCTGGGAGGGAAGGGTTAATAGTTTGTTTCTGTATGGTTGGGGTGCAGGCAGGGAGGGAAGGGTTGAGTGTGATGCTGGTGGTGCAGTCTTTAAAACCCTACTTTGACACATCCCCCTTTCCACACAGGCTGAGCAGCAAGAGTCCGTAAGCAGACAGGCAGAGCAGCGCAAGTGGAGGTCTCTTCAGGATGACAAGAGTCGTATTCTTGTGTTTGGTGGTACCATGGCTGGCTACAGTGTCGGGGAGCTCTTTGAACCAAAACACCCAACTGATGCTTGGACGTGTTTCAGCAAGGCACAGACCTGGGTACTACTTAGAGTCAAGGAAAACCAAGGTAAACACTAACCCTTAACCCTAACCATGAAGGTAAACACTAACCCTTAACACTAACCATGAAGGTAAACACTAACCCTTAACACTAACCATGAAGGTAAACACTAACCCTTAACACTAACCATGAAGGTAACACTAACCCTTAACACTAACCATTAAGGTAAACACTAACCCTTAACACTAACCATGAAGGTAAACACTAACCCTTAACACTAACCATGAAGGTAAACACTGACCCCTTAACACTAACCATTAAGGTAAACACTAACCCTTAACACTAACCATTAAGGTAAACACTAACCCTTAACACTAACCATGAAGGTAAACACTAACCCTTAACACTAACCATTAAGGTAAACACTGACCCCTTAACACTAACCATTAAGGTAAACACTAACCCTTAACACTAACCATTAAGGTAAACACTGACCCCTTAACACTAACCATTAAGGTAAACACTAACCCTTAACACTAACCATTAAGGTAAACACTAACCCTTAACACTAACCATTAAGGTAAACACTAACCCTTAACACTAACCATGAAGGTAAACACTAACCCTTAACACTAACCATTAAGGTAAACACTAACACTTAACACTAACCCCTTCACACTTACCATTTAGGTTAAATCTAACCCTTTAACACTAACAAAATAAAAACACAATAGCCCCTAGCAGCTAACACTAACCCATAAAAGTAATGGAGAACTATAACTAAATAGTGAACAGTAACCCACTGAAACATTGAATATGTATACATAGTGTTTTAAATATTGTTAATATCATTGTATATCGCTGGAGTCCAGCATACAGCCACGTGTTGACCACTACTGTAGTTAAGAGGGGTCTTAAGGCAACAGGAGACTATACTCACGGAAAGGACATTGACCAATGTTGTGCAGCTGATCTCCATCTCGTTAAGGTCAACATCTGTATTTATGCATCTAGTCCTCCGTGATTCACACACACATATCTGTAGTGGCAACACTCCCAGATCAACCACAATAGCATAGAGACTAAGGAGCAGCCTTCACTACACTAGTTATAGTGACACTAGCAGTTAGACCTTACTACTTAGTTACAATTGTTACAACTATTAGCTCCAGTTCGGCATAACGTATTCAACCAGGACTGAGAGGTAAAGGGTTGGTTGGTTTGAGTTACTGCTCGACAAGGGGTCACGAAGTCAGATGATCTCAGGCAGTATGAATCATCTGCCAAGGAGGGTAAAGGTCATATGAGACAGGGGTCAATTGTGGAGCTAAGGATCAATGCTGCCAGAAATCCAATCTCATGTTTCCAGAAACTGCAATGTTTACTTACACTCTGACAATTCAGACCCGGTTATGTTCCTGGTTTGGTCCTCACTCTACCGCTGATCTGAGATCATTAAAACGAATTACCAACCTCTGCAACACCAGACAGACACCACAACCTAGTGTGCCGAGTGTACCATAGTCCTCATCCTCCGCATTTGGCCCATCCTAGCTATGTCTCCTCATTGGGCATGGATCTTCGCAGACGTACAGTACGTACAACTTTCAATCTAGCTTTAAGTGAACCAATAGTTATGTCCCCCATGTGGTTTCCTGTAGAGGGAACTGCCCGCACACCGGGAGCATGGCGTGCTTGATGATCAACCAGATGTTGGACCAATCGCAGGGAGAAATGGCTCTGGTAAGACCTGCTAATTCTTCATCAGCGTAGGCATCCTCATCCTCTCAGCTAGTCTGCCCAGTGAGCTGCCATCTCCTAATGGCCTATTCGTTTGGTTTTATGTTCATGGAGTTACCTAACCGTGTGCTGCTTCAATCTAAAGAGTACCTCTTTACCTATATAGTACCTATAGACACAGTTCCTGTGTTCAACCAGCACTTGAGAAGTGCATTGAAGTCTAGAGCTCTACTGCTGGATTAGGCCAAGCATCGCAACTGACTGAGGAGGCTACTCGAACTTTGACTACTCTCATTCGTTTCTTGCGGTGTTCCAGATCTCCCTACTTGCTTGATGTGCGTGTGTCTAACCGGCTCGGTGTACTGTGAAGAGGTGAGTCCGGACATGACCTCCGTACCCACCTTGCCCAAGGAGACTGCCTACCTGTACGCCCGCTACAACAGGATCAACAAAATCACCGCTAAGAACTTTGCTGATATCTGTAAGTTTGGTCGGCTTCATGACAATCACCGTTCTGCAATGTTGGCTCCACAATGGCCCATGGGTTACAGCAATATACGCCTGATGATTTATAGATGGTATAAACATTATCAGGTTTCTTTTACAGGACATTTTTTTGGCACACGGCCAACGGATTTCAGGGTCCAACAAAGCAAAATCCGACTGCCAGAGTATAATGGAGAAAGCGGCAAATACATCAGAATGAATTTACTCTGGGTGCAGTGTGGTCTTTTGACCAGTGGATGGCGGTACGTTGTAGACCTACTGGTAGCCAACCAATTATGAACAAACGTTCAGTTTGTCAGCACTAGAAGTACTTCTTCGGCTCGCTGGCTACGAAAAATAACATACTGAACGCTACGGGGTGATGTTATACATCCAATGGACCAAACGGTGCCAAAAACGCAGAGAAGACCGGAGTGGATCTAGTTTTATTTTGCACCCAAGCAAAGAAAGAAAAAGAAAAACATGCAAGATTGTGCCTCTGATATTCTCTAATGATGCTGATGAGCAAGAGCTACATTACTGTTGGTATTTCGTGTGTGGATCAGGCTATATAATACTATTTGGGCAATTTTGAAAGGACAGCCTACATGTTTAGTTCTAAGTGACACTGTTAAATGCAAGAATGCTTGTTTGCTGCCTTCAATTTCTTTGTCTTTCAATAGGCAAATAAACGTTCATATATAATATTAAATAAGTTGCACCACGGAAGTATAACCTATTGTGTATCCTATGCAACAAGTACAAATAGGTACATTTTGCGGTATTAGTAATTAGTCAAAATCAACAAATTAATTTGTGCGTTTGGCCGATAAAAACAAAAAACTCTGTTCAAACTAAACCCATTTTGCTTAAGGCGATCAGCTATAATTGTATTATTTATGTTTTGATCAATTGTTTTACATACGGAAGAGGTGAGCATGAGTGAGCAGAACATAAACACTAGACTTCAAAAATACCACAAGACTAAATTCAAAGCCGTGTTCTTCCAATAGGTGCGCAGGTAACTTTACAAAGACCACTCCTACTTTCACGAGGCTGCAGGAGAAAGCCATCAAGGCAATGATGCGTTTTTTTATAAATGAGATTAAGAGAAGAGATGGGATGGAAGGAGTGAGAGGAAGTGAGGGGATGGGAGGAGTGAGAGGAAGAGAGGGGATGGTAGGAGTGACAGGAAGAGAGGGGATGGGAGGAGTGAGAGGAAGAGAGGGGATGGGAGGAGTGAGAGGAAGAGAGGGGATGGGAAGAGTGAGAGAAAAGAGGGGATGGAGGAGTGAGAGGAAGAGAGGGGATGGCAGGAGTGAGAGGAAGAGAGGGTGGGAGGAGGGATGGGGAGAGTTGGGATCATTATTTCTGTGGAGGGAATGTTGATGTGAGGAGGAGATGGGTGGAGGGGATGTGGATGTGAGCAGATGAGTGGAGGGGATGTGGATGTGAGGAGGGGATGGGTGGAGAGGATGTGGATGTGAGGGGATGGGTGGAGGGGATGTGGATGTGAGGGGATGGGTGGATAGTGTTTATTTCTGTAGAGGGTTAGATGATTGATGGGAGGAAAGGAGGGGATTGTGAAGTGAAATCGTGTTAATTTCAGTTTAGAGTTATGTTTATATCTGTGTGCTTTTAAAACAAATGGTCTTATGAAAAAGCTTCCAAGGACTTTCGATTTTTAACCACCATCCACCTAACCGCCAAAACACAATTTACAAGCTTGTACTCCAAGCATTTTATTCACGGTAAAATGTCAACGGTAACAATTTGCCTGATTTGCTACATGTGAGTCTGGTGATGTATCGATGGTACATGATAGATCTGACCCATGTTAGTCTGGTGATGTATCGATGGTACATGATAGATCTGACCCATGTTAGTCTGGTGATGTATCGATGGTACATGATAGATCTGACCCATGTTAGTCTGGTGATGTATCGATGGTACATGATAGATCTGACCCATGTTAGTCTGGTGATGTATCGATGGTACATGATAGATCTGACCCATGTTAGTCTGGTGATGTATCGATGGTACATGATAGACCTGATCCAAGCAGTGGCTTTAGATCATGTGCCTCAACATGGAGTCACCAATGCAGTATTTAAAGGAGACATCACAATAAATAAATTTTCAGTAAAGTACAGTTCAAATGGCCTGACCTACTCTTATCTGGACTCTATGATTTATAATACAGGCTACAGTTAAAGAGCATAACTTAAAAACCTGTATTTTGGTAGTTCCATACAGTGATAGTGTTGTGCCGTGCCCAGTGCATGACTGTATACATGTTATAGCTTTTTGGACAGTGTATAATGGTGTCGTTC
The DNA here is from genome assembly GCA_026745465.1 of Lota lota. Lineage (NCBI taxonomy): Eukaryota > Metazoa > Chordata > Actinopteri > Gadiformes > Lotidae > Lota > Lota lota. The sequence goes on along the minus strand of JACYXH010000427.1, from coordinate 944,553 downwards.
TCTGGTCCTCCAGTGACTCTGAAGAGGATCGACCTGACGGGGAACATAATTTCTGAGGTGGAGGACGGGGCGTTCTCCAAGCTGCCCTTGCTGGAGGAACTGACCCTGGCGGAGAACCGGCTGGTCAAGCTGCCCATGCTGCCGGCTAAACTCACCGTCTTCAACGCCAACTACAACCTCCTCAAGACCAAGGGTGTCAAGGCTACTGCCTTCAAGGTGCACCACCTCTCCGAACATTCACACGCTTTGTGCAGCCGGTGGAATCATCCACTTAACAACTTCAACCTCTTCCACAAAGTTAGCCTTCTATATGTTTACCCCTTCAGACCCCATGACAACTGTGAACCAAACTTGGTACACCCTTCATACACCTCTCTGGCTTAAACCATGGGAACATGAGTTACATTAGTTTATGCATTCATAAAACAAGCGAAACTGTTCCAACTCAACCAATCAGAGTTGGAGGTCGTGAGCCTCCCCACACAGCCAGGTGGTTACTTAAGACTTTAAAGTTATCTCTTGGGAACGTTGAAAGCAATAGTGATTATAACCATTGTAACATGGTACACCGCTCTACACATTTTATCCACCAGAAACTGACCAGGCTGGTGAACCTGTTTTTGGCCGACAACCAGCTCGAAGCAGTTCCACAGCTCCCAGAGAGCCTCCGCACTGTTCATCTACAGGTCTGTTTATATTCCCAGTACCCTGACATCTACCCTAACCTCGTTAGAACAGTGACAACTACCCTAACCTCTACCTCGTTAGAACAGTGACATTTTCCTTGTTAGAACAGTGACCTCTACCTCGTTTGAAGGCAACAACTATTTGTGAGAACAATAACATATACCTCATCAGAACAGTGACACTAACCTCGTTAGAACAGTGACATCTAACTTGTTAGAGCACCTCTACCTCATGAGAACAGGGGCCTCTACCTCATGAGAACAGGGGCCTCTACCTCGTGAGCAGTGACCTCTACCTCATGAGAACAGGGGCCTCTACCTCATGAGAACAGGGGCCTCTACCTCGTGAGCAGTGACCTCTACCTCATGAGAACAGGGACCTCTACCTCATGAGAACAGGGGCCTCTACCTCGTGAGCAGTGACCTCTACCTCATGAGAACAGGGGCCTCTACCTCGTGAGCAGTGACCTCTACCTCATGAGAACAGGGGCCTCTACCTCATGAGAACAGGGGCCTCTACCTCATGAGAACAGGGGCCTCTACCTCGTGAGCAGTGACCTCTACCTCGTGAGAACAGGGACCTCTACCTCATGAGAACAGGGACCTCTACCTCATGAGAACAGGGGCCTCTACCTCGTGAGCAGTGACCTCTACCTCATGAGAACAGGGGCCTCTACCTCATGAGAACAGGGACCTCTACCTCATGAGAACAGGGACCTCTACCTCATGAGAACAGGGACCTCTACCTCATGAGAACAGGGACCTCTATCTCATGAGCAGTGACCTCTACCTCATGAGAACAGGGACCTCTACCTCATGAGAACAGGGGCCTCTACCTCGTGAGCAGTGACCTCTACCTCATGAGAACAGGGGCCTCTACCTCATGAGAACAGGGACCTCTACCTCATGAGAACAGGGGCCTCTACCTCATGAGCAGTGACCTCTACCTCATGAGCAGTGACCTCTACCTCATGAGAACAGGGACCTCTACCTCATGAGAACAGGGGACTCTACCTCGTGAGCAGTGACCTCTACCTCATGAGAACAGGGACCTCTACCTCATGAGAACAGGGGCCTCTACCTCATGAGCAGTGACCTCTACCTCATGAGAACAGGGACCTCTACCTCATGAGAACAGGGGCCTCTACCTCGTGAGCAGTGACCTCTACCTCATGAGAACAGTGGCCTCTACCTCGTTAAAACCTTGACATCCACCTACTTAGAACACAAAATCGACCTCATTATTTAACCCATACCCTAATTGAACACAAAACTAGCCCCCGCCCCTACTCCAAGCTTGTATTTCTATAATATTTACTGTTCTTACGCCATTTCAGAACAACAATATCACAGAGATCAGCACAGACACCTTCTGCAAGGGCAACAACACCTACTACCTCCGGCCCAGCCTCAACGAGGTGCGTCTGGATGGAAACCCCGTGGTGCTGTCTAAGTACCCCAACAGCTTCACCTGCCTCAAGGCCCTGCCTATAGGGCGCTATCACTGAGAAGCACCATCAGTTTACAGTTGTGCTCCTGGGGCAGGCTGCTGAGCTTACTGGAGCACACTGGGAACTAGCTGGGTCTTTAAGTTCCTTTACTGGGCACTGGTTACATGGTCTCAAATACCTTCAACATTTCATCTTCATCCAAGAAATCAGTTGTTCTCTGTCACAATTTAGAAAAACTAGTGTCCATCCAGCCGCACTTATTGTTTTCCAAGTACAGTTAGCTAACAAGCTAAGAATCGAGCTTAGACATAGCTGCACCTTTTTTGTCCATGCTGGTCACAGGCCAACATGAGATAAACATCTCAGTCAATGCCAATGCAGGTATGTTTGCGCTCCTGTGTGGCATGTAGTAAAGAAGGCATCTCCTCTCACATTGTGTTACTGTCAAGTCATTCTAAGTGGTCGTTTGTGGCATACAGTCGCACCTTTGATGGACATTTAAATTATCTCATTTATAAAAGATATAGTTTATAATAGTAGATGAGGACTTGGAAGTCCTAACCCCTTGTAAGGTGGTGAGTTCTGGGGTTGTGGGGGCTGGTGCAGTTCCTCCGGGGTCAACACCGTCATGTTTACACATCTTTACACTCACGTTCAAGTCCTGAGGAAGTTCCTCAGCATCATCTCAACCATAAGCACCATGAGGAGAGCCCAGGAGGAGCTCCTCAGTAGCCGTCAACCTGCTTAGCCTTACAGGAGGTACAATAACCTACCCCTGCAGGAGGTAGAATACCCTAACCCTAGAGGAAGTACAATAACCTACCCCTGCAGGAGGTAGAATACCCTAACCCTAGAGGAAGTACAATAACCTACCCCTGCAGGAGGTAAAATATCCTGACCCTACAGGAGGTAGAATACCCTAACCCTAGAGGAAGTACAATAACCTACCCCTGCAGGAGGTAGAATACCCTAACCCTAGAGGAAGTACAATAACCTACCCCTGCAGGAGGTAAAATATCCTGACCCTACAGGAGGTAGAATACCCTAACCCTAGAGGAAGTACAGAAACCTACCCCTGCAGGAGGAAAAATACCCTAACCCTACTGGAGGCAAAGTACCCTAACCCTAGGAGTTAAAATACCATAACCCTACAGGAGGGAGAATACCCTCACTGTAGCGACAGTACAGCAGGTAGAAAATCCTAACCCTGGTGACAGTACAGCAGGTAGAATAGCCTAACTGTAGCAACAGTACAGCAGGTAGAAAACCCTGGTGACAGTGTAACAGGAGGTAGACTATATCAACTATGGTAATGTGAACGTTACTCCACTCATATCTCCTAGAGTGTCCATAATATTGAAATATATAAATAAATAAACATATATATATACTGAAACACACACACACAAACTATACTGAAACCCTGGGAGCCATTATCTATGTGAATAAGACAATGATGTACAGTCAAATGTTTTCTTTAAGATATTCAATAAAGTTACCCTTTGAAAACGAATCAATGCTTGTTGTTGAGTGTTTCTATGAGACATAAACAAATAGTTCAATAAATAGATAATGGTAAAAGAAAAACTGAAATTGGTGTAATTGAAGCATACAGAAGACTTCAGTTTCTGAAGTCAAGATAAAATGACCTATTTTATTTAGATTTGCGATATGATGATGATGCCTGTTTGCAAGACCACAAAAATCAACACAAACTACTGCCCACAGCAAAATACACAACCCTCTATAAGAACCGTCCTGAGAATGCAAGTCAAACAAATATGTGCACGTTTAGCAAAACGCAGACCATTGTGGAAAATGTGGGTCAATCTTATTCCTTCAGCCCAACCGAATTGGCTTCTCCTAAAGCTACGTTATCCAAATAAACAGAGGAATGGGTTCCATGTTGTTTCAACACATTTAGTTGAACATTCTGCCACCTTAACATCTGCCTCCTCAGCTCCACCGGAGCCATCGGGCGTTGCGTGTAACGAGCGTTCAGCTTCAGCATTCGATTATTTTATTTTTAATCACCACGTCTCAAATCTCAATGGATGGTGAACATTAGCGTCAACGCAGCACTTTCACTCCAGTACAGGTTTTACCGGTCACGTACATGTACCACCAGCAGTGAAATGCTTACCTTAACTGCTCCCTCGACTGTGCTTAGACTCATACACATTATTCTTTGTGCATTATATCCTGATGTTATATTCGTGAGCGGGCCCTGTGGAGTACACATAACGGGTTGTTGTTGTTGATGTGTAAGGAGACGCTATTAATTAGCAACTGCTAACTAGCAGCTACTAACACAGGCCAGCTGGTCAACGCAGCTCATCCAACTATTAACTAGCAGCTACTAACTAGCAGGAACTAACTAGCAGCTACAAACACAGGCCAGCCGGTCAACACAGCTCACCCACGTACTAACTAGCAGCTACTAACTAGCAGCTACAAACACAGGCCAGCTGGTCAACACAGCTCACCCAGGTACTAACTAGCAGCTACTAACTAGCAGCTACAAACACAGGCCAGCTGGTCAACACAGCTCACCCAGGTACTAACTAGCAGCTACTAACTAGCAGCTACAAACACAGGCCAGCTGGTCAACACAGCTCACCCAGGTACTGCTGGGTCCCTAGTGAAAACAAGCTATCACCGGTTAGCCTTGAGTCACACACATCCTTTGCAAGAGATTGTCTAGACAAGAACCAATTGCAGGTCATCTTGATTTAATGTAGCGTACAGTGCCTCTGGGGGTGGTTTTCACAACGGTTGCCTTAATCTCTCGCATAACCGTTCCCACCTGTTGAGACGCAGGAAACATCTCTCTTTGCGTCGCAAGGGCACAACCGTTTTCCATTTACGATTTGAAGAGAGAGATTCAAAACGCTCGTGTCAACGGGGCCTTAGACCAGACCAAAGCAAACGATGGACCATTAGAATCACAGGCGTTACCTGAAAGTGATGAAAGGTTCTGCGTCGTTCCTCACATCTCTCAGAGAAGCTCTGGAGCGTTCTGAAGAACTGGACCAGCTCACATCTCTCCTCAGCTCTGAAACATAACAGGATTATACATTATAATATAGTGCAATACCACACAACAGGATTATACATGATAATATAGTGCAATACCACACAACAGGATTATACATTATAATAGTGCAATACCACACAATAGGATTATACATTATAATATAGTACAATACCACACAACAGGATTATACATTATTATATAGGACACTACAACACAAAAGGATTATAAACACACTACCGCACAACAGTACTATACAGTGTTTTAGCACACGACAGTATTATAGTGTTATAGCACATGATGATACAACCATACTATTCAGTGTTATACAGTGTTATGGCACACACCCATACTATACAGTGTTATAGCACACACCCATACTATACAGTGTTATACAGTGTTATAGCACACACCCATACTATACAGTGTTATACAGTGTTATAGCACACACCCATACTATACAGTGTTATAGCACACACCCATACTATACAGTGTTATAGCACACACCCATACTATACAGTGTTATACAGTGTTATAGCGTGTTATACAGTGTTATAGCTCCGCTCGATAACTAGCGGCACTGCAATCAGACAAACTGACTGTAAAATCGATGAAATATTGTCGAAAAATAGCGTTCCGCTATAATAGAATAAAAAACACATGAGGAGTATGTGGGTGGCAGGGTTCATATCAACACAGTGCGCCTCACACAGCTCAGCTGGTACAAAGAAATCATCGGAGAAACACTGCAAAAGCGTGTACTACAGCAGGAATATTAATGTCTTTTTTACCATAAGGGTACAAACAGCAACAGACAGGTAGTGACAGACTGACTGGACGTGACAGAGCGACGGTGAGACAGAAGCGCAGGCGGAGAGGGAGGCTGTGTGTAATAGTTTCCACATTGTGGACCCCAGGGTTGGGTTTCCATAGAGAGCAGATGGAAACATGGCAGGACTCCAACACTGGAGCATAACCAGTGGCACACACTGGGGTAGAGCGAGCTATGGACGGCTAGACCGAGCAAATGAGCAAGAGAGACTGGCGAGATACAGCAGCACTACTGAGGTAGGAGGAGAAGGTGAAGTCAGATAAAATAGTAAGAACTTTACCATAAGCCGCGTTTCCACGCTTATTATAACTAGGAACCTTGGGAGGAACTTAGTGCATTTCCACCACAGGGCCCAGGGTCTAAATTAAGTCCCATGTTCAGGGACAGGTCATTAGGAGCAGTTAGGGGTTAGACAGTATAGAGACAGGTCATTAAGGAGCAGGTAGGGGTTAGACAGTACAGAGACAGGTCATTAAGGAGCAGGTAGGGGTTAGACAGTACTGATACAGGTCATTAAAGAGCAGGTAGGGGTTCGACAGTACAGAGACAGGTCATTAAAGAGCAGGTAGGGGTTCGACAGTACAGAGACAGGTCATTAAGGAGCTGGTAGGGTTTGGACAGTACAGAGAAGTCTTTTATTTCTTTTCCTTGTGCCAACAGCTCAGCCAAAGAGGAGCAGTGGGTGGACTGCTGGATCAGAGTGAAGAAATACCTCAGCGCCCCTCTCTGCAGTGCCAAACAATGTGAGAACATAGATCCACACACACACACGCACACACCTGGTGTGTTACCTGCTCAGGACTGGTGTGTTACCTGCTCAGGACTGGTGTGTTATATGCTCAGTACTGGTGTGTTACCTGCTCAGGACTGGTGTGTTATATGCTCAGTACTGGTGTGTTACCTGCTCAGGACTGGTGTGTTACCTGCTCAGGACTGGTGTGTTACATGCTCAGTACTAGTGTGTTACCTGCTCAGGACTGGTGTGTTATATGCTCAGTACTGGTGTGTTACCTGCTCAGGACTGGTGTGTTACATGCTCAGGACTGGTGTGTTATATGCTCAGTACTGGTGTGTTATATGCTCAGTACTGGTGTGTTATATGCTCAGTACTGGTGTGTTATATGCTCAGTACTGGTGCGTTATATGCTCAGTACTGGTGTGTTACCTGCTCAGGACTGGTGTGTTACCTGCTCAGGACTGGTGTGTTATATGCTCAGTACTGGTGTGTTACCTGCTCAGTACTGGTGTGTTATATGCTCAGGACTGGTGTGTTATATGCTCAGTACTGGTGTGTTACCTGCTCAGTACTGGTGTGTTACATGCTCAGGACTGGTGTGCTACCTGCTCAGTACTGGTGTGTTACCTGCTCAGGACTGGTGTGTTACCTGCTCAGGACTGGTGTGTTATATGCTCAGTACTGGTGCGTTATATGCTCAGTACTGGTGCGTTATATGCTCAGTACTGGTGCGTTATATGCTCAGTACTGGTGTGTTATATGCTCAGTACTGGTGTGTTACCTGCTCAGGACTGGTGTGTTACCTGCTCAGGACTGGTGTGTTATATGCTCAGTACTGGTGTGTTATATGCTCAGTACTGGTGTGTTACCTGCTCAGGACTGGTGTGTTATATGCTCAGTACTGGTGTGTTATATGCTCAGTACTGGTGTGTTATATGCTCAGTACTGGTGCGTTATATGCTCAGTACTGGTGTGTTACATGCTCAGGACTGGTGTGTTATATGCTCAGTACTGGTGTGTTATATGCTCAGTACTGGTGTGTTATATGCTCAGTACTGGTGCGTTATATGCTCAGTACTGGTGTGTTATATGCTCAGTACTGGTGCGTTATATGCTCAGTACTGGTGTGTTACCTGGACATGAAGCTGCTGATTTCCATGTCATCGGTGTCCAAAACGATGTCCATTTTAGTGATGGTCTTGCTCTGAACAAAAACCACAAGAGAGAACCGCATACAGAGCAATCAGTCCAACTTTGTCCTTTAAACTGGTTGTTCAAAAGTAATAAATAAAGACTCGTGTCCCTCAGAATGTATACCTAAATGAAATGATCAGAACGAGATGTAGGTGTGTGCTTGTATGAATCAGATACTTCTAGTAGGTACTCTCTTATTAAACCCAAAGGTTCTTGTTTTGTCCCTGCCGGTCCTACAGACCCTGGATAGCAGGCTGCACAGCCTCAATCTGGTTCTCAATCCTAAATCTCCAGTCCTCACTCTCTGGTTCTGCTCCTCACACTCTGGTTCTGCTCCTCATTCTCTGGTTGTGCTCATAACTCTCTGGTTCTGCTCCTCACACTCTGGTTCTGCTCCTCATTCTCTGGTTGTGCTCATAACTCTCTGGTTCTGCTCCTCACACTCTGGTTCTGCTCTTCACTCTCTGCTTCTGCTCTTCACTCTCTGCTTCTGCTCCTCACACTCTGGTTCTGCTCCTCACTCTCTGCTTCTGCTCCTCACTCTCTGCTTCTGCTCCTCATTCTCTGGTTCTGCTCCTCACTCTCTGCTTCTGCTCCTCACTCTCTGGTTCTGCTCCTCACACTCTGGTTCTGCTCCTCATTCTCTGGTTGTGCTCATAACTCTCTGGTTCTGCTCCTCACTCTCTGCTTCTGCTCCTCATTCTCTGGTTCTGCTCCTCACACTCTGGTTCTGCTTCTCACACTCTGGTTCTGCTCCTCATTCTCTGGTTGTGCTCTTCACTCTCTGGTTCTGCTCCTAACTGATTCTGCTCCTTACTCTCTGGTTCTGCTCCTCACTCTCTGGTTCTGCTCCTAACGCTCTGGTTCTGCTCCTAACTATCTGGTTCTGCTCCTAACTCTCTGGTTCTGCTCCTCAATCTCTGGTTCTGCTCATAATTCTCTGGCTATTCTCGTAACTCTGAACAGTTTGCTGACTCTACTGTAATCAGGACTCTGGCAGTATGTAGGGTCTACACATTTCCTTTGTGCCTCTGCTGCCCTCTATGGTATACAGTTATCATTACACACAGATATTCCAAGACAAACTGGATGCACACAATTATTTGAAACAACCAGTCGTGGTGTGGAGGATGACCCCTGCATTGTTCCTTCTACTGAGCCAAAGCATTCATATCACAACAACAATATCAGTTCTTAGTCCAGGTAAAGACATGTGCTCACCATAAATACATCTCTTTGTTACACATTATAGTTCAAATGAATGACGCTTCATCTTGAGGAACCACAATAGTTACCTGAGCTGGAAAAAGCTCCGAAAGCTGGAAGTCCACCTGAAACCCCAGGTCCAGACAGCTGCCCGCCAGACAGTACTGCTGCACCACCTGCCTGTCATCTGACATAACATAACATCACATAACATAACTGTAACAGTGTCCCTTGCCACATGCCACGGAGGTGGCTTTACTGGGCTCCTCCAATGCCAGGACACAGGTTGAGTTGGGAGAAATGTTACAGTCTGAACTGGTGTTCAGTACTGGCTTGTCAGAGCTCTCTCTGAATGTGTGAGGTGATGGCTGGATCCTGTGTGCCTTCATTGCTCCAATGCACCACAGGTGTGCAGCCTCATCCAGCCCCAGAGTCTAATCAGTCTGACTCGGGCCAAGTGAGGCTGCTTAAACCAGCCATCATCCACACACACTCCACAATAACATAACATAACATAACATAACCAGGGCTGGCCCCAAATATCCTTAATTAGTTTGGTATTTGAACACTGTTTGAAAGGCAGACAGAGACAGACGTGGTTGTAATAATGATAACCTTTAGTAAATGTTCTAGGGTTCTCCCCAGGATTACATTTTCCATGTTGGTGCTCCAAGCAGGAGTTTATGATTTTAGAAGGGTTTTAATAATTAACTTATTTAGCAGCTATTTCAAGGTTCAAACTAGGCAAAAACGACACCACAAGACATCTATCTACCTTCTAGTAATACCGGGTTGGTCATTGGATGAACAGTAATAGAACAGGAAGCCATGTTTTTCACCCACAATAGCCCCGTGTGATTTCTCTTTGGGGGAATGGCGCTAATCCTGCCGTGTAATTTCATCAAACCTTTGCACAATGTTCAAACCACTTATTTGATTTGTGAAGGACTCTGAAACTATGGAAGCCGTGTGTCTTTGGAAACATGGAACCTGTTCATATATTGGCAATTTAAAGTGGTTTAAGCATGTTAAAAAGCCACACAAAGTCCCTTAAATAAACACCTTGATACTGTACATTTAGATATCATCTGAACCATCATCTGAACTAATAAGTGCATACCAGACAGAGGACATGGTCAGTAAAAGATGGATCTCTTCTCACCCTTGTGGAGTGTCTTGACGGTGCAGCTGGTCAGACTGATGCCATTCATCTGAGTCTGTTGCTTCAAATCTTCCTCCATCTCCTCCACCTCCGCCTTCATCTTCCACACCGTCTCCTCCGCTGCCAGCTTCCCACTCAGAGACAACCTGCAGCATCGGTCACCATGGTTACCACTCAGAGACAACCTGCAGCATCGGTCACCATGGTTACCACTCAGAGACCACCTGTAGCATCGGTCACCATGATTACGACTCAGAGACTACCTGGAGCATCAGTCACCATGGTTACCACTCAGAGACTACCTGGAGCATCAGTCACCATGGTTACCACTCAGAGACCACCTGGAGCATCAGTTCAATTCGGTATCTGTTCCACACCTTTAACAAGCCTGTTCAATCATTTAATTTGCCCCGAATTAAATTATTTGATGGCCTACCGGTCTGTCTACCAGTACCTACCTACCTACCAGGCTGCCAGTGCACTCATTGCACTTGACTGCAATACTTTCATACATTCAAAATCTAGCTTACTCTGGCTGGTTTCTCCTAATTGCCTACCCTAGCTTTCATGTTAGTGCAAAAAACCCATTTGTAGCCATCCCATGATCTGTGTTTCATAATACTGTGTTGCTGCTGTTCTACACAATCACATATGTATGCTAGTTTATATTATTAAGTTACTTAACTTACATTTAGTCGTCAGCTATCCATAAGCTAATGCCACCTACAGTATCATCGTGCGTTTTTTATCCTTCTACAGCAGAACATTATTTTGTCAGTATATTTCTCCAATGACAATAATGGCAACGTAACAATTCAGAGGGGTGCAGTAGGGGGTCAACTATGCTATATATGTTTTTTAATAAATACAAATTAGCATAACCTTAAAACGTCTATGGAGAACATATAACCCTGATATAACCCTTACAGCGCGAGAACATATAACCCTGATATAACCCTTACAGTGCGTCTTGCATTCGTCCTTTGAACTGCATGGCCATGGAGCATTCAGTCTTCTTGTGGAGGCCGCGCAGTGCGGCTATCTCCGCCTGCAGGGCCTGGCTCTGGCTCTCGAGCCGCCTCACCCGCTCCATGTCCCCCTTCAACATGCCTCGAGCGGCTGAAAACGAGACAAGTTTAACCTCTTAGAAAACAGACGTCGCTAGCTGTGACACTATCCTCCTCTCGATAATGATAGTTAACTTGGAGGTTACACAAACGTAGTATGTATCAGACTGTTTGAGCTGTAATAGTACTAAGCCGTGTTATCTATCAGTGTTTTAAGTTTTAATAGAAATAAAAGGGCGGTTAAATGCGGTAACTCGCATCTGCTACAGTTTGTTCAGTTCACGTGCAGTGTCCAAAACAAAAACAAGTTTTCGCGCTGTCTGGAATCTACCACTTTTCACATTACGGGAGGAGTTCACTTAATGTACAAATTAATAAAATAAAAACATAGTCTTTGTATGAGTATTTTTGAACACTTAAATATTGGTATTTATAATTTATTAGACATTTATCCTCAGTTACTGTATGTTAAAATAAAAACATTTTCAATTTTATAAATGTTAGAACCCCCCGACCCCCCAAAAGATGGAATAGCTCATTTGACCCGTGCACCACTGTTTATTGGCAACAAGAATATTGCTTCAGTTATCTTAAGTATCTCAAGTTAACCCGGAAAAAATATACACATTAATTATTTTGTCTAATCAGCCCTATTGAACTTTTTTATGTGGTTATCCGGTGACATTACATCGATATTATTAGCTGCGTTGAGAACAAGCCATGAAGGCGTCTGACGCTTACACTGAAAGCGGAACCTAATAGCACGGAACTATTGTTCACAGGTTTTAGATATTCAGGGCAGGGATATCGGTAGCGCCCGCTAGTACATGTGAGTAAATAGCTCCTCACACTAATCTTATGTACTTAACCCACATTTCTCGACTACATGTTCATTCTTTCCTTTATATGTATCCGGATGCGAACATCTCATGTCATATAATGCTACATGTTAAACACAGACTTTTCTCACATTATTTGTCTCTTTCTCAGCCAACCAGTCACATACAGCTCTGTTAAGAGAATATAAAATGTCTGTTTCCGAGTAATACATGACGTGTTTGTGTGTGTGTGCGCGCGCGCGCGTGCGTGTGTGAATATTAAATGCCTGTTTCTAATACATGACGCGTGTGTGTGTGTGTGTGTGTGTGTGTGTGTGTGTGTGTGTGTGTGTGTGTGTGTGTGTGTGTGTGTGTGTGTGTGTGTGTGTGTGTGTGTGTGTGTGTGTGTGTGGTGAAGCATGAAGCGTCTTTATATCGGAGGACTCAGCCACACCATCACGCAGAAAGACCTGCGGGATCGCTTCGGGAAGTTCGGCACCGTGGAGGACGTGGAGCTCCGAACCAGGAACGATGATGACGGTGATAATCAGACGCACACACACACACGCACACACACTATCTGAGACATTACAGTGTGTATCAAGTGCGATATCATGACCACCGATATTAATGTCCAAGTAACAACGCGTTGCGGCGTGTTTTCTCTCTTCACAGGAGTGCCTTACAAGACGTTTGGCTACATCAACATCAGCATTTCAGACAATGATTTCAAGAAATGTAAGTAGCCCTAGCAACAGCCTCAGAGCGCTGTTGCCGCGGTAACAAGGATGATTGTTTTTAGCGTGCTAGTTGTCGTGGTAGCAGTGAGACATGTCTTGTGGTGTGTGTGTGTGTTACAGGTATGACTGTTCTGAACAAGTCTAAATGGAAAGGAGGAACGCTGCAGATCGAACCCGCCAAGGAGAGCCTTCTGCAGAGGTAAACCTCCATGACCATAACCCCCTAACCCTAACTCTTTAACCCAACTGACCAACCCACTAATCCGAACTCTCCATACCCCTATCCCCCTTACCCCAACTCTCTAACCCTAACTTTTTAACCCTACTCTCCAACCCCTTATCCCCAACTCTCTAACCCCCTAACATTAACGCTGTAACCCTAACTCTTTAAACCCTACTCTCCAACCCCTTAACCCCAACTCTCTAACCCCTTAACGCTGTAACCCTAACTCTTTAAACCCTACTCTCCAACCCCTTAACCCCAACTCTCTAACCCCCTAACCTTAACGCTGTAACCCTAACTCTTTAAACCCAACTCTCCAACCCCCTAACCCCCCAACCAGGCTAGACCAGGAGCGTCAGGCTCGGACCCAGGAAAGCCCCTCTAAACCCCAACGGGACTCCAAGGAGAAGGTCCTGGACTCCCTGAGGAGCGCCGGAGTGGAGAACTTCCACATGAAGGCTGCTGTACCCGGGACCGAGGTCCCTGGACACAAGGTCTGTTCCTATTGGTCCCTGGACACAAGGTCTGTTCCTATTGGTCCCTGGACACAAGGTCTGTTCCTATTGGTCCCTGGACACAAGGTCTGTTTCTATTGGTCCCTGGACACAAGGCCTGTTTCTATTGGTCCGTAGACATTCGGTATGTGTCTTTGGGTCCATGAACATAAGGTCTGTTTCCATTGGTTTGTGGACATTTTGTCTGTTTGTAGTGGTTCGTTGACATTCTGTCTCTCTAATGTAAGGTAGTGGAAGGTGTAGCCTTGCTGTACCCATGTGTGGTGATGGGAAGAACAAAGAGCTTCCTGTGAACACTGGAAATGTATTCAGTATAATAATGGCTATCCCAAAAGTATCCCAGAATGCATTTGGATTTTAATTTCCACATGGTCGTGGAGAGCGCAAATGTAATGATATTGAAGCAAGTTGGTTGTGACTTCCTGTGTTGTGGTTGGTCTGTTACCAGGAGTGGGTGGTGAGTAAGTTTGGTCGAGTGCTTCCTGTCCTGAACCTGAGGTGCGGGAGAGGCAGTAAGACCAGGAGCATGAAGTACGACCCGTCCAAACACAGCCACAACATTAAGAGGCTGGAGGCCGAGCCCGACACCACCTCCATCGCCCAGCTCACCTGGGAGCTCCCGGGAGGGGACGATGACATCAGCAAGAAGAGGAGGGGGGAGTTCCCCCCAACCCAACCGTGGAGGCCCAAGAGAATAAGGACCGAGCCGGACCCAACCAGGTACCAGAATCCTAGTGTCCTAACCCTATTGTCCTCTCTCCTCTTCTTGTGTCCTGTCCTACTCTCCTACCCTAGTGTCCTCTCCTTGTCTCCTCTCCTAGTGTCCTCTAACCAGGATCTCCTCCTACTGTCCTCTCCTAGTCTTCCCCCCCCCCAGTGTCCTCTCCGCTCTCGTAGTCTCCTCTCGTAGTGTCCTCGCTGCTCTCTTTGTGTCCTATCCTAGTCTCCTCTCCTAGTCTCCTCATTGTGTCCTCCTATTTGTGTTCACAGTGGTTGTTTTGTGTCTTGGTACAGTGCTGATGGTGAACAGACTAATGGTCTGGCTGATGGTCACATGGCTGAGGAGGAGATCCACAGCATGTCCCAGGGTGCACTTGGGCACAGAGGAGAGGAGGATATCCTGGAAGTGGTTAGAGCGGACTTCCTGGTGCGGTCCAGAAAGTTCAATAAAGGTAACACGTTAGCTCGCTACACTTCCATTTGACTTTTTCCAAAGGAAAATGTGACTTGGACTTACAGCTGGACTCATGTTTGTGTTGAAAAGACAGAAAATGTACGTGACCTTGAAGTAACTTGTCCCCCTGCGGCCCATAATCCCATCTCATTACAAACGAGCTCAAATTAAAGTCCAATAAAGAAAACGGTATTTAAATGGATGTGTTAAAACTTTGGCCAACCTGTCAATTACTGGTTGCTAAGCAACACGATGTCTAACGGAGGTGTTTGTACAGGTGGGGAGGGAGAGGAGGAGGAGGAGTACGACTCTGCGGACACGGACGAACTGCTGGCTGGCAACAAGCCCCCGCCTTCCTCTCTCAGAGAGCATGCTGGGAAACGCCGTCTCCAGGCGTCTTCTGGAGGAGACCGGAAGAGAAGATCCCTCCCTCTGTTCCAATCGCAATCCTCCGCTGAAGAGGACGAAGATGACACAGACAACTTCAAGCAATCAGACCCTAAAGCAGACACAACCCAACAACCACAGACAGCACTGTCCGGATTTAAACCTTCATCTGCGGCAGATAGTGAGGATAAAAATGGAGCGGTAGAGTCAGATCATGATGAGGACGGTGATGAAGAGTCAGATCATGATGAGGACGGTGATGAAGAGTCAGATCATGATGAAGATGGAGAGGTAGAGTCAGATCATGATAAAGAGGGTGATGTAGAGTCAGATCATGATGAGGACGGTGATGAAGAGTCAGATCATGATGAAGAGGGAGACATAGAGTCAGACGGTGATGAAGATTCGGACTATGACGCCATATTCTCAAACTGCACCAGACTGGAGATCTCACTGGCTGACCTGCAGCGCCTGGCCAAAGATGCTGACACTACAACTCCCAGCATGCCCCAGCCTCCCGGAGGCACGGCAACAGGAGTGCCGTCTCCTGCTCCTAAGAAGGGAACAACTCCTGAGGAGATCCTAGCCAGCCTCCTGGAGGAGGACAGCTGTGACGACGAGAAGGACAAGAGAAGAAGAAGAAGAAGAAGAGGGGCAGCATGTCGGCTCTGCTCCCCGCCTTCCAGGGAACCAGCAGCCTCCTGGGGGAGGAGGAGGGAGGAGGAACCACCAGGAGGAGCCAGGACCTAGCACAACCCTGCAGCGTCTCTCAGAGTGCCGGGGGAATACCAAAACCACAGAAGGAGGAGGTTCCTCCTGCCTCCACGCAGAAGATCAAAGGTTGTAACATTTCTATGACCAATGACGACGATGACGACTCCTCCTCCAGTGAGGAGGAGGTTCCTCCTGCCGCCACGCAGAAGATCAAAGGTTGTAACATTTCTATGACCAATGACGACGATGACGACTCCTCCTCCAGTGAGGAGGAGCTTCCTCCTGCCTCCACGCAGAAGATCAAAGGTTGCAATGTTTCTGTAACCAAAGATGACGAAGACTCCTCCTCCAGTGAGGAGGAGGTTTCTCCTGCCTCCACTCAGAAGATCAAAGGTTGCAACGTTTCTGTAACCAAAGATGACGAAGACTCCTCCTCCAGTGAGGAGGAGGTTCCTCCTGCCTCCACTCAGAAGATCAAAGGTTGTAACGTTTCTGTAACCAAAGATGACGAAGACTCCTCCTCCAGTGAGGAGGAGGAGGAGGGTTCATCAGGCAGCAGCGAGGAAGAGGAGGAAGATGACGAAGAGGAACAGGAGGTGGCAGGAGGTCCAGACAGAGTCCTGGACCCAGAGCGCCAGCGGCTGGACAACAAGAAGAGGCTGCAGGCTGTGGTCCAGAGGCACCAGGAGACCCAGAACCAGAGGAGCCTGATCCAGGGAGCCTTAGCCAGCCTGGTGAGTCACGTCATCAGAATAATCATAATCATCATAACTACAATATTACATAGTACCGACTGTACGGATAAGCCGGTACTTTCTGGGTCCCAGACCTCTGAGATGTATGTGATATGGAATGTTCCAGGACACATCTGCTGCCACTCCAGGTCAACACATCGTCTTCAGCTCTGATGAGGAGGAGGAGTCTGATGATGCTGCAGCAACAGCCAACTGCAAGGCTCCTCTGAAAGAGAAGGTGAGCTGCAGGCTATAAATAGGCTACGGCAAGGCTATAGGCTACAGCCAGGCTATAAGCTGTGGCCATATAACAGCTAGGCTATAGGCTATGGCCAGGCTAGGCTATAGGCTACAGCCAGGCTATAAGCTATGGCCTGGCTATAGGCTGTGGCCATATAACAGCTAGGCTATAGGCTACGGCCAGGCTAGGCTATAGGCTACAGCCAGGCTAGGCTATAGGCTACAGCCAGGCTATAGGCTACGGCCAGGCTAGGCTATAGGCTACAGCCAGGCTATAGGCTATGGCCAAGCTAGGCTATAGGCTACAACCAGGCTATAGGCTATGGCCAGGCTAGGCTATTGGCTACAGCCAGGCTACATGCTACGGTCAAGCTAAGGGAGTTTAAAATATTTGTTGTTGAAATGTGTGTATGTGTGTGTCCAGGACCTGAGGAAAGTGGCAGGCTCCAAGCTGTTTGAAGATGAGGAGGATGAAGGAGAGGGAGATGATGACAGGTTTCTGATCAAACCTCAGTTTGAAGGCCGAGCCGGACGCAAGGTGAGTCCCGTCATCAGCACTGGGCAGACACGCCCACAAACACGCAGACACGCCCACAAACACGCAGACACGCCCACTACCACATCCTTTTTGAAGATCGAGTGCCTTATTAAAGTGTGTGTGTGTGTGTGTGTGTATAGCTAATGGCGATCCAGTCAGGATTCGGGATTGACGACCGGTTCCGGATGGATGCTCGCTTCGCAGAGAGTGATGAAGAGGCGGACGAAGAGGAGGGCGAGGCGGCAGATGAGGGTAATGTCTGTGTGTGTGTGTATATAGTAGTGTTGCTATAGTTACCGTGTCGGTTGCCCCACTGTCATTGTGTTATTAAATAAAAGGTCCAAAGTGTAGAATTAAGAAGCATCCAGCGGCAAGGTTGCAGATTGCAACCTTCGGATTCCCCAACCTCACCCCTCCCCTTTCAACGACTACGGTGGCCTGTACTGGCCTGTATTGTGTGAGGTAGCAGTAGGTACTTCCTAAATGATGTCATCCTCTACGACAGCATCGAGTAGCCAGGTGTCAAGTGATGAGGTTCCTTGATAAATACGTGAATTGTATTTGGTTATTCATTCTGTCAATTTAAAACCATAGGTCACAGCTTACAAGGAAAGGTCATTTGACATTGAAAGCTGTTGTTTGTTGCGAACTTCCATTCGTTACACTATTTTACACTTGGATTAGAAAGTGAAACTCCATAATGATTGATCCTTTTAATACATAGGCTATTTTGGTGAAAGGACGTAGCGTGCTCGTCTTCACTGGCTATATGAGGCGCGTCCGAGAGAGAGTTATGCTTCTCGGACACTTAAAGTATAACGCCATGATGTATGGAGCATCGTCTGTCCAATGGTTGATGGAGAAGTCTCGCGAGAGTTGAGTTGTTGCAGGAAGACAACGGTGGAAATATGAGCGAGAGCTCGAGAGAGGAGAGCGTATTTGGGATTTTGTTTTGTTGTACTACAGAAAGCGTAGCTTAGTATTATCTAAAGATGTGGGTGAAGGAGAGTTTAAATTGTAATGACATAGGGACATTTCTGCAACAATCGAGAATTCGGAGCGAGAATTCTCCTTCAGCGAGACTTAGTTGGACACTGCAAACAGACCGTATCAAGTGAAGGGTAAAGAACAACTTTTTATTTCTCTGTAGGGATCCTTTCCATAATGATAGAATATAATCGGACTGTTGTCAGTGGTAAAAACAAGCAGTTTTAGAGTACATTGATTGATTGCCCCAAAGGATGACATGCAGCCCGTTTTTGGCAGATTACAGCAGCTGCTCTCTCGCTCAATCATGGACCAATTTAGAAAATCGTTGTCCGCGTTAGTCTCTTAAACCCAAAATGATTGGAAAATAAGCTCCAGGAAGTTCTCCTTTGAACCTGGAAATGATGTGCATGCCCTTCTAGGTTCAAGTGGGGATGGCGCCCTCTAGAGGGAAGCTAAGGTGTTACCGGTATTCTCGTTTCTCAGAAGAACATCCACCGGTGTGAAAATGTACACACCGTTGGACCACTTCTGTACAGTGTTGTGTATTATTGGTTATTATACTGTTGATGTGTGTGTGCTCAGTGATGAAGAGTGGTGGGGAGGAAGAGGAGTGTCTGGAGGAGGAGAGGAAGATGAACCTGTCCATCCTGCAGAGTGTTCTGAATGACAACCCACAACTAAACGCCAAGCTGAAGCCCAGCAGCAAGACACACACCTTCAGGTACACACACACACACACACACACACACACACACACACACACACACACACACACACACACACACACACACACACACACACACACACACACACACACACACACACACACACACACACACACGGATGGATGTGATTGGCTAAAGGATGTGATGTCATTGTGATGTCAGAGATGTGCAGGCGCTGCACTACGACCCCAGCCGCCAGGAGCACGCGGTGTTTGAGGACAAGATGGAGGACGCCGCCAAGGAGGGGTACGACCACACACACGCACACACACTAGCAGGCTGTCCGCTCCATAAATAAAGGAAAAAAAATATATATATAGCTATATATTTAATCTATGTATGTTGTAGCGTTAATGATAAGCCCCACCCCCCTCAGAAGGCGAGCAGGAAGAGGAAGAAGGTGGCGGAGCTCCCGGAGGTGTCCAAGGAGATCTACTATGATGTGTGTGAGGAGCTGAAGGGTGTGTTTGGAGGTGGGGCGCCCGGGGGCCCGGGGGACAGTGCAGCACCACAGGAGGCCCCCTGCTGGGACCGACAGGAGGAGGCCCCGGAGAAGACGAAGGAGCAGGAGGAGACGAAGGAGGAGCAGTCTGCCTTCAAGTTTTCCTTTTTCCAAGAGGAGACGCAAACGAGCAAGGAGACAGGTGAGCTGTCGGTCTGTCTGTCTCCCTGCATGTCTGTCTGAAGTAGATTATTCCACGCGTTCTGTTTAATGACTCCTTATCTCCACTGTGTGTGTGTGTGTGTGTGTGTGTGTTAGAGTATCGGGTGGAGGCCATCAAAGAGCCGCGGGTAACGTGGCAACTAGAATCTGGTTTCCATGACAGCAGCTCAGATGATGATGATGATGCTGCTGCTGCTGTTGGTGTTGATGATGAAGAAAAGATCCAACAGAGCAGCTGTGACCCTGCAGAGTAAGTCACTCTCTCCCTTAATCACACCCACTCCGTCTCACGGTCAGTATATATTGCTAAAGTCTACGGTCTGTTTCACCGCTTTGAAACAGCTTGACTCCACCCTCAACGGCCGAGGGAATGTTTTATTTCCTTGTTCAACCGTTCCCAACGCTTTTGGAGACCGTTAAGTTGGGGGAGTTCATGACCTTAGCGTTCATTCAACGCTGGACTCCGTGTCAGCGACATGCTCCTCAGAGCCGCAGCGGGCCGAGTGTCCAGCACCGCGCTACACCCGCCGCTAAGGCGCTACGCCCGCCGCTAAGGCGCTACACCCGCCGCTAAGGCGCTACGCCCGCCGCTAAAGCGCTACGCCCGCCGCTAAGGCGCTACGCCCGCTGCTAAGGCGCTACGCCCGCCGCTAAGGCGCTACACCTGCCGCTAAGGCGCTACACCCACCGCTAAGGCGCTACACCCGCCGCTAAGGCGCTAAACCCGCCGCTAAAGCGCTGTGAGATCCGCGCTCAGCCTGGCTGGGAGGAGCCTATTTTCACGTCGCTCAGAGTTTAAAATATTTCCAACTTTCACGCTGACCTTTGGGCTACGCTCGGCGCTAAGCAATCACATTCTGATCAACGCCCAGCCTAGCTGGGCCTGGCGCCCGCTTTTCATGGACATTGGGCCTAAGGACTGTCAGCCTTTCTATATGTTGTTGATGCCCACCGAGCTGGCAGAACCTAAGTGTGTGTGTGTGTGTGTGTGTGTGTGTGTGTGTGTGTGTGTGTGTGTGTGTGTGTGTGTGTGTGTGTGTGTGTGTGTGTGTGTGTGTGTGTGTGTGTGTGTGTGTGTGTGTAGGGAGAGCATGATGTCCTCTAACAGAGAGTTATTCTTCTACTACCCTGAGGACAGCAGACTGACAGGTACCCACTCACTGTTACACACACCCACTCAATGTTACACACACCCACTCACTGTTACACACACCCACTCACTGTTACACAAACTGTGTCTTTCTCGCAGATGGTCCTAGGTCATTCACTCACACACTGTGTCTCTGTCTCTCTAAGAGGGTCCTAGGTCATTCACTCACACACTGTGTCTCTGTCTCTCTAAGAGGGTCCTAGGTCATTCACTCACACACTGTGTCTCTGTCTCTCTAAGAGGGTCCTAGGTCATTCTGTCGTTCAACTCACCTGAAGGAAAACGACTGGGAGGAGAAAAGAAACGCACTCATACAGGTAACACACACACACACACACACACACACACACACACACACACACACACACACACACACACACACACACACACACACACACACACACACACACACACACACACACACACACACACACACACACACACACACACACACACACACACACACACACACACACACACACACATACATACATACATACAAGGTCACATGTTGAGTAGTGTTTCTTGGACTTCTCAACAGGACTGTCGCAATACCCACAAGAAAGCCCGCAGGAAATGCACCAAGAAGCGCTGAGGACTGAGGGTAACCATGTGATGCCCCGCAGGGCTGAAAGGAAGGGCTGGCATCTCCTTTCAGCTTCCTGCCTCTGTGTTCCTGCTTCCTGTGAGACTTCTGTTCATTCCCGGAACACGATTGGCTCCAGCATTTCTTTCAACAGTTAACCCCCGGAGTCCTAGAGCAGTGCTTCCTGCATAACAGGAAGTACATCAGCAGGTAGAGTGAGGCCACTTCCTGTAGTGACTAGACATTAATTTCAATGTGGTTTTATTTTGTACTATTCTATATAAGAGTTGGTTATGAGCAGACCTCATGTCTGCTCTCCCATACTATTTTCTAAAAGTTATTTTGAAGGCTGTCGGAACTATGGGTACAGTCAGAACTATGAGTACAGTCAGAAACCGTTCGTTTCAGCCGGTCAGAACTATGAGTACAGTCAGAACTATGAGTACAGTCAGAAATGTTTCTGTTTCAGTCGGTCAGAACTATGAGTACAGTCAGAACTATGAGTACAGTCAGAAACGTTTCTGTTTCAGCTGGTCAGAACTATGAGTAGTCAGAACTATGAGTACAGTCAGAAACACTTCTGTTTCAGTCGGTCAGAACTATGAGTACAGTCAGAACTATGAGTACAGTCAGAAACGTTTGTTTCAGCTGGTCAGAACTATGAGTACAGTCAGAACTATGAGTACAGTCAGAAACACTTGTTTCAGTCGGTCAGAACTATGAGTACAGTGACACATCGACCGTCTTGTGTAATTTTGACATGCAGCAGGATGGCCAATAATAAAGTACAGAATATTAACAGAGGGCATCAATAAGAACAGTTGATACCCCGGTGTGCTGCTAGCGGAACAGCTAATGTTTCAGTTTAGCAGTGGAAACAGGACACATGGATTATGTTAGGGTTAGTATGGTTGATGTTATGGACAATAAGAGCTTTGCTTTAAATAAAGACATTCAAAAGCAACAGTTCTATCTGTTTTGTTTCTAATCTTTCTTGGATGACAGGATAAAACCATGGGATTAAACCATAGGTAAAGAGGAGCACTTCTCGAAATTGAACATACGTTTCTTTCTCTCGCCTGACGGTGGCGGTGTTGAGCCTTAGAGATGGTCGAGGAAGATTCGAGGCGTTAAACGGTAAAAATAAAAATAAAATGTTAACTGCAATTAAATTGTATTACAGCCCGACTGAATAAAAGGGCATCAAAGGAGGACCAGAAGACTTTCAAATAATAATGTATCGCTTGGCAAACTATAAACAGGATTATAATTATTATTTGAACGGAACGACGGATAACTGCCAGAAAACAATACCAACATATTGTTCTAGAGCTAATGTGAATGTTGTTTCAGGAAACTATCATCTATTCATTTTAAAGGATAAATGCATCTGAGTTTGCTAAAAATCGATTACCTATCGGTTATAAATCGATAAAAACGACTCCACATTGGAGTGATATGGGTGCTTGTGTCTTGTCAATAAAGTTTGGAGACGTTTGAATAAGTCGGCGGCTGCTCGCATCACAACAAAGATGGCTGCAGAGGAGATGGGAGCCCACAACCTTCTTCTAGCGCAGGAACCCATCTCAAACTAAACCAACACCAAGCATCATCGGAACGAGCCCTAGCAGGTATCAGCGAGGAGGTAGGAGCTGTCGCAGGAGAACGCGGTGCTGGGAGAAGATCGAGGAGCAGATGCAGGCGGCCGGGGCGTCGGAGGAGCGGAGGAGGAGCGTCTGTATCCTCGGCTCGGAGCTGGTGGAGAACTACACTGTAAAATATATTACAATATAAGATATTTTACCATATACATTCATGTGACAGTAGAGCAGCCGCAGAGGAGGCGTGGACGCTGACTGGCTGTTTCTGATGTCTCTACTTACTTTCCAGTATCTTGAAATGTGCTTTAGTAAGCTGCTACACGTTCTTATTTCCTCGCCCTTTAACGGAAACGGTGGCCCAGACGTCAACAACATACGTGTCACTTTCTGTTTCAGCAGCTAATAATAATAAATCCTAATTAAAATGTATTTATTAAAATGTATTTAAATGATCACTATCGCTGATCATAAAAAGCAGCCGGTAACCGTAGCGTTTCCTCGGTTCCAGGTGTACGTCATCCAAGTGACCGACGGAGACCACCAATGGACCGTCAAACACCGATACAGCGACTTCCACGAGCTGCACGAGAAGGTAGCCTCACAAATCAGACGAGATGAATATACACCATATCCATCTACTATAGTATATAGCGGATGAATAACAAACTATAGATCATATAGACTATGGATAACTATAATATGTATGTATACATCTAAGGATAACCACTTCAACATAAGAGCGATAAATATGGATAATATGCTCTATAGTGGAGCCACTACTAAAGATCAAAGTTCTAGCGGTAGTATGATGGTATTTCTGGTTAGCGGCAGTAGGTTTACACGCACAGGGAAAGCCGGTTGTAACCTGGTTACCATGGTAATCTGGTTTCCTAACTGGCATGTTAACACGGAAGCCAGGTTACGTAACCCCACGTCCGGGGTTACGTAAGCAGTTTGACCGTTAGCTCCTCCTTAGCAGCAGTAGGACTGTTAGCTCCCCCTTAGCAGCAGTATTATTTATACATGGTGTCTCTGTGTTGCAGCTGGGTGCTGATTGGCTGGTGGACAAGCAGCTCCTCCCCCCTAAGAAGATGCTGGGGAAGAACTCTCCTGCCCTGGTGGAGAGGAGGAGACGAGAGCTAGAGGTTTACCTGCAGACGCTCTTCCTGCGTCTCCTCAGCTCAGCCACACCTGCCCCCCTCGCCACCTTCCTGCACTTTGACCTCTACGTAAGACGTGTGTGTGTGTGTGTGTGTGTGTGTGTGTGTGTGTGTGTGTGTGTGTGTGTGTGTGTGTGTGTGTGTGTGTGTGTGTGTGTGTGTGTGTGTGTGTGTGTGTGATGAAGGACAGCTACATGTTATAAGTCCCAGTTTACAGCATCTACCAGGTACTTTACTCGTGTCTATCTACCTGTCTGTCTGTCAGGAGAGGAGCGGGGTTGCAGCAGCGTTAGCTGAGGCATTGTTTCACAGAGGTAAGCTTCCTGTTGACCTTTAACCTCTAGTGGTCATAGTCTCTCTACCTGTCCGACTACCTGTGTGTCTCTACTTGTCTGTCTACATGTCTCTCTCTGTCTCTCTCTGTCCGTCTCTCTATCTGTCTACACTTCTCTCTACCTGTCTCTCTACCTGTCCCTCTACCTGTCTCTTTACCTGGTTGTACGTAACTGTCGGTCTCTCTACCTGTCCCTCTACCTGTCTCTCTACCTGGTTGTGTGCTAACTGTCGGTCTCTCTACTTGTGCCTCTACCTGTCTGTGTCTCCAGGTGAGGACCTTCTGGCAGGGGGTCAGGTGTATTGTCTGCGGCCGCTCCAGCTGCACTCGGTTTGGGAGCAGCTGCACCTGTCCACCCCCTGCA
Organism: Lota lota; assembly: GCA_026745465.1. Lineage (NCBI taxonomy): Eukaryota > Metazoa > Chordata > Actinopteri > Gadiformes > Lotidae > Lota > Lota lota. The sequence continues at coordinate 919,528 of JACYXH010000427.1, read as the reverse complement.
GACCAGAGCTCCACACACACCTGGCACACATCCTGGACTTCACCTGCAGACTGCGCTACCTTAAGGTACACATATACAGTATATATATATATATATATATACACATCTATAAATAGAGATTGATAAGGAGAGTTAAAGGTTATTGTGAAAAATGAAAATTATTTTGCATCACCCAAGTTTTACCTACAGCATTTTTTAATTTTGATGTAATAATATTAATAATAATAATAATATCCAGCTGATTTTAAGATGTGGTGTGGTGTGATTGGTCAGATCCAAGGCACGCAGGGACCAATAGGAACCAGTAACATCCAGGAGAGCAGCCTGACCTTTGACCTGTCCATCTTCAAATCCCTGCTGCATGTGGAGGTTAGTTTGTTCTGCTTACTCTCCCAGCATGCCTTTCTGCTGATGTTGGATTGACAGTTTTAACATGTGAATAACGGGTGATTTGTGATTGACAGTGGTAACGTTTGATTGACAGGGATCATTTGTTATTGACAGGTGATGTGTGATTGACAGTATTAACGTGAATGACAGGTGATGTGTGATTGACGGTATTTGCGTATGTTTGACAGGTGATGTGTGATTGACAGTATTACCGTGTGATTGACAGGTGAGTGAGTGCTCCTCCCAGCAGATCCAGGGTCTCCCCAGCCTCCGCAGAACCCTGGCCACCTGCAGCATCCACCACACCACCTCCTCCATGATGGTACGACCCCCATGGGACCACAGCGTGATGAGGATGAGGATGAGGATGATGAGGATGAGGATGATGATGATGTCATAGTTGTAAGCCATGTAACCAGATGATGTCACACGGTGTGTTGCAGGCCATCCTGGCTCCAGAGGCGAGTGAGTTTCCCCAGTGGGAGGCAGAGTCAGGGGAAGGGGCGGGGCCTGGGTCGCATGTGACGGCCATTATTCCTCTGTGGAGGAAACTGACCACCCTGGACATGAGCCATAACACCATCACAGAGATCGACGCCTCTGTGGTGAGTTACCGCCCTGGTACCTAGCATAACTACAACTAACTATACCACTACCACCCTACTAGCTACCATAACTACAACTAACTATACCACTACCACCCTACTAGCTACCATAACTACAACTAACTATACCACTACCACCCTACTAGCTACCATAACTACAACTAACTATACCACTACCACCCTACTAGCTACCATAACTACAACTAACTATACCACTCCCACCCTACTAGCTACCATAACTACAACTATCTATACCACTACCACCCTACTAGCTACCATAACTAGAACCAACTATACCACCCCACTACCAGCCCAATACCACGCTGTAACATTGTGTATAACATTGTGTATATACACAACCTGGACTAGTTGACCAGCCTTGGGTTTCTACAGAAACTGGTTCCAGAAGTGGAGTTTCTGGACTTGAGCCACAACCAGCTGCAGTCTGTAGAACACCTCCAGGTACCAGTTACTCTCAATAAACCAGTTAATATAGCAGTTAAATCACCAGATAATCCAGTGACTATGCCAGTAAAACGTTTTAATGGGGTGTTTGTTTTCAGTACCTGTACAACCTGGTCCACCTGGACCTGTCCTACAACGCTCTGCAGGTCCTCCAATCGGCCCACACCCGTCTGGGGAACATCCGGACCCTCAACCTGGCCGGCAACCGCCTGGAGCATCTCTCTGGCCTCAACAAACTCTACTCCCTGGTCAACCTGGACCTCAGCCACAACCTGATAGCACAGGTTAGCATGCTAACGCTACTCCCTGGTCAACCTGGACCTCAGCCACAACCTGATAGCACAGGTTAGCATGCTAACACTACTCCCTGGTCAACCTGAACCTCAGCCACAACCTGATAGCACAGGTTAGCAGGCTAACGCTACTCCCTGGTCAACCTGGACTTCAGCCACAACCTGATAGCACAGGTTAGCATGCTAACGCTACTCCCTGGTCAACCTGGACCTCAGCCACAACCTGATAGCACAGGTTAGCATGCTAACGCTACTCCCTGGTCAACCTGGACCTCAGCCACAAGCTGATAGCACAGGTTAGCAGGCTAACGCTACTCCCTGGTCAACCTGGACTTCAGCCACAACCTGATAGCACAGGTTAGCATGCTAACGCTACTCCCTGGTCAACCTGGACCTCAGCCACAACCTGATAGCACAGGTTAGCATGCTAACGCTACTCCCTGGTCAACCTGGACCTCAGCCACAACCTGATAGCACAGGTTAGCAGGCTAACGCTACTCCCTGGTCAACCTGGACCTCAGCCACAACCTGCTAGCACAGGATACGGAAAGTCCCGGCATCAAAACCGAAAGCGTAATAAGCAGCATAGCGCTGCTGTGTGGTTGTGTCTTTAAGGAAGTACAAATTGTAGGAAACTATATTTTTAAGTGTGTGTGTTTGTGTGTGTGTGTAGCTGCAGGAGGTGCGGTGTGTAGCAGGCCTACCGTGTCTGGAGAGGCTGTCGCTGACCCTCAACCCTCTCTGCTGCTCCCCAGACTACCGCACCCGGACCCTGGCTCTGTTCTGGGACCGCGCCGCAGAGGTACAACCATACCTCCTCACTCCCTACCTCCTCACACACTACCTCCTTCCTCCTCACACACTACCTCCTCACACACTACCTCCTTCCTCCTCACACCCTACCTCCTCACACACTACCTCCTTCCTCCTCACACCCTACCTCCTCACACACTACCTCCTTCCTCCTCACACACTACCTCCTCACACCCTACCTCCTCACACACTACCTCCTTCCTCCTCACACCCTACCTCCTCACACACTACCTCCTTCCTCCTCACACCCTACCTCCTCACACACTACCTCCTTCCTCCTCACACACTACCTCCTCACACACTACCTCCTTCCTCCTCACACCCTACCTCCTCACACACTACCTCCTTCCTCCTCACACCCTACCTCCTCACATACTACCTCCTTCCTCCTCACACCCTACCTCCTCACACCCTACCTCCTCACACACTACCTCCTTCCTCCTCACACCCTACCTCCTCACACACTACCTCCTTCCTCCTCACACCCTACCTCATATTCCACCTCCTACCCTATACCCTACCTCCTCCTACCCTCTCATTCCTTTCTGCCTACCTTCCTTCCTTGTCTTTTGTTAAGTTGCTTGTGCATTACCTGTGTGCAGGTGTGTCTGGACGGTACAGCCACCTCTCAGCAGGAGGTGGATACAGTGGAGGTGCTGAAAGCCATCCAGAAAGCGAAGGAAACCAAAGACAAACTCCACAGCAGCGACAAGAGGGTAGGTAACACTCGAACACCACCTCCTTCTGCTGCTCCTACTCCTCTCTCACCGCTACTCTTCCTCCTCCTCAGGTTGCTGAGGAGACCAGCCTGTCTCCCTTATCTGCTGCTCCTCCTGCCGTCTCCTCTTCCTCCTCTTCCCCCTCTCTCCAGAAGGTCTACTGTTCTAGCCAAGGTAACCATGTATGTACCTCCTCTTATGGCTAACAGTAGTCTTCCTACCACACTGTCCTTATGGCTAACAGTACTCTTCCTACCACACTGTCCTTATGGCTAACAGTACTCTTCCTACCACACTGTCCTTATGGCTAACAGTACTCTTCCTACCACACTGTCCTTATGGCTAACAGTACTCTTCCTACCACACTGTCCTTATGGCTAACAGTACTCTTCCTACCACACTGTCCTTATGGCTAACAGTACTCTTCCTACCACACTGTCCTTATGGCTAACATTACTCTTCCTACCACACTGTCCTTATGGCTAACAGTACTCTTCCTAACACACTGTCCTTATGGCTAACAGTAAGGTTCAGCTTGTTTCAACACACACACGACTGACGTGTGTGTGTGTGTGTGTGTGTGTGTGTGTGTGTGTGTGTGTGTGTGTGTGTGTGTGTGTGTGTGTGTGTGTGTGTGTGTGTGTGTGTGTGTGTGTGTGTGTGTGTGTGTGTGTGTGTGTGTGTGTGTATATTGATGAGCTGATTAGTAAATATATTGTTGCTGCACCCACATCACATGACGTGGATGTCGAAGCACTGGGTAGTTCTGTGTGATGAAAGAACCACAGCCACCTCCGCCCAATCACAGTTGTGTAATGTTTCCTGTTTAGAAGTAAGGAGAGAAGAAGAAGTAGTGTGCCCCCGCCTCGTCTGTCCCGATGCCTCCTCCTCCTCCTCCTCCTCCTCCTCCTCCCGCCTCCTCCCACAGGTTGGTGACGCTAGCTGTTAGCGTAGCTTGAACACCTGAAGTCTCCGATGTAGTCCACGAGTGCATGGATGGTGCACAGTGCACACTGACCGCCTGCAGACCTTGCCTTCCATAGTCCAGCCGTACGGCGCACAACCTTTGTTGGTCGTTTCGTTTTTTTCCGTGCTTCCCGCGCCGTGTGAAATACGTCTCGATGAGAAGGTCTCATGCCGAGCCCCTTTGTACACCGGTACGCTAGCGCCAGGTACGCTAGCGCCAGGTACGGTAGCGCTAGGTATGCTAGCGCCAGGTACGCTAGCGCCAGGTACGGTAGCGCTAGGTATGCTAACGTCAGGTACGCTAACGCCGGGTACGCTAACGTCAGGTACGCTAACGTCAGATACGCACACGACAGGTACGCAGACGCCAGGTACGCTAACACCAGGTAGTACCAGGTACTAATGCCAGGTATGAGCTAACACCAGACAAGCAGACGGCAGATACGCTGCAGGTATGCAGGTGTGAGGTACGCTAACGGCATGTACACGGACGCCAGATAGACTGACGCGTGGTACGCCGACCGCATGCCGACGACAAGTAAGCATGTCGTTAGCGTACCTGCTAACGGCAGGTACGCCAACACCAGGTACTCGAACGGCAGCTAGCCGCGGACACAAAGAAGAGCCTTCAGGCAGACGTCTGCAGAGGTCCGCTTTTGCACGTTTTTAGTTGAGAGCTTTCTGTGTATCTGTGTATAAATTGGGCTTAAGCTCTGCTAGCCTAGCATCATGCTGACTGGCTCGCCTCCACCCAGATCCCGCCCTCTGCTGTCGGTCCGTCTCCCCTCCTGTCCAATCCCACGGCTCCGTACTGCGGCCCTGGAGGCGGAGCTACAAATGCAGCCAGGTTGTGTGTGTGTGTGTGTGTGTGTGTGTGTGTGTGTGTGTGTGTGTGTGTGTGTGTGTGTGTGTGTGTGTGTGTGTGTGTGTGTGTGTGTGTGTGTGTGTGTGTGTGTGTGTGTGTGTGTGTGTGTGTGTGTGTGTGTGTAAAGCAAATAATGGTGTTTTCTGTTGTATTCTTGACCGTTTCTCTGACAGAACTTCTCACCCCGAAGACCCTGCCAGTAGCCCCTGCCTCTCCCTCTCTTCCCACCTCTTCTCCCTGCCCTCCCCCCTCCTCTCCCTGCCCTCCCCCCTCCTCTCCCTGCCCTCCCCCCTCCTCTCCCTGCCCTCCCCCCTCCTCTGCCTGTCCTCCCCCCTCCTCTCCCTCTCCTCCAACAAAGACTTCATTACCCAGCTCTCCCTCTGCCTGGCCTTGCCCCTAAGCCAGCAGGAGGTGCAGGAGGAGGAGGAGGAGGAGGAGGAGGAGCTAACATCTGAACACAGAGATGTTGTGCTGCCTCCTGCTGGGTGCCCCAGGTAACCAATCAGAAACAGCCTAACTAGTTAACGTTAGTTAACTAGTTACCTAGAGTTAGGTTGGGTCGAGTTAAATAGTTGGGTATGGTTAGCTTGACGTAACTAGCTCCCTAGACATAACTAGTTAGGTCTACTTATGTAGTTGATTCTAGTTAAGTAAAGATACCTAGTTAACTGCATGTCACTTTTTAAACATTACATATGATCCTTCAGTATTTTTATAGCCTGAAGTGGTTAAATATATATGGTATTTTTGGACCAGGTCTAGTTAAACCAGCTCTGGTTAGAGCAGCTCTGGCTAGACCAGCTCTGGCTAGACCAGCTGTAGACTAGGTTAGTACGGGGAGCCGCTCATTGTGAGGAATGCTACTGATTGGATGAGATGTTCTTCTCCAGGTCCAGCCCCACCTCCAGAGATGGGTACTTTGAGATGGGTCTGGGGGAGTCCTGCTCTCCCCTGACCCCTGCTGAGCTGCAGCCCAAAGCCAGGGAAGTGAGGTGGTGCTTCTGTGTGGGGGTGGAGGAGGTGAAGGAGGAGGAGGAGGAGGGGAAGGAGCGGAAAGAGGTGAAGGAGGAGGAGGTGAAGGAGGAGGAGGAGGAGGGGAAGGAGCGGAAAGAGGTGGAGGAGCTGAAGGAGAGGTGAAGGAGGAGGTGAAGGAGCGGAAAGAGGTGCAGCAGAAGGTGGGGTGCCTGGTGTTCACTGACCAGCTCCTGGGTCTCTTCTCCTTGTCAGCTGACAGCCCCTGGACCAATCACAATGCAGGTACAAACACAGTCCAAGGTGGACAGGCATGTGTAACCATGGAAACCCAGCAGGAAGTCAACATGTCTCTTTGTTTCAGACCAGGAGGTGCATCCCGGCGTGGAGGAGGTGGTGTCAAGTTTGCAGAAGGAGTTCCTGCTGCCCTACGAGGAGGTGCTGTTCTCCTCCTGCTCCTGCTCCTCCTCCTCCTGCTCCTGCTCCCTGCTCCCGGAGCCCTGGGTCTCCCTGGGTCTCCGCTCCACATCTACCCAGCTCTGGTTCATCTGCCCCTCCCCCCAGGACACCCCCCTCTCAGCCCTGATCCAGACGAAGGTAGACCTAACCCTAACCCAGCAGTAAAGCTAGCCCTACTTTAGACCTAGTGTGTGTGTGTGTGTGTGTGTGTGTGTGTGTGTGTGTGTGTGTGTGTGTGTGTGTGTGTGTGTGTGTGTGTGTGTGTGTGTGTGTGTGTGTGTGTGTGTGTGTGTGTGTGTGTGTGTGTGTGTGTGTGTGTGTGTGTGGGGGGTTTGGATTCTAACGTGATCTATGTGTCTTACAGCTTCCTGTCAGTCCTGAGGTGCCGCCACACACTACCCAGAATCCTCAGCTGCTGATGTCGCTCCTCAGCTCCTGGGAGCAGCAGGAGGTGCGGGGAGGATACCTCGCCCACCTGCTGCTCCCTTCCTCTGGCTCCTCCCCCTGGCCCGCCCCCCTCCTGACAGACATCCTGAACCAGGAAGCAGCATCCTCCAGGACCCCCGCCCTCCTCTTCCTCACCCCCCGACACCTGTGTGTGGTGAAGGTGAACTTCAGCGCGCTGGCTGCCAGGACGAGGAGCAGCACCTCCTCCTCCTGCTCCTCCTGGAGCAGGGTGACCCGTGTTCCTCTGGGCGCCGTGGTCCTCCACCCTCGACACCGCGCCGACGGACCTCAACACAAACACAGGTCCCTCTAGAGGATGACTGGTGCATGACTGGGTGACGGGTTGGATGACTGGTTGGTTGGCCGTTGGTTGACTGTTGACTTGTTGGTCGACTGGTTGTTTGACTGTTGACTTGGTAGTCGACTGGTTGGTCGACTGGTTGGTTGAGTGGTTGGTTGACTGGTTGGTTGGTTGGTTGGTTGAGTGGTTGACTGGTTGGTTGACCTGTTGACTGGCTGGTTATTGGTAAGCTGTAACTAGTGTAACTACTGTGTGCTTCAGGGCTGGCCATGTGGTGGAGGTGGTGCTGGGTGGCTGGAGGCTGGGCATGGTGTTCCCTCTAGCCCAAGACAGGCTCTCCTTCCTGGGGGAGCTCGGAGCCAGGACAGCCTCTCTGGAGGGTCTGAGGACCGTGGCTCTGGTCAGACCCGCTACGCTGCAGCCAGGTACCAGTAGTACCACTACACTAAACTATACTACAGAACGCTACACTAAACTATACTACAGAACGCTACACTAAACTATACTACAGAATATTATACTATACTATACAACAGAACACAACACTGTACTATATCACAGAACACTACACTATACTACTCTACAGCTAAACTATACTACAGAACACTACACTAAACTATACTACAGAACGCTACACTATACTATACTACAGAACGCTACACTAAACTATACTACAGAACACTACACTATACTATACTACAGAACGCTACACTAAACTATACTACAGAATATTATACTATTCTATACAACAGAACACAACACTGTACTATATCACAGAACTCTACACTATACTACTCTACAGCTAAACTATACTACAGAACACTACACTAAACTATACTACAGAACACTACACTATACTATACTACAGAACGCTACACTAAACTATACTACAGAACACTACACTATACTATACTACAGAACGCTACACTAAACTATACTACAGAATATTATACTATTCTATACAACAGAACACAACACTGTACTATATCACAGAACTCTACACTATACTACTCTACAGCTAAACTATACTACAGAACACTACACTAAACTATACTGCAGAACACTACTCTATACTATACTACAGAATATTACACTGTACTAAACTACACAATATTACACTAAACTATACTACAGAACACTACATTATACTATACTACAGAACACTACACTATACTACAGAATATTACACTATACTATACTACAGAATACTACACTAAACTATACTACAGAACACTACACTATACTATACTACAGAATACTACAGTACAACTACAATCTTCTACAGTACATTATACAACAGTACATTACACTATACTACGGTAATGCTGTACAGAACAGACAGCAGACAGGTAGTTGACTTCTGCTCCTGGTTCTCTCTCCAGACCCTGCCCAGACAGCAGATCACCTGCACAGGTGAGGCCCTACCTCAGAGAGGCTGGTTTGGTGCCGGGGTTCACCCAGTACTTGTTATCAGTACTGGAGCACCAGACCGAGCCACGTATTGAGATGTATTGTATGAATCTGGGTAAAGGTGGATCTCCTTGCACAAAACAAGCGGCCATGTTGTCTGGAGCATGTGCAGTCCCAAATTGTGGGCTTAGCCTCGCGGACATGTGACGTGGAAAGTATGAATGAGCCTTAACTGAGCTTTTTCCCCATCAGCGCTGAGCTCCAGAGGCTGAGTGAGGAGAACCAGCCCGCAGCCCACCTCCTCCCCAGTCTCTCCCCAGGACAGGCGCTCCTGGCTGGGCTACCGGGCCCTGCACTGCAGGCTGTCTTCCACAGCTCTATAGCTCAGGTGGGTTTCCACACACACACACACACACACACACACACACACACACACACACACACACACACACACACACACACACACACACACACACACACACACACACACACACACACACACACACACACACACACACACACACACACACACACACACACAGATATTGAATGTATATACCAGCAAATACATTTTGTGTGTGTTTACAGTGGGAAGGTGAGGAGGTGAGACAGGTTTTATGGCTGTCTGTTATCTTCTACACATCTCCGGAGACTGAGGTCACTTCCTGTCTGCTGCTGTCCAACAAAGCCATCTATTTCCTGTTGGAAGACTCTGCCTCCTTGCTTAGCCTTCAATCTGGTGAGATGCAGCTCTCTGATTGGTCTAAGCCACACATGTATGATCATAGGTATATTCTTTAAAGTTTGGGAATATAATGTCTGTCTCTCTCTCTCTACTTGTCTGTCTCTCTCTCTGCCTGCCCGTCTCTCTCGCTGTAGAATGGGATATAGTGGACCAGAGAGACCAGGAGCTGTGTCTGTGTGTCTGTCTGTCCATCAGCCTGTCTGAGCTGCTGTCTGTCAACGTGGGACTGTTCGACCAGTACTTCCGCCTCATTGGTCAGCATTTTTAGAAATCTATACACAAAGTTTCATTCAAACTGTGTTTGAAAGCAGAGATCAATAAAAAACACAACTCTGCCTAAATGACCGCAGTGATAGAATAAGACGGCCTCAGATATGTCTAAACAGATTCAAATGTGTAATACTGTGTGTGTGTGTGTGTGTGTGTGTGTGTGTGTGTGTGTGTGTGTGTGTGTGTGTGTGTGTGTGTGTGTGTGTGTGTGTGTGTGTGTGTGTGTGTGTGTGTGTGTGTGTAGGAGGCAGTGCATGCCAGGTAGTGTGTTGTGTGAGCAGGGACAGTTACGGGACGTCCTGCTTCCTGAAGGAGCTGATGTCTGCCCTCAGTCTGGACCGGACCAGACCGGACCCAGAACCGGCTGAACAGGACTTCTACACCCAGTTCACCAGCACCACCTCAGGTACACCACACCTGTTCTGGACCAGGTAGAGCAGTGCTGGACCAGGTAGAGCAGTGCTGGACCAGGTAGAGCAGAGATGGACCAGATAGAGCTGGACCAGGTAGAGCCGAGCTGGACCAGGTAGAGCCGAGATGGACCAGGTAGAGCAGAGATGGACCAGGTAGAGCAGTGCTGGACCAGGTAGACTAGTACTGGACCAGGTAGAGCAGTACTGGACCAGGTAGAGCAGTGCTGGACCAGGTAGAGCCGAGCTGGACCAGGTAGATTAGTACTGGACCAAACAATGTGTTGATGTCATGTTAAACAAAGTTAAACAGCCGAGCTGCCTTAAGGTTTTGGTTAGTTCCACTCGTGTTCCCGCCTAAAGCGATCCGAATCGTAGTTCGTAGTAGTAGCTCGGAAGACACACAATCTGACCATGGTCCGATTGTTTGGTCCGATCCAGAGTTGGAATGAGTTCACACCACCCTAAAGGAACCAGAGTGTCGGAGGAGACGATCGAGGTTTCCTTCAAAACGGACCATACAGCTCACGTGTGAAGGCACCCTTGGACCAGACTAGAGCACATGGGCTGTGTGTCTCCCCCTGCAGGTAAAATGCAGAACTACGAGCTAGTCCACAGCAGCAGGGTGAGGTTCATCTACCCCAATGAGGACGAGATGGGAGACCTGACCTTCATCGTAGCCGACCGGAAGAGCCCAGCCTCCTCGTTCAACATACTGCTCTACCTGCTGGTCTTCCAGGTCTGGCTTCCTGCTAACTCTGACACACTTCCTGCTAACTCTGACACACATCCTGTTAACTCTGACACACTTCCTGCTAACTCTGACACACTTCCTGCTAACTCTGACACACTTCCTGTTAACTCACACACACTTCCTGTTAACTGACAAACTTCCTGTTAACTCTGATAAACGTCCGGTTAACTCTGACACACTTCCTGTTAACTCTGATACACTTCCTATTAACGCTGAGATACTTTCTCTTGCTGTGCAACATTAGGTTAGAGATGGTTAAGTCTTACTCTAACCATCTCTTACCTAATAATTATTATATTAATACTTTGAATATTATAACATTATTCGTATCTGATACTTTCTTCTGTGCAGGTCCAGGTTTCAGATCTTCCAGAAAGATCAGGCCACGACCATCAAGACCATGACTCCACCCCCTCGCCGTGTCTCCACCCCCGGACCCTGGTTCTGACCGCCTCCCACATCTTCCTATTGGACGAGGACTATGTCAGTTATCCCCTGCCTGACTTCGCCAAGGAACCGCCCTGCAGGTCAGACCATGACATGCTCTCTAACACTAAGCAGCCAATCACATACAAGATTAGAAAACAAGCACTTTAATAATTATAATATATTTAATATTTATTGTTGTTAAACCTTTATTTTACAATGCAAGTAATAAATAAATAATTTAATAATATCGTCCATCAGAGAGCACTACAGTAGTCGGTAATATTTATTATAATATTTATAATATTCAATATAATGATAGTATATTTATAATATTTAATATAATATTTAATATAATAATAGTATACTGTCCACCAGGGGGCGCTACGTGGTGTAATATAATAATAATAATATTTAATATAATAATAATAATAATATAATACTGTCCACCAGGGGGCGCTACGTGGTGTAATATAATAATAATAATAATATTTAATATTATAATAATAATAATAATAATAATAATATTTAATATAATAATAATAATAATATAATACTGTCCACCAGGGGGCGCTACGTGGTGTAATATAATAATAATAATAATATTTAATATAATAATAATAATAATATTTAATATAATAATAATAATATAATACTGTCCACCAGGGAGCACTACGTGGTGTAATATAATAATAATATTTAATATAATAAAATAATAATATTTAATATAATATAATACTGTCCACCAGGGAGCGCTACCAGGTGCGCGAGGCCCGTAGGATCCGGGATGTGGAGCGGGTGCTGCTGGGGTACCAGACGTACCCTCAGGCCCTGACCCTGGTTCTGGACGAGCTTCCCGGCCCAGACCTGCTGCCCCCCCTCCATGTGGACCACTTCAGCCAAGGGGAGGGGCCTAGCCCTGGGGGTGGGGCTGGGGGCGGGGCCCAGGAGGTCACATGGTGTATCTTCGTGCCGGCGGCCGACAGCAGGGAGCGTCTGGTGGCACTGCTGGCCCGCCAGTGGGAGGCGCTGTGCAGCCGCGAGCTGCCCCTGGAGCTCACTGGCTGATTGGCTTCCCAGGATTCTACTGACTGCTCATTGGCTCACCAGGATTCTACTGGCTGCTCACTGGCTGTGAAGCTTGGTGTCTCAACATTGATTGGCTGTGTCGAGTTGTGGGCGTGACTTTAAACAATTGATTGAAGACGGCCCTGATTGACAGCGACACGAGCCAACAGAATCATGGATAGAGAAGACAGAAAGAGAGACTGTTTTTAACTGGGACTTATTCTGGTGTGTGTGTGTGTGTGTGTGTGTGTGTGTGTGTGTGTGTGTGTGTGTGTGTGTGTGTGTGTGTGTGTGTGTGTGTGTGTGTGTGTGTGTGTGTGTGTGTGTGTGTGTGTGTGTGTGTGTGTGTGTGTGTGTGTGTGTGTGTGTGTGTGTGTGTGTGTGTGTGTGTGTGTGCCCGCCCCCTCAGCTTTTCATAATATAATGGTATTTAGGGATATTCCTGTGGATACAAAGTCATTTGTAAAGATTAATATTATTGTTCGCAATGTGGATCTCCAGCTCAACTGATTTTTTTTAACTTATTTTATAATAAATGATCAGTTTGCTGGTATTATTGTCTGGTATTTGATCAAGCGTCTATTAAGCCGACATTTTCTGGTGTTTAGGGTTTGACTTTATTCAATTTAACTGGTCAGCTCCCAGAATAACCATTAGAAGACACTCACTAATGGTTATACTGGGCAGTATAACCAGTACAACCAGTCTAAACGGTCACACCAATACAACCAGTATACCCAGTATCAACCAGTATATTGTGCGGTGGGGGTCTGTTTAAACAGAAAAAGCAGTACATCAGGGGCTCTAACCAGTCACACCAACCAGTATAAACCAGTACAACCAATAGAAACCAGTCCGACCTAGAACCTGTTTATCCTGAGGGTCTTACCAGTAGAAGCAGAAGAACCAGTATAAACCAGAAAAAATAGTATAACTCAGTCCAACCAGTATAACCAGTGTGACCAGTACATTGTGGGGTCGGCGTTTCTCTGTATTCTCCACTTTCAGCAGAAAACGTTGCTGCTCTTCCTCCAAAACAGGAAGCCACTTCCTGTTTGCTTCCTGTTTGCCTTACATGACTTCCTGTACTGGGAGGTTGAACAGACAAATGGAGTGTGTTGTCAGCACAATCGCTCTGACCTCCCATTGGATCCCTCCTGACCTTGTCAGCCAATCAGAGGCTGTTTCCTCCATGATCTGCTGTGTCATGGCTCATCCAGAGAGAGAGGGCAATTGCAAGGCACTAACACTGTCAGGGTTAAAGGTTCTAATCCCTGTGTAGTTCAGTAAGTAGAGCAAGGCACTAACACTGTCAGGGTTAAAGGTTCTAATTCCTGTGTAGTTCAGTAGGTAGAGCAAGGCACTTACACTGTCCGGGTTAGGGGTTATATTCCCTGTGTTGCTCGGTATAAAGCAAGGCACTAACACTGCAGGTTTAGGGGTTATTTCCCCTGTGTAGCTCAGTAGGTAGAGCAAGGCATTGGGCTCAACAATTCTAACCAACAACTTCACAATGGGCGTTGAGGGTTGGAGGTTCCATTCCCCAGCCTTGGAACCAAATTAATTTCCAAGCTCATGGTGAGATTAGCTGTTGTTTTCAGTTAAGTATGAATGGTCTCCTCCTCTATCTCTAAGGCCATGTCTAGAGAGAGAGAGGGTTAGAGAGAGGTAGGGGAGAGAGAGAGAGAGAGAGTGGAGGAGGAGAGAGAGGAGAAGAGAGAGATTGAAAGATGGTGGTCAACTGACATATCCGTACTATCACAGGCCTAAAATTCCAAGATAAGCCACACCCTTCCTTCCTGACAGGAGAATATTTCACACAGTCTTGAAAAACTGCTTTTCCTCTTAATCATGCATTCTCTCTGTCCCCCCCCCCCCCCCCCACTCTCTCTCTCTCCTCCACTCTCTCTCTCCTCCTTTATCTCTCATACCTCTCTCTCTCTGTGTCTCGCTCTCTCTCCTTTTATCATTCTGGCTCTCTGTCTCTCTCTGTCTCACTCCCTCTCTCCTTTTATCATTCTGGCTCTCTGTCTCACTCCCTCTCTCCTTTTATCATTCTGGCTCTCTGTCTCACTCCCTCTCTCCTTTTATCATTCTGGCTCTCTGTCTCTCTCTTTGTCTCACTCCCTCTCTCCATTCTGGCTCTCTGTCTCTCTCTGTCTCACTTCCTCTCTCCCTTTATCACTCTGGCTCTGTCTCTTTCTCTCTCTGTCTCACTCCCTTTATCACTCTGGCTCTCTGTCTCTCTCTCTCTCTGTCTCACTCCCTCTCTCCCTTTATCACTCTGGCTCTCCGTCTCTCTCTCTGAATTTTGGTCGACCTTGCAAGAGGCGGAGTTGTAGCAAGACCTGTCTGTCTGTCTGAAAAGGGAGGTGCTCCAGGAGGTGCTAGGGGAGAGGGGAGGTGCTAAGGGAGGTGCTAGGGGAGAGGGGAGGTGCTCCAGGAGGTGCTAGGGGAGAGGGGAGGTGCTAAGGGAGGTGCTAGGGGAGAGGGGAGGTGTATGTGTGATGTGTTTAGTGAAAGTCTCAGTCTCAGAAGAGGAGAGGGGAGAGTGCTTCCTGGACTGGTCTGCTGTTGCCTGGTTAGTTTTTATATAAAGTATACATAGTAGTATATAGTATTATATTATGAAAAGCATATGCAATACTTTATAGTACTATACACGAAATAGTATGTAGTATATATGTAACTACTGTAACATCTCTATAACATGTTATATAGTAGTTACATGGTTAGTTTACTACTCCTATGTAATATATAGTGAATATATATTTCCTACTAATATAGAGGTAAATATATGTTTACGATATAATATATGTATATATTTATAATGTTAAATAGTAGTATATGTTATATTGTAGTTACATCGTTGGTTTACTGCTGATATATATTATATAGTAGTAACGTTGTTTGTTTACTACTGATATATATGTTATATAGTAGTAACATTGTTAGTTTACTACTGATATATATGTTATATAGTAGTAACATTGTTAGTTTACTACTGATATATATGTTATATAGTAGTAACATTGTTAGTTTACTACTGATATATATGTTATATAGTAGTAACATTGTTAGTTTACTACTGATATATATGTTATATAGTAGTAACATCTTACATTTACTAATAGTATGTATAGTTGTGATGTTAGTGTGATGTAGGGCTGCACGATATTGGCAAAAAATGACATTGCAACATGTTGTTTGTTCATTTGTTGCAATATGAAAAATTTTAGGAATTTTTTTTTCTTCAGGAAACACTAAACTATAACTATAACAATAAACGATAAAATAAAAAAAAGTATGGTTATTGTGAAAAACTGTAGTCAAAGAAATCAACACATCGATACGCTGAATACTTTTAATGGCAAGCTTAATTGATGTATTACTTAACACATTGTTTCAATCTACTTCAGCCTTACACCAGCTGAGGTAGGGAGTCTTTAGTGCAACTATTTCTGACCCTGTGTGTCGCTGTCAAACATTAAAACAGGAACACCAACTGTAGTCACGTCATGGACGAATAGGTGAATGTGAAGTGTATTGTTGGTGTGATGTTAGTGTAAAGTTAGTGTAAAGTTAGTGGGAAGTTAGTGGGAAGTTAGTGGGAAGTTGGTGAGATATTGGTGTAAAGTTAGTGTGATGTCAGTGTAAAGTTAGTGTGACGTCGGTGTAAAGTTAGTGTGATGTTGGTGTAAAGTTAGTGAGATATTGGTGTAAAGTTAGTGTGATGTCAGTGTAAAGTTAGTGTGACGTCGGTGTAAAGTTAGTGTGATGTTGGTGTAAAGTTAGTGTGATGTCAGTGTAAAGTTATTGTGACGTCGGTGTAAAGTTAGTGTGACGTTGGTGTAAAGTTAGTGTGATGTCAGTGTAAAGTTATTGTGACGTCGCTGTAAAGTTAGTGTGACGTTGGTGTAAAGTTAGTGTGATGTCGGGGTAAAGTTAGTGTGATGTTGGTGTAAAGTTAGTGTGATGTTGGTGTAAAGTTAGTGTGAAGTTGTTTGTGACGATGGTGTGATGTTTGACGCAGGGCTGTCAGGATGGTTTTCTTCAAGACGTCGGGAGAAAACTCCATCATTCTACTGCTACTACTGTGTGTAGGAGCTTCCAAACAGCAGGTACACACACACACACATACACACACACACACACACACACACACACACACACACACACACACACACATTCCCCTTCCACCTCAGCTCTGAAGAACTTGAACAAAAAGCTGAGCAGGAGGTGGTAACTGTCTCTTTACACAAGCCATCAACACACAACAACAGTACACAACTCAAAGCAAACATTCTTACAAGTAGTGTACATCTCTACTTGTAGCCCAGGGTCTGTATGTACATCTCTACTTGTAGCCCAGGTCTGCATGTACTTCTCTACTTGTAGCCCAGGGTCTGCATGTACATCTCTACTTGTAGCCCAGGTCTGTATGTACATCTCTACTTGTAGCCCAGGTCTGCATGTACTTCTCTACTTGTAGCCCAGGTCTGTATGTCTGTAAATCTCTGCATATTTTTAATGCCAATGGAAATTAATGTCATTTGTAAATTTAAGTAAAGCAATAAAATGTGTGTTCATATTAATGCGTGTGTGTGTGTGTGATCATGTGTAAGTGTGTTCATATTAATGTGTATGTGTGTGTGTTCATATTAACGTGTGTGTGTATTCATATTAACTTGTGTGTGTGTTCATATTAACGTGTGTGTGCGTTCACATTAACGTGTGTGTGTTTGTGCGTTCATATTAACGTGTGTGTGTGTGTTCATATTAACGTGTGTGTGTGTGTTCATATTAACGTGTGTGTGTGTTCATATTAACGTGTGTGTGCGTTCATATTAACGTGTGTGTGTGTGTTCATATTAACGTGTGTGTGTGTGCGTTCACATTAACGTGTGTGTGTGTTTGTGCGTTCACATTAACGTGTGTGTGTGTGTTTGTGCGTTCATATTAACGTGTGTGTGTGCGTTCACATTAACGTGTGTGTGTGTGTTTGTGCGTTCACATTAACGTGTGTGTGTGTGTTTGTGCGTTCATATTAACATGTGTGTGTGTCCAGCAGGGGGCGTCCCGGTGTGACCGCTCCCAGACCATCTCCTTCCAGACCCCCTGCACCTCCTGTGCTGCCGCCCCCTCCGCCCGCTGCCCCCCCGGCTACACCCCTTCCCCCCCCTCGCCCACCGCTCCCAACAACTCCACCTGCAGGTAGAGACCTCCACCACCACCCCCAACACCTTCCTCATCTCAGAAACATCACCAAGCTTAGGTGCTAGCATCTGATATAACATGCGTTGTGATTGGCCGCATCAGATATAACATGCGTTGTGATTGGCCGCATCAGATATAGCATGCGTTGTGATTGGCCGCAGCAGATATAGCATGCGTTGTGATTGGCCGCACCAGACATAGCATGCATTGTGATCGGCCGCACCAGATATAGCATGCATTGTGATTGGCCATATCAGATATAGCATGCGTTGTGATTGGCCGCACCAGATATAGCATGCGTTGTGATTGGCTGCACCAGATATAACATGCTTTGTGATTGGCTGCACCCGATATAACATGCTTTGTGATTGGCTGCACCCGATATAACATGCTTTGTGATTGGCTGCACCTGATATAACATGCTTTGTGATTGGCTGCACCCGACATAACATGCTTTGTGATTGGCTGCACCCGGTGTAACATGCTTTGTGATTGGCTGCACCCGATATAACATGCTTTGTGATTGGCCTGTGTGTTTAGGTACGTGGTGAAGCTTGGCAGAACACAGGTGGAGATAAGAGGATGTAGCCGCACCTGTATCAAGTCTGTCGTCCAATCAGAGTGCTGCCCTGGACACTGGGGTCCTCTCTGTCTACGTATGTTCACACACACACACACACACACACACACACACACACACACACACACACACAAGCACACATGCACACACATGCACACACACACACACATACACACACATACACACACAAGCACACAAGCACATATGCACACACATTCACACACATGCACCCCCACAGACACGCACACAGACACACACACGCACACACCCCGCACACACACACAAACACACACAGACACACACAGGGTAGGATCGGCAGCATAGGGCTGAAGACCAGCAGGAAGGGCCCAGCAATGAGTCATCAGCATAGAGAGAAACTCCCCCCAGATCCCAGTGGAACCAACCCTTGTGGAACACCGGTTTAGACCTGTGTGTGTGTGTGTGTGTGTGTGTGTGTGTGTGTGTGTGTGTGTGTGTGTGTGTGTCTAGCGTGTCCCAGCTGGTCAGGGAAGAAGTGTAACTTCCATGGAGCATGTCTGGATGGAAGACAGGGCAACGGAACCTGTCTGTGTGATGTAAGTATCCTGTCTCTCTGCCTGTCTGTCTGTCTCTCTCTCTGTCTCTCTGCCTGTCTGTCTGTCTCTCTCTCTCTGTCTCCCTGCCTGTCTGTCTGTCTCTGTCTCTCTGCCTATCTGTCTGTCTCTCTCTCTGTCTCCCTGCGTATATGTCTGTCAGTCTCTCTCTCTGCCTGTCTGTCTCTCTCTGTCTCTCTGCCTGTCTGTCTGTCTCTCTCTCTCTGTCTCCCTGCCTATCTGTCTGTCTCTCTCTCTCTGTCTCTCTGCCTGTCTGTCTGTCTCTCTCTATCTCTCTGCCTGTCTGTCTGTCTCTCTCTCTGTCTCCCTGCCTATCTGTCTGTCTCTCTCTCTGCCTGTCTGTCTGTCTCTCTCTGTCTCTCTGCCTGTCTGTCTGTCTCTCTCTCTGTCTCTCTGCCTGTCTGTCTCTTTCTCTCTGTCTCTCTGCCTGTCTGTCTGTCTGTCTCTCTCTGTCTCCCTGCCTATCTGTCTGTCTCTCTCTCTGTCTCCCTGCCTGTCTGTCTGTCTGTCTGTCTGTCTCTGTCTCTCTGCCTGTCTGTCTGTCTCTCTCTCTCTGTCTCCCTGCGTATCTGTCTGTCAGTCTCTCTGCCTGTCTGTCTCTCTCTGTCTCTCTCCCTGCCTATCTGTCTGTCTCTCTCTGCCTATCTGTCTGTCTCTCTCTGTCTCTCTGCCTGTCTGTCTGTCTCTCTCTATGTCTCTCTGCCTATCTGTCTGTCTCTCTGTCTCCCTGCCTATCTGTCTGTCTCTCTCTCTGCCTGTCTGTCTGTCTCTCTCTGTCTCTCTGCCTGTCTGTCTGTCTCTCTCTATGTCTCTCTGCCTGTCTGTCTGTCTCTCTGTCTGTCTGTTTGCCTGTCTGTCTGTCATCCATGTGCACATAATCACCTCTCTCTCATTCTCTCTCTCTGTCCCCCAGGAAGGATTTTCTGGTTTTGCCTGTCATGAATGTCAGAGTCAGCTGGCTTATGGACCCAACTGTGATAAAGGTACCTGTCTGGTGTCTGTTTGCCTGTCTACCTGTCTGCCTGTCTGTCTGTCTGTGTTGATTTGTTTATCTGATCTCTGACTTTTGTTTTGTGTTTGTGTGTGTGCATGTGTGTGTGTGTGTGTGTGTGTGTGTGTGTGTGTGTGTGTGTGTGTGTGTGTGTGTGTGTGTGTGTGTGTGTGTGTAGTGTGTGCGTGTGTGAATGGAGTGTGTAGTAAGGGTCCGGATGGTTCTGGAGAGTGTCTGTGTCAGCCTCCCTACAGTGGACCTCGCTGTAACCAAGGTAACCACGCCCAGATAGATGCTACTGGCATCAATATTTGTTTATTGATCTAGCTACCTGTCTACCTAGTTACTGTGTGTGTGTGTGTGTGTGTGTGTGTGTGTGTGTGTGTGTGTGTGTGTGTGTGTGTGTGTGTGTGTGTGTGTATGTGTTCGTTCTTTCAGTCAGTGACCACTGCAGAAACTGCAGTTCCTACTCGTACTGTGGGGGCGCTGGAGAGCAGGCCGGCTGCGTCTGTCTGCCTGGACACAGGAAGAGTCCCCTCAACACCTGCATGAGTAATCCCCACTTCCTGTCTCAGTGGCCTCTCCTTCCTGCTAGGAGACCTCCCACCACCTTGATACCTCTCGTAGTAAACGGGACACAATGATGGCTGTTGAAGTGCCAGTGAACCCAAAAGGGTGTTTTATGGATTTAAACGTGTTAGCTTGTCTTCCATGATCGTCAACATAGTAATCCATGCCATTAAGTCACTGTTACAGAGTAATGCCGTGATTTAGAGGAAACAGGACTCAAATCCTATGTTTTTGACGGTCTCCGCCAACCAGTTTGTGAACGTTGTACTACTCTCTGAACTCGGGTCTATGGTAACTAGGTGTGTTGTGTTGCAATAGTAACTCGTTGTGTTGTGTTGCCGCGGTAACTAGGTGTGTTGTGTTTCCGTGGTAACTAGGTGCGTGTTCAGCTAGAGACTGCCATCCCGACGCAGACTGCTCCAGAGTGGGCTCCAAGGTACAGTGTGTCTGCAAAGCAGGTTACCATGGCGATGGGAAGATCTGCCTACCCATAAACCCTTGCGCCGTCAACAATGGAGACTGCCCTCCGAATTCGACTGTCTGCGTGTTCAAAGGCCCAAACAAGGTACTCACATCGTAATGCAGTACTCTGTATGACAGTACTACAGCATTGACATGGTACTACAGTCCACAGTATTACCAAAGAAACGACACGGGGCTGAATATGCGAAGCGAACACCAGGGGCGCTGTTGAGCACGGACAGGGCAGAGAGAAAAGATCGATGCCAGCCACTCCTCATGTACCAGCTACGTTTACGTATTTAGGGCGGCTGTCCCAATTCATCACGTAACTTTTGAGGCGGGAAATGTGTACCTTAGATTCTAAACATGTGCCTGCTTTATTCAAATGACGCCTATTTAAAGAAAACGGAAGTGATTCCCCTGCAGCGTCGTGCGGCCTCAGCGCTAGTGGAACTGCTCTGAAAAGGAGCTCACATCCCATCCATCAATCCATCAGTCAATCAAATAACGGTGGAGTCACAATGACCCGTGGATTGTTGTTGTTTGCGCAGAGGCAGTGAATAGCCCATGCGCGGCTGAAACAGATAGAGATTCTTATTTTATAGCATTCAGCTCTAGCTCTCAAATCCGAACTGGTCTGGTTCCCAGGCAGATTTAGCGCTGTTTCCCCGCATGCAGTCTACACCGTCTAGCGCTCTGCCCCCCGTGTTCAAACACGGTATTGCAGACAGACAGCGTAAGTCTCTAAAATAGCTCTCTATAATAGCTCTGGTAGTACAGTACTGCAGCACTAACATACAGAACACAGTATTCACATAGTCTGTGTGTGTGTGTGTGTGTGTGTGTGTGTGTGTGTGTGTCCCTCTCTGTCTCTCTCCCTCTCTAGTCCAGTTGTGAGTGCATGCTAGGCATGGCCCCATTAGGCTCCTCCCCCAAGGCGGGCTGCGTTCTGGGGTCTGCCTGCTCATCGGACACCTGCGACAGCACAGCCTTCTGTCAGACAGGGCTGGACGGCATGCCAAGGTAACACGGTCTGTTCAATCCAATCTTTATTGATATGGAAAATAAACATCGGAGAAATACACAAAGGACGAATAATGATTCAATATGGAAGATGAAAATGTATAAGTATAATGAGGTAGGCGGTGACATCGTCCCTCTGCCAGGTGTGAGTGTGTGGCAGGTCAGATTGGAGACGGGTGGCGTTGCTATGGTAACCTGATGGAGCGGGTCCTGGAGCTGGACCAGAAAGGAGATCAGAGAGGGAAGCTTTCTGGAGCCGTCATCCTGTTTGGTACGAGCACAACTAACTAACCAACTAACTAACAACTAACCAACCAATTCATCAACTAACTAACAACTGACTAACCAACGTATGAACCAACTCATACTTACTCAAGCTTACTCATACTAAATAATACTAACTAACTAACCAACTAACTAACAACTAACTAACCAACTTATTAACCAACTCGTTCTTACTCAGACTTACTCATGCTTACTCATACTACATAGTACTAACTAACTAACCAACAAACTAACCAACTAGCCAACTAACTAACCAACTCATACTAACTCATTCTAACTAACCAACTAACTAACTCCTCCTTACCGTACTAACCAATCAACCAACTAACCAACTTATTTACTAAACAACTAATAACGGAATGAGTTACTAGCTAGCTAAGTAGTTATATAATTACCGTTCCTCTGCCGCTCGCTCCGGCTCTTCCTGGGGAACCCTCGGAGTTCCCAGACCAGCTGGGAACATTATCCCTCCAGCGCGTGCTCCTCCGGATCGGGAGTTCCTCATCCTGTTCCGGACAGGATACCCGGACACCCTGCGGAGGAAAATCCTTAACGCTGCTAGTTTTCCGCAGCCTTCTTCTTCCAGTCGCTACCCAGAGCTTGTGGCCATAAGTGAGGACGGGAACACGGGCCGACTGGCACACGGAGAGCCCTGCCTCACTGCCTGGCACTCTCTTCACCACCAGCGTCCGGATTGGAGCCCGCATCACTGCAGACGCTGCGGCCCATCTCACGCTCCAGTTAACCCTCAAGATTACTTGAACTCCTCCCCTTGGGATAGACAGTCCCTCTCCAGTAAGCCCAAGAGCGCATGCCATGGTTTTACTGGGAGAGGACCATGGCCTCAGACTTGGTGGCGATTCGCATGCCGACCGCCTCACACACGCCTGCAAACCGCTCCAGTGGGCTCTGGAGGTCTTGCAACGAGGCGAAAAGGACGACATCATCTACGACTAACCGAGATGCCACCCTCTTTCCACCACACTGGACCCTCTCCGACCAGGGCTACACCTTCACGCCCGGTCCTTGCAGATCACTCTCCGACCAGGGCTACACCTTCATGTCCGGTCCATGCAGATCACTCTCCGACCAGGGCTACACCTTCATGTCCGGTCCATGCAGATCACTCTCCGACCAGGGCTACACCTTCATGTCCGGTCCAGGCAGATCACTCTCCGACCAGGGCTACACCTTCATGTCCGGTCCATGCAGATCACTCTCCGACCAGGGCTACACCTTCACGCCTCTCATCCTGGGTGACTGCTGAGTAGGAGAGCCCCCCCCCCCCCACCCCACCCAATCCTCCCATCATAGGTTTGTCTGGATGTTGGGTGAAGCTTCAGACAGCATTAGAGCTCTCGAACCTCCCCAAGGTCTGACGGGCCCAGGGAGGGTAGCTACACCTAGCTACATAACTACCTTGCTATCTAACTTGCTTCTTTTCTCTAACTCTGAATTACTAACTAACTAACTAGCTATTTAAATAACAAACTAACGAATACCTCTGCTGGGCTTTTCTTGTTAGCATGCTAACATGGTGTGCTGCTGTGTTAGCATGCTAACATGTTGTGCTGCTGTGTTAGCATGCTAACATGTTGTGCTGCTGTGTTAGCATGCTAACATGTTGCTGTGTTGCAGAGGGAGGCTGCCAGCTGCCCTTGAGCCAGGAGGGCCCCTTCACAGCCTTCATCCCCCGGATGGACAAGCCCCCATCTGTAGGTCCACACCTGTCTGTCTGTCCGTCTGTAGGTCCACACCTGTCTGTCTCTCCGTCCCAGACCTGTCTGCTTGTCTGTCCATCTGTAGGTCCACACTTGTCTGTCTATCTTCCTGATTGTCTGTCTGTCTGTCTGCCCGTCTGACTCAAGGTCTTCACCTGTCTGTCTGTATGTCTGTCCGTCCGTAGGTCCACACCTGTCTGTCTGTCTGTCTGTCTGTCCATTTGTAGGTCCACACCTGTCTGTCTGTCTGTCCAGCTGTAGGTCCACACCTGTCTGTCTGTCTGTAGTAGACAGACAGTAGTAGGGTGTGTGTGTTGTCGTCCCAGAAGGAGGTGCAGAAGGAGGTGTAGTGATGGTGTGTGTTGTCCAGGAGGAGGTGCAGAAGGAGGTGTGCAGGAACCATCTAATGGTGGGCCAGCACCTCCTGGAGGAGCTGGAGGGCCGAGACGTCAGCTTCTTTGGAGGAGCAACAGTCAGGTTCAAAGGAAACAAGGTACCTGCTCTGTCTGTTTACCTGTCTGTCTGTTTGTCTGTCTGACTGAGTGTCTACCTGTCTGTCTGAGTGTCTGTCTATCTACCTGTCTGCCTGTCTGACTGTCTGTCTGTCTGACTGTCTATCAGTCTACCTGTCTGACTGTCTGTCTACCTGTTTGTCTGTCTGTCTGACTGTCTACCTGCCTACCTGTCTGACTGTCTGTCTACCTGTCT
>JACYXH010000427.1:855000-882500 GCA_026745465.1 Lota lota | reverse complement strand
TTAAGGAGCAGGTAGGGGTTAGACAGTAAAGACAGGTTGTTAAGGAGCAAGTAGGGGATGGACAGTAAAGACAGGTCATTAAGGAGCAGGTAGGGGTTGGACAGTACAGAGACAGATCATTAAGGAGCAGGTAGGGGTTAGACAGTACAGAGACAGGTCATTAAGGAGCAGGTAGGGGTTAGACAGTACAGAGACAGGTCATTAAGGAGCAGGTAGGGGTTAGACAGTACAGAGACAGTTCATTAAGGATCAGATAGGGGTTAGACAGTACAGAGACGGGTCATTAAGGAGCTGGTAGGGGTTAGACAGTACAGAGACAGGTCATTAAGGAGCAGGTAGGGGTTAGACAGTACAGAGACAGGTCATTAAGGAGCAGGTAGGGGTTAGACAGTAAAGACAGGTCATTAAGGAGCTGGTAGGGGTTAGACAGTAAAGATAGGTCATTAAGGAGCAGGTAGGGGTTAGACAGTACAGAGACAGGTTGTTAAGGAGCAAGTAGGGGTTAGACAGTACAGAGACAGGTCATTAAGGAGCAGGTAGGGGTTAGACAGTACAGAGACAGTTCATTAAGGATCAGATAGGGGTTAGACAGTACAGAGACGGGTCATTAAGGAGCTGGTAGGGGTTAGACAGTACAGAGACAGGTCATTAAGGAGCAGGTAGGGGTTAGACAGTACAGAGACAGGTCATTAAGGAGCAGGTAGGGGTTAGACAGTAAAGACAGGTCATTAAGGAGCTGGTAGGGGTTAGACAGTAAAGATAGGTCATTAAGGAGCAGGTAGGGGTTAGACAGTAAAGATAGGTCATTAAGGAGCAGGTAGGGGTTAGACAGTACAGAGACAGGTCATTAAGGAGCAGGTAGGGGTTGGACAGTACAGAGACAATTCATTAAGGATCAGATAGGGGTTAGACAGTACATAGACAGGTCATCAAGGAGCTGGTAGGGGTTAGACAGTAAAGACAGGTCATTAAGGAGCAGGTAGGGGTTAGACAGTACAGACAGGTCATTAAGGAGCAGGTAGGGGTTAGACAGTACAGAGACAGATCATTAAGGAGCAGGTAAGGGTTAGACAGTACAGAGACAGGTCATTAAGGAGCAGGTAGGGGTTAGACAGTACAGAGACAGGTCATTAAGGAGCAGGTAGGGGTTAGACAGTACAGACAGGTCATTAAGGAGCAGGTAGGGGTTAGACAGTACAGACAGGTCATTAAGGAGCAGGTAGGGGTTAGACAGTACAGAGACAGATCATTAAGGAGCAGGTAGGGGTTAGACAGTACAGAGACAGATCATTAAGGAGCAGGTAGGGGTTAGACTGTGTACCCGCCTTACTGTTTCTCTCTGTCACACAGATCTTGGCTCCGCCTCTCTCTGACCTCCCCCCTGACCCCCCCACCCTGATGGGGTTCTTAAACTCCACGTCCAACTTCACCTCATTCAGACACTACGCCCGGGTAGGAGCTCCACCCAACCACTAACCAGCCAATCATGCAGCTGGCAATGCGTATGTGTGTACATATCTGTATATGTGTGTGTGTGCGTGTGTGTTTGTGTGTCTATGTGTGTGTGTGTGTGTGTGTGTGTGTCTATGTGTGTGTGTGTGTGTGTGTGTGTCTATGTGTGTGTGTGTGTGTGTCTATGTGTGTGTGTGTGTATGTGTGTGTGTGTGTAGCTCTACAACCTGACGGAGGATCTGAAGACGTCTGACTTCACCCTCCTGCTCCCAACCGACGACGCAGTCAGAAGACACCTGAGCTCCACTAACTCCACCCTCCTGGTAGCTATAACTCCACCCTCCTGGTAGCTATAACTCCACCCTCCTGGTAGCTATAACTCCACCCTCCTGGTAGCTATGACTCCACCCTCCTGGTAGCTATAACTCCACCCTCCTGGTAGCTATGACTCCACCCTCCTGGTAGCTATAACTCCATCCTCCTGGTAGCTATAACTCCACCCTCCTGGTAGCTATGACTCCACCCTCCTGGTAGCTATAACTCCACCCTCCTGGTAGCTATGACTCCATCCTCCTGGTAGCTATAACTCCACCCTCCTGGTAGCTATAACTCCACCCTCCTGGTAGCTATGACTCCACCCTCCTGGTAGCTATAACTCCACCCTCCTGGTAGCTATGACTCCACCCTCCTGGTAGCTATAACTCCACCCTCCTGGTAGCTATGACTCCATCCTCCTGGTAGCTATAATGCCACCCTTCTAGTAGGTCTGTTAACTCCACCTTCCTGGTAAGTCTAACAGCTTTGAGTGGTTTTGAACAAGTTGAGTGTGTGTGTGTGTGTGTGTGTGTGTGTGTGTGTGTGTGTGTGTGTGTGTGTGTGTGTGTGTGTGTGTGTGTGTGTGTGTGTGTACCAGGACCCCTCTGTCTTTAGGTACCATGTTGTCAAGGAGATTTTGTTTCCTGCCGACCTGAGAGATGGACTGGTTAAAGAGACTCTGCTGGGCTATGACTATCAGCTGCAGTTCCACCTTAAAAACAACAAGGTACCAGCTCTACAGTTCCACATTAAAAACACCCAGGTACCATCAGCTATAGTTCCACCAGATCTGTGTAGATCTGTGCAGTATTTATTCAGTTAGTCTCTGCAGTAGTCTGGCTGAAGGGAGCAGGTGTGACTGCGTTCAGAAAGCTTTTGTGCTCCGGGTCGTGACTAAGATCTTCTCTGTTTACTGGAGTAATAAAGTCGCTTCTGCATTCCATATGAATCCCATGTTTGCTGTTTATGTTTCAGGCATTAGTCAAATCCATCTATTTTTCCTAAACAACATTTGTGTTTCCTTGGACACAACAAATAGTGCAACGTTTTTTTTATTTTGAGACAGAACCGTCTACAATATGATTGAACGCCCTTCTACTGAAGCTATTCACAAGTGGCCTTGTTATAAGCGGGATAATCCGCAACTAGGTGTGCTCTTATGGAAAAAGAATGCACCTCTCATCTGGGTGCTGTTGGCATCGTACGTTCATTTTCGATGACAACACAGCTAGTCGTGGATTATCTCTGATTTGGAGAACGGGTTGATTTTAAAAACGTTAATGAATAAATATACATGTCCTCTCTCCTCTCCTCTCCTCTCCTCTCCTCTCCTCTCCTCTCCTCTCCTCTCCTCTCCTCTCCTCTCCTCTCCTCTCCTCTCCTCTCCTCTCCTCTCCTCTCCTCTCCTCCTCTCTCCTCTTGCCTCTCTCCTCTTCTCTCTCCTTTTCTCTCCTGTCTCCTCTCCTCTCCTGTCTCCTGTCTCCTCTCTCCTCTTGCCTCTCTTCTCTCCTCCTCTCTCCTCTCTCCTCTCTCCTCTCTACTCTCTCCTCTCTCCTCTCTCCTCTCTCCTCTCTCCTCTCTCCTCTCCTGTCTCCTCTCCTCTCCTCTCTCCTCTCTCCTCTCTCCTCTCTCCTCTCTCCTCTCTCTTCTCCTCTTCTCTCTCCTCTCTCCTCTCCTCTCTCCTCTCTCCTCTCTCCTCTCTCCTCTCTCCTCTCTCCTCTCTCCTCTCCTCTCCTCTCTCCTCTCTCCTCTCTCCTCTCTCCTCTCTCCTCTCTCCTCTCTCCTCTCTCCTCTCTCCTCTCATGTCTCCCTTCCTGTCTCCTCTCTCCTCTCCTCTTCTCTCTCCTCTCCTGTCTCCTCTCCTCTCTCCTCTCTCCTCTCTCCTCTACTCTTCTCTTTTCTCTCTCCTCTCCTGTCTCCTCTCCTCTCTCCTCTCTCCTCTCCTGTCTCCTGTCTCCTGTCTCCTCTCTCCTCTCCTCTCTCCTCTATCCTCTCTCCTCTCTCCTCTCTCCTCTCTCCTCTCTCCTCTCTCCTCTCTCCTCTCTCCTCTCCTCTCCTCTCTCCTCTCCTCTTCTCTCTTCTCTCTCCTCTCCTGTCTCCTCTCCTCTCTCCTCTCTCCTCTCCTGTCTCCTGTCTCCTGTCTCCTCTCTCCTCTCCTCTCTCCTCTCTCCTCTCTCCTCTCTCCTCTCTCCTCTCTCCTCTCTCCTCTCTCCTCTCCTGTCTCCTCTCCCCTCTCCCCTCTCCCCTCTCCTCTCTCCTCTCTCCTCTCCTCTCCTCTCTTCTCCTCTCCTCTCCTCTCCTCTCCTCTCCTCTCCTCTCCTCTCCTCTCCTCTCCTCTCCTCTCTCCTTTCTCCTCTCCTCTCCTCTCTCCTCTCCTGTCTCCTCTCCTGTCTCCTCTCTCCTCTCCTGCAGACCTTGGTTAACGATGCTGTGATAGAGAGTGGTTATGTGGAGACCCAGTTTGGTGTAGTCCTGGTCCTCAGTCAGGTCCTCAAAGTTCAGAAGAACCGCTGCAGCCAAAGTGTCAACCTCCTGATTGATGTAAGAAACAACTTACTCCACTCTATTCTACCGCACTCTACTCAATATAGTAGAGTGCTGACTTCTACTGTACTCTACTCTATTGTACTGTATTTGACTCTACTGTATTGTACTTTACTATTCCTGTCTCTAAACTACTCTACTGTACTGTAGCATCTAATCCTCTCTCTCTCTCTCTCTCTCTCTCTCTCTCTCTCTCTCTCTCTCTCTCTCTCTCTCTCTCTCTCTCTCTCTCTCTCTCTCTCTCTCTCTCTCTCGCCCATCAGGGCAGGTGTTCTGATTGTGATGGACCTCCCAGATGTCTCTTCAACTACAAACCAGTAAGACAGACAGACAGACAGACAGGCAGACATGCAGGCAGACAGGCAGGCAGGCAGGCTGACCTGTTGTCTGTGTTTCAGATCTGGACTAAGTATCCAGACAACATGGTGCCTAACTGCAACTACAGGACACGGGTGGGCTACCGCAGGAAGACTGTCCGCGGCTGTATGGCTAAGTGTTTCAAGGCTACCAGGGTAACTAGCTAACTGAAGGGTGATTTAAGGACCAGTTTGGTTTCCGTGCCAACCCCTTGTCTCCTCCTGCTCCCTGGCTAGGACCACGCCTGTTGCCCTGGCTACTATGGCCACGAGTGTTTCAAGTGTCCGGGGGAGGAGGGCAGCAGGTGCTCCAATCACGGTCAGTGTCAGGACGGTAACCTTGGAAACGGGGAGTGCCGTTGCTACGAAGGTTTCCATGGCACCGCATGTGAGGACTGCGAGCCGGGCCGCTACGGAACCAATTGTTCATCCAGTGAGGAATCTTTAGAACCAATCAAACACACGGTAGAACACAGTAGAACCAATAAGTAGAGTCACAGTAGAACCACCCACTATAACCAATCAGTAGTCACAGTAGAACCACCCACTATAACCAATCAGTAGAGTCACAGTAGAACCACCCACTATAACCAATCAGTAGAGTCACAGTAGAACCACCCACTATAACCAATCAGTAGAGTCACAGTAGAACCACCCACTATAACCAATCAGTAGAGTCACAGTAGAACCACCCACTATAACCAATCAGCAGTGTCACAGTAGAACCACCCACTATAACCAATCAGTAGAGTCACAGTAGAACCACCCACTATAACCAATCAGTAGAGTCACAGTAGAACCACCCACTATAACCAATCAGTAGAGTCACAGTAGAACCACCCACTATAACCAATCAGTAGAGTCACAGTAGAACCACCCACTATAACCAATCAGTAGATTCACAGTAGAACCACCCACTATAACCAATCAGTAGAGTCACAGTAGAACCACCCACTATAACCAATCAGTAGAGTCACAGTAGAACCACCCACTATAACCAATCAGTAGATTCACAGTAGAACCATCCACTATAACCAATCAGTAGAGTCACAGTAGAACCACCCATTATAACCAATCAGTAGAGTCACAGTAGAACCCACCAATAGACTAGAGACTAAATGTATACAACGTATTGAACTGACCACTGTGTGTGTGTGTGTGTGTGTGTGTGTGTGTGTGTGTGTGTGTGTGTGTGTGTGTGTGTGTGTGTGTGTGTGTTGTGTGTGTGTGTGTAGAGTGTGTGTGTGACCATGGGAAGTGTGAGGATGGTCTAGCAGGAAGTGGAAGGTGTTTGTGTTTTAAAGGCTGGAAAGGAACTTCCTGTTCTGTAGGTAAGTGTTCTGTCTTATACAAATTATGATCACATGACTGGCAGCAGTGCATCACACTGGGTAACCTTGGTAACCCTGGTGACCTTGGTAACCCTGATGACCTTGGTAACCCTGGTGCCCTTGGTAACCCTGGAGACCTTGGTAACCCTGTGGACCTTGGTAACCCTGGTGACCTTGGTAACCCTGGAGACCTTGGTAACCCTGTGGACCTTGGTAACCCTGGTGACCTTGGTAACCCTGGAGACCTTGGTAACCCTGTGGACCTTGGTAACCCTGGTGACCTTGGTAACCCTGTGGACCTTGGTAACCCTGGTGACCTTGGTAACCCTGTGGACCTTGGTAACCCTGTGGACCTTTGTAACCCTGGTGACCTTGGTAACCCTGGTGACCTTGGTTCCCAGCCCAGAGTGGCGTTTTAAGTGTATACTTTTAAGTGTGTATTTGTTAGTGTCCATTTGTAAGAGTCTATCTCTAAGTGTCTACTTCTCAATGTCTATTTCTCAATGTCTCTTTGTCAGTGTATATTTCTAAGTCTGTATATTCTGTTGCTCAGAAATCAAAGACGATGTCTGTGGAGGCATTTGTGATGAGAACGCAAAGTAAGATCTGCCTCCCTCCCTGTCTGTCTGTCTGTCTGTCCGTCTGTCTATCCGTCTGCCTGCCTGTCTGACGGTCTGTATGTCTCTCCATCTGTCTGTCTGTCTGCCTGCATGCCTGCCTGCCTGTCTGTCTGCCTGTCTGTCTGTCCGTCTGTCTGTCTATCTGTCTGTCTGGTGAATTCTTGGTAGTGATGTGAGGTGACGGTGTGGTGGTGACGGTGTGATAGTGAAGGTGTGATGGTGACGGTGTGGTGGTGATGGTGTGATGGTGTGGTGATGTGAGGTGACGGTGTGGTACTGATGATGTGGTGACGATGTGGTACTGATGATGTGGTGACGATATGGTAGTGACGTGTGGTAGTGACGGTGTGATAGTGATGGTGTGATAGGGACGGTGTGGTGGTGACGGTGTGATAGTGATGGTGTGATAGGGACGGTGTGGTGGTGACGGTGTGATAGTGATGGTGTGATAGTGATGGTGTGATAGGGACGGTGTGGTGGTGACGGTGTGATAGTGATGATGTGATAGGGACGGTGTGGTTCTGACGGTGTGGTTCTGACGGTGTGGTGGTGACGGTGTGATAGTGAAGGTGTGGTAGTGACGGTGTGGTCTTGTTTCCAGCTGCATAACTGGCCCACAGGGCTCCAGTCCAACGTGCGTCTGTGCTGCAGGATACAATGGAAACGGGACTTCCTGTAAAGGTCAGCACCACTGCTATGAGATTTATTACACAGATAACAAATGGCTAACATGTAGTTAACACATAGCTGCTAACATATAGCTTACCCATGGTAAACACAGCTGAAAACACATAGCTAACAACACATAGCTACAAACACATACTGTAGCTCACACAGACCTAATAACACATAGCTGCTAACACATAGCTGCAAACACATACCGTAGCTCACACAGACCTAATAACACATAGCTAACACATAGCTGCAAACACATACTGTAGCTCACACAGACCTAATAACACATAGCTACTAACACATACAGGAGCTAGCAGATAGCTAACACATAGCTGCTAACACATACCGTAGCTCACACAGACCTAATAACACATAGCTAACACATAGCTGCTAACACATACTGTAGCTCACACAGACCTAATAACACATAGCTAACACATAGCTGCTAACACATACTGTAGCGCACACAGACCTAATAACACATAGCTAACACATAGCTGCTAACACATACTGTAGCTCACACAGACCTAATAACACATAGCTATCACATAGCTGCTAACACATACTGTAGCTCACACAGACCTAATAACACATAGCTAACACATAGCTGCTAACACATACTGTAGCTCACACAGACCTAATAACACATAGCTAACACATAGCTGCTAACACATACTGTAGCTCACACAGACCTAATAACACATAGCTATCACATAGCTGCTAACACATACAGGAGCTAGCAGATAGCTAACACTCCCCCCTCTCTCTCTCACTGAAAGTCAATGTAATAAAGAGCTTTCTTGGCATGGAAAATAAGTTACGAATCAACCACGACGGAGTGCCCCGTCATCTGAGATTAATGTACGATGTCATGTGGTCGATGGGAAGCCCTCGCTGCTGGCTACCACCAGAGTACATACTGTTCCAATAATGGTACCTAGTGCATAGTGCGTACCTAGTACATAGTGGTTTATTCCGCTTTCATCACAGTTATCAGCAATGGTTAGATTTTTGTCACTTTTCCTCCATGGAAAATAATAATCTTTTATCGACTAAATCGGCTGAAATGTAAATGTTGTTCCCGGGCACTTTGAGCTTTGAGTTTTTGCGGTTGTTTATTTGACCATTGGTTTGAATGTCGGATTTGTAGCGCTTTGATTTGTAGAACTGTTAAAAGGCCCTTTGTCCCATTATTGAAAAATACGTTGGAACGTTATTTACCAATCAGGAACAAGTATTAAACCTGTGTGGGTCCCAGAGTACTGAGAGGTGTGCGGTGTCTCTGTAGAGATGGACCTGTGTGGGTCCCAGAGTACTGAGAGGTGTGCGGTGTCTCTGTAGAGATGGACCTGTGTGGGTCCCAGAGTACTGAGAGGTGTGCGGTGTCTCTGTAGAGATGGACCTGTGTGGGTCCCAGAGTACTGAGAGGTGTGCGGTGTCTCTGTAGAGATGGACCTGTGTGGGTCCCAGAGTACTGAGAGGTGTGCGGTGTCTCTGTAGAGATGGACCTGTGTGGGGTCCCAGAGTACTGAGAGGTGTGCGGTGTCTCTGTAGAGATGGACCTGTGTGGATGGCAGAGTACTGAGAGGTGTGCGGTGTCTCTGTAGAGATGGACCTGTGTGGGTCCCAGAGTACTGAGAGGTGTGCGGTGTCTCTGTAGAGATGGACCTGTGTGGGTCCCAGAGTACTGAGAGGTGTGCGGTGTCTCTGTAGAGATGGACCTGTGTGGGTCCCAGAGTACTGAGAGGTGTGCGGTGTCTCTGTAGAGATGGACCTGTGTGGATGGCAGAGTACTGAGAGGTGTGCGGTGTCTCTGTAGAGATGGACCTGTGTGGGTCCCAGAGTACTGAGAGGTGTGCGGTGTCTCTGTAGAGATGGACCTGTGTGGGTCCCAGAGTACTGAGAGGTGTGCGGTGTCTCTGTAGAGATGGACCTGTGTGGGTCCCAGAGTACTGAGAGGTGTGCGGTGTCTCTGTAGAGATGGACCTGTGTGGGTCCCAGAGTACTGAGAGGTGTGCGGTGTCTCTGTAGAGATGGACCTGTGCGGATGGCAGAACGGGGGATGTGCTCCAGCTGCCGTGTGTTCCCAGGTGTCTCCAGCCCAGAGGACCTGCAGCTGTAAGGCTGGCTACACCGGGGATGGAGTGGTCTGTCTAGGTAGTTAGACCTCTACCAGACTCACTAACCCTACCTTATACCAACCACCACTCACTAACCCTACCTTACAATAACTACACTCACTAACCCTACTTTATACTAACCACCACTCACTAACCCTACCTTACAATAACTACACTCACTAAGCCTACCTTACAATAACTACATTAACCAACACTAACTAACCATATCTTACAATAACTACACTAACTAACCCTACCTTACATTAACACTAACTAACCCTGCCTTACAATAACCACGCTCAATAAGCCTACCTTACAATAACTACATTAACCAACACTAACTAACCATATCTTACAATAACTACACTAACTAACCCTACCTTACACTAACACAAACTAACCCTGCCTTACAATAACTACACTAACTAATCCTTCCTTACAGTTACTACACTACCTAACACTAACTAACCCTACCTTACAATAGCTATACTCACTAACACCAACTACCAATACATAACAATCACTAAACAACAGTAAGACAAATACTAACTAATGCTAACTAATCACCCTAACTTAGACCTCCATTCCTGGGTTGTCTTGTGTTGTGTCTTCAGAGGTGGATGGCTGTCTGTTCAACAATGGCGGCTGTGACCAGAACGCAGAATGTACGAGAACCGGCCCCAACACTGTAAGACGTCCTCTGCTCCTCCTCCCCCTGTAGCTCTGGGCTGCCGTTAGCTGTTCTCTGATAGCTAGAAGCTGCTAGCTGCTCTCTAAAAGCTGTATGCTATTAGGCCTAGCTGTTCTCTGCTAACTGCCGACGTGAATGCGTGTGTGCGTGTGCGTGCGTGAATGCGTGTGTGCGTGCGTGTGTGCGTGTGTGCGTGTGTGCGTGTGCGTGCGTGTGTGCGTGTGTGTGTGTGTGCGTGTGCGTGCGTGTGTGTGCGTGCGTGCCTGCCTGCCTGCCTGCGCGCACATGCGTGTGCGTGCGTGTGTGCGTGCGTTTGTGGGTGTGTGTTTGTGCGTGCGTTTGTGTGTGCGTGTGTTTAGACGGCGTGTACCTGCTTGCCTGGGTTCAATGGGTCGGGGCGCAGATGTTCCAGCATGATGATCTGCGCTAGGGTGAGTCCTCTCATGTAGTCTCCTCTAGTCTCATCTGGTCTAGTTGAACCTAATCTAGCCTCCTTTAGATTCATCTGATCTAGTTTAATCTAGTCTAGACTCATCTGATCTAGTTTAATCTGATCCAGTCTCATATAGTTTAATCTGAACTAGTTTAATCTAATCTAGACTAATTTGATCTAGTTTAATCTGATCCAGTCCCATGTAGTTTAATCTGAACTAGTTTAATGTAATCTAGAATCATCTGATCTAGTTTAATCTGAAGTAGTTTAATCTAATCTAGACTCATTTAGTTTAATCTGATCTAGTTTAATCTAATCTAATTTGCATGGGAATGTGTGTGTGTGTGTGTGTGTGTGTGTGTGTGTGTGTGTGTGTGTGTGTGTGTGTGTGTGTGTGTGTGTGTGTGTGTGTGTGCGCGTGTGTGTGTGTGTGTGTGTGTGTGTGTGCATGTAGGGCAAGTGTGTCTGTTCTCCAACTGCAATCCGTCATGGAGCCTGCAAGGGAACCACACTGGAGGTGAGTCATGTGACCCAGTCAGCTGACCTATCAGTCTTAATATATGTACAAAACATCTCATCTAATGCTCTGTCTGTCTGTGTCTGTTTGTCTTTCAATTAGGAGCTCAATTTTAATCCAAAGAACGCCATCTTCCGTCAATTCATGATTGTGAGTATAGTGTACATACTCCCAGGGGCCCTCATGACCAGAGTACTAATATGTTTTACTGGCTCCCAGGGGCCCTCATGACCAGAGTACTAGTATGTTTTACTGGCTCCCAGGGGCCCTCATGACCAGAGTACTAGTATGTTTTACTGGCTCCCAGGGGCCCTCATGACCAGAGTACTAATATGTTTTACTGGCTCCCAGGGGCCCTCATGACCAGAGTACTAGTATGTTTTACTGGCTCCCAGGGGCCCTCATGACCAGAGTACTAGTATGTTTTACTGGCTCCCAGGGGCCCTCATGACCAGAGTACTAGTATGTTTTACTGGCTCCCAGGGGCCCTCATGACCAGAGTACTAGTATGTTTTACTGGCTCCCAGGGGCCCTCATGACCAGAGTACTAGTATGTTTTACTGGCTCCCAGGGGCCCTCGTGACCAGAGTATATTGTTTTGTTTTGTTAACAGATGTTACCAGTGTCTCGTCTTCTCAAGGGTCCCAGCACAGTGTTTGTCCCTGACAGTGCGGCCAACCAGGACTTCCCTGTACGTAGAAACACACCACACCCGCTGGCCGGCAGCACTCCATGGCTCTCTCTCTAGTCTAGTCTAGTGCGCTGATTTAACTATTGCTCCTGATTATTTGTGATAATACCTACTTGTCATGAAGCATAACTTTACGTTCACTAAGAGGAGATCAAGTTGAATAACATCTGATTATTAACTAGTACTACTAACTAGTTTTAATAACTAGTGTTACTTTCATGTACTACTTTGTTGTCTTAATTACTAGTATAAATTACTTGAAATACTAGTATCACTAAGTAGTATAATCATATTAAATTAACCTATGAACTAGTGAGTACCAGTGATTACTAACAAAGTAGTATTACGAACTGGAATTGTTGTCTAGCTGTCAGGTTGTGTGTCTCAGGGTCTAGTATTGCTAACTAGTATTAACCAGTTTAACGAACTAGTATTGTTGTCTAGCTGTCAGATTGGGTGTCTCAGGGTCTAGTATTACTAACTAGTATTAACCAGCATAACTAACTAGTATTGTTGTCTAGCTGTCAGATTGGGTGTCTCAGGGTCTAGTGTTAATAACTAGTACTAACCAATATAACGAACTAGTATTGTTGTCTAGCTGTCAGATTGGGTGTCTCAGGGTCTAGTATTACTAACTAGTATTAACCGGTATAACTAACTAGTATTGTTGTCTAGCTGTCAGATTGGGTGTCTCAGGGTCAGATCCAGTCCCTGGTTCAGACCCACATGGTCTCCTGTGAGGTCCTCAGTTTCAGCGACCTAAAAACCACCAAGCGGGCTGTGTCACTCTCTGGACACACTCTTGACTTCACCCTGCAGCAGGTAACACACACACACACACACACACACACACACACACACACACACACACACACACACACACACACATTAAAGTAAAACAGGTTTTGGTTTTAACCTGAATATTTTCAATTATTAAATATGAATTATCCTTTCTGTCTATCTGTCCGTCTGTCTATCTGCCTGTCTCTCTCTGAATGTGTTTGTCTGTTTGTCTTTATCTCTGGCTGTCTGTCTGTCTGTCTATTGCCTGTCTGTCTGTCTGCCTGTCTGTAGGGTGATGTGTACATTAACAACAGGTCCAGGATTATAGGAAGTGATGTCACCACTGATGGCATTATACATTATGTGGATCAAGTCCTGACTCCATATTCTCTAGAGAACAAAACCTTCCCGAAGAAAAATGTACGTAGCTGTCTGTCTGTTCATTTGGGTATTTTGGTTTGTGTGAATTGGATGGTGTGATGTGGTTGGTGTGGTGTGGTTGGTGTGGTGTGGTTTGGTCTGGTATGGTGTAGCGTTGTTTTGGTCTGGTATAGTTTGGTCTGGTTTGGTGTAGTGTGGTTTTGGTTTGGTGTGGTTAATGTTTGGTATGGTTGTGGTGTGGTTTGGTATCGTCTGGTTTGGTCTGGTATGGTTTGATGTGGTCTTGTTTGGTGTGGTACACATAAACACAGTCTTCTTTTTGGCTTTCCAGATGAATTTTACGACAGCATTAAAAGTGTACGGCTATACCCGGTTTAGCGACCTGATCAAGGTAATACTACAAGATTACTACTCACTATCCCCATTACTACATCATTATTACTACTAATCATTACTACTACATAATTAGGTAATAAGGGATCACTAAGTTACATGGTAGTAACCCAGCTGGATAAGGGATCACTAAGTTACATGGTAATAACCCAGCTGGATAAGGGATCACTAAGTTACATGGTAATTACCCAGCTGGATAAGGGATCACTAAGTTACATGGTAATTACCCAGCTGGATAAGGGATCACTAAGTTACATGGTAGTAACCCAGCTGGATAAGGGATCACTAAGTTACATGGTACTAACCCAGCTGGATAAGGGATCACTAAGTTACATGGTAATAACCCAGCTGGATAAGGGATCACTAAGTTACATGGTAATAACCCAGCTGGATAAGGGATCACTAAGTTACATGGTAATAACCCAGCTGGATAAGGGATCACTAAGTTACATGGTAATTACCCAGCTGGATAAGGGATCACTAAGTTACATGGTAATTACCCAGCTGGATAAGGGATCACTAAGTTACATGGTAATTACCCAGCTGGATAAGGGATCACTAAGTTACATGGTAATAACCCAGCTGGATAAGGGATCACTAAGTTACATGGTACTAACCCAGCTGGATAAGGGATCACTAAGTTACATGGTACTAACCCAGCTGGATAAGGGATCACTAAGTTACATGGTACTAACCCAGCTGGATAAGGGATCACTAAGTTACATGGTACTAACCCAGCTGGATAAGGGATCACTAAGTTACATGGTAATTACCCAGCTGGATAAGGGATCACTAAGTTACATGGTAATAACCCAGCTGGATAAGGGATCACTAAGTTACATGGTAATAACCCAGCTGGATAAGGGATCACTAAGTTACATGGTAATAACCCAGCTGGATAAGGGATCACTAAGTTACATGGTAATAACCCAGCTGGATAAGGGATCACTAAGTTACATGGTAATAACCCAGCTGGATAAGGGATCACTAAGTTACATGGTAATTACCCAGCTGGATAAGGGATCACTAAGTTACATGGTAATAACCCAGCTGGATAAGGGATCACTGTATATATGAACAGGACTCCGGGCTGTTGCCGGTGCTCTCGCTGGCTCGTCTCCAGCCCTTCCTGATGCTGTGGCCGACAGACGCAGCGCTGCAGCGCCTCCCTGAGGCCAGGCAGCGCTGGCTCGGCGCCTCGCAACACAAACAGCAGCTGCAGGACATCCTGGAGGCCCACATCCTGCAGTCCAGCACAGTACCTGTATGTCTGTCTGTCTACATGTCTGTCTGTCTGTCTGTCTATCTGTCTACATGTCTGTCTGTCTGTCTACATGTCTGTCTGTCAGTCTGTCTATCTGTCTACATGTCTGTCTGTCATTCTACGTGTCTGTCTGTCTGTCTATCTGTCTACATGTCTGTCTATCTGTCTACATGTCTGTCTGTCTGTCTTTCTACATGTCTGTCTGTCTATCTGTCTACATGTCTGTCTGTCTATCTGTCTACATGTCTGTCTGTCTTTCTACATGTCTGTATGTCCTTCTGTTTGTCTGCCTGCCTGTCTTTCTGTCTGTCTGTCTATCTGTCTACATGTCTGTCTGTCAGTCTGTCTATCTGTCTACATGTCTGTCTGTCATTCTACGTGTCTGTCTGTCTGTCTATCTGTCTACATGTCTGTCTGTCATTCTACGTGTCTGTCTGTCTGTCTATCTGTCTACATGGCTGTCTGTCTGTCTACATGTCTGTCTATCTGTCTACATGTCTGTCTGTCTGTCTTTCTACATGTCTGTCTGTCTATCTGTCTACATGTCTGTCTGTCTATCTGTCTACATGTCTGTCTGTCTTTCTACATGTCTGTATGTCCTTCTGTTTGTCTGCCTGCCTGTCTTTCTGTCTGTCTGTCTTCATGTCTGTCTGTCTCTCTGTTTGTCCGTCTAACATATTAATCTGTGTGTGGGGGGGGGGGGGGGGGGGGGGGTTTGTCAGCTTTTGAATGAGGTGGGTAACATTTTTTACATTTTCCGCTTTTAATCCATAACTCCTCCTCCCCCCCTCCCCTCCCCTCCCCTCCCCTCCCCTCCTCTCCTCTCCTCTCCTCTCCTCTCCTCTCCTCTCCTCTCCTCTCCTCTCCTCTCCTCTCCTCTCCTCTCCTCTCCTCTCCTCTCCTCTCCTCTCCTCACCCCTGATCTCCTCTCCTCTCCTCTCCTCTCCTCTCCTCTCCTCTCCTCTCCTCTCCAACCCAGTGACATCATCACATGTTATTTATGAATGTGTTGATTGACTGCGACAAAACAGGAATGGCGAGGCGATGGATGGACTGATTGGCTGATCATAGCGTAGCCGACAGATTACATTTAAGCATAATCTATACTTCTGGGTGGACCGCCGGCACTCCGTCGGTCCACGTGCAAATCGACCAACCCTGAACCACAAAGGGAGAATAGTGGGCGCTACTGGAGCAAGCTACCCAGCCAGGGCAGTTTGTATGAGTTTACCTGGATCAGACAAGACAAAGGTACAGCTACGGGAGCTGCTGACCACTCGTATGGATTATAACGGATGTCAATTGATGGCCCAATAACACGTCTAACCCTCGAGAGGGGGCGAGATGAACT
The DNA here is from genome assembly GCA_026745465.1 of Lota lota. NCBI lineage: Eukaryota > Metazoa > Chordata > Actinopteri > Gadiformes > Lotidae > Lota > Lota lota. Next base: position 866,583 of record JACYXH010000427.1, on the reverse strand, counting down.
CAATTGAGTTCAACTCGCCTGATTTACATCTGGACATAGACAATGTCAACCATTAACCTGGTGTCCCAACACACCGGCCAAAATCCTTTAAAGGGGTGATATTATGCCACGAGGTGTGAGGGTGGTTAGCCATTACAAGCCGTTTGAAAATCGGCCTTTTCCTGTGCCTTAGTGACATCACAAGTGGGAGTGTCCACCTAGATGTATGATGGATGGATAAGCAACATTTGCTACAGTCCACTGGGCAGGCTGGTAGACTGATCCATCCAGCATGGCTACCCACACTCCCACCTGGTGGCATAATTTCACCCCTTTAACAAGCAGCTGCGGTTGCCTCTGCATAAGGTGTTCTCACGTCGCCCCCTGGTGGTATGGGACGTAAATAACCCATTCTAGCATCAAATAAACTGCGTCACCAGCCCCTGGCCAGGCCTGCTCGTGTGGCGACACCAAATCATTACATTTTAATATAATATCATATTACTTCTATTTTTACAAATATTGATATGCATTTACATATAATCGATCTCCTCCTCCTCCTCCTCCTCCTCCTCCTCCTCCTCCTCCTCCTCCTGCCTTGTTGTGTGTATGTGGGTGAGTTGGTGTGTATGTGTGTGTGTGTGTGTGTGTGTGTGTGTGTTTGTGTGTTGTCACATCCCGCCCCCTTCATTGAAGACTTCACTCTGTCCTTGTGTTTCCTGGTTGTGATTGTTCCCACTCACCTTGATTGTTTTGACCTGTCCCTCATTAACAGTCCCCTCCTAGTGGATTTAGTCTGTGTGTTTCCCTTCCTCTGTGCCAGTTTGTCTTTGTTCCTCTGTGTCAAACGTTCCAGCATTACTCCAAGCTGTTTTTCCCTACTACGCCTTTGCCTTCTTCCTACCGGATTGTTTACCTGATCTCCAACTGATTACCCGTGTACCGACCCTTGTTTCTTAGTAAAGACCGTTCTAACTATCCAGACTGTTTTCTCAGAGTCGTGCTTTTGAGTCCTTTTTTCCCTGTGGTTCACCTAGTTCTTACATGTGTGTGTCTGTGTGTGTGTGTGTGTGTGTGTACATGTTTGTGTGTGTGTGTACGTGTGTGTGTACATGTGTGTATATGTGTGTGTGTGTGTGTGTGTGTGTGTACGTGTTTGTGTGTATGTGTACGTGTGTGTGTGTGTGTGTGTGTACATGTGTGTGTGTGTCTGTGTGTGTGTGTAGTTACCGTTCGGCACTGAGTTACGGTCTATGCATGGATCCAAGATCAGCTTCAACTGCAACAAGAACCTGGTGGTGAGACCACGTACACACACAAATATACACATACACACACACATATACACACAAATATACACACACACACATATACACACAAATATACACACACAGATGCACGCACACGCACAAACAAACAAATATACAAACACACACACATGCACATACAAACACACACACAAACACATGCACGCACACACAAACACGCACACAAACACACCCACGCACACACAAATATACACACACTCATGAACACACAAATATACACACACTTACACATACACACATAACTACACACAAATATACACACACACGCAAACACAAACACGTATGCACACACAAATATACACACACACATACAAACCCACACACACGCACAAACGCACAAATATACACACACATACACACACACTAACACACAAACCCACACACGCACGCACACACAAATATACACATACATACACACACACTAACACACAAACCCACACACGCACGCACACACAAATATACACACATACACACACATACACACACTAACCCACACACGCACGCACACACAAATATACACACACATACACACACACTAACACACAAACCCACACACGCACGCACACACAAATATACACACACATACACACACATACACACACAAACCCACACACGCACGCACACACAAATATACACACACATACACACACACTAACACACAAACCCACACACACACGCACACAGAAATATACACACACATACACACACAAACCCACACATGCACGCACACACAAATATACACACACATACACACACTAACACACAAACCCACACACGCCCGCACACACAAATATACACACACATACACACACACTAACACACAAACCCACACACGCACGCACACACAAATATACACACACATACACACACTAACACACAAACCCACACACGCACGCACACACAAATATACACACACACACACACAATACAAATAGTGTAATCTTGGTGTGCAGGGAGATCTGCGTGTTAACGGGGCCAGAGTGGTGGAACGGTTCCTGATCTTCAAGGAGGGTGTGGCTTTCGGAATCGACCAATTACTGGAGCCGCCTGGGCTTGGAGCACACTGCGACGGATTGTTGAGCGAAACGGTTAAAGTAATCACATTACTGTCTGATCACATTACTGTCTGATCACATTACTGTCTGATCACATTACTGTCTGATCACATTACGGTCTGATCACATTACTGTCTGATCACATTACTGTCTGATCACATTACGGTCTGATCACATTACTGTCTGATCACATTACTGTCTGATCACATTACTGTCTGATCACATTACGGTCTGATCACATTACGGTCTGATCACATTACTGTCTGATCACATTACTGTCTGATCCCATTACGGTCTGATCACATTACTGTCTGATCACATTACTGTTGTCTGATCACATTACTGTCTGATCACATTACTGTCTGATCACATTACTGTCTGATCACATTACTGTCTGATCACATTACTGTCTGATCCCATTACGGTCTGATCACATTATTGTCTGATCACATTATTGTCTGATCACATTACTGTCTGATCACATTACTGTCTGATCACATTACTGTCTGATCACATTACTGTCTGATCACATTACGGTCTGATCACATTATTGTCTGATCACATTACGGTCTGATCACATTACTGTCTGATCACATTACTGTCTGATCACATTACTGTCTGATCACATTACGGTCTGATCACATTACTGTCTGATCACATTACTGTCTGATCACATTACGGTCTGATCACATTACTGTCTGATCACATTACTGTCTGATCCCATTATTGTCTGATCCCATTATGGTCTAATCAGATTACTCTCTGATCAGATTATCATTATTTCTGATTTTATTCAGGGTCGCTGTGGACACTGTTTTGCAAAACCAGCCTGCCCTTACAGTTCAGCAGACACAGTAAGTGTCCGTCTGTCTGACATAACTGTCTGTCTGTGTCTGTCTGCCTGTCTGTCTGACATAACTGTCTGTCTGTGTCTGTCTGTCTGTGTGACATAGCTGTCTGTCTGTCCGTGTGTCTGCCTGTCTCCCTGTCTGTCTGACATACCTGTCTGCCTGACATGCCTGTCTGTCTGTGTCTGTCTGCCTGTCTGTCTGACATATCTGTCTTTCTGTGTCTGTCTGCCTGTCTGTCTGTGTGACATAACTGTCTGTCTGTCTGTCTGTGTGCCTGCCTGTCTCCCTGTCTGTCTGACATGCCTGTCTGTCTGCTCTCCTCCAGGGCGAGGACGAGTCATGTCCTTTAGGCCTGAAACGCTGGCATCGGCCCAACACACGCTTGAAACTACTTTCAGCCTTCCCCGGCTGCCGGAGAATCTGCAAAATGGAGGTCTGGAAGCCCAACTGCTGCCCAGGCCACTATGGACCTGACTGCCAAGGTGTCTTCATGTAGAGCTGCTACTACACTGTTCCTAGACGTTCATTCATAAACCTCTTCATGTAGAGCTGATACTACACTGTTCCTAGACGTTCATTCATAAACCTCTTCATGTAGAGCTGATCCTACACTGTTCCTAGACGTTCATTCATAAACCTCTTCATGTAGAGCTGCTACTACACTGTTCCTAGACGTTCATTCATAAACCTCTTCATGTAGAGCTGCTACTACACTGTTCCTAGACGTTCATTCATAAACCTCTTCATGTAGAGCTGCTACTACACTGTTCCTAGACGTTCATTCATAAACCTCTTCATGTAGAGCTGCTACTACACTGTTCCTAGACGTTCATTCATAAACCTCTTCATGTAGAGCTGCTACTACACTGTTGCTAGACGTTCATTCATAAACCTCTTCATGTAGAGCTGATACTACACTGTTCCTAGACGTTCATTCATAAACCTCTTCATGTAGAGCTGATACTACACTGTTCCTAGACATTCATACTTCGTCGTGTAGTACTGGTACGTCATCGTGTAGTACTGGTACTTCATCGTGTAGTACTGGTACGTCATCGTGTAGTACAGGTACGTCATCGTGTAGTACAGGTACGTCATCGTGTAGTACTGGTATGTGAAGTTCCTCTGTTGCGTTGCAGTGTGTCCAGGTGGGTTGGCCGCTCCCTGTGGTAACCATGGTAACTGCCTGGACGGCACATACGGTCGGGGCACGTGCACCTGCAACAAGGGATTTAGAGGAAGTGCCTGTGAGCTGTGTGAGCCCGGTTACCACGGCAACAACTGCACAGGTAAGACCAAGATGGCTGCCCATGTGTTACTGTTAATAGTCAAACATATGGTGGATACAGATACATATATAATGTAAATTACTATATTTATACTATACTATTTATATATATTTGTGTGTTCGTGTGTGTCTGCGTGCGTGTGCATGCGTGCGTGCGTGTGTGTGTGTTTGTTCATGTGCGCGCATGTGTGTTTGTTCATGTGCGCGCGTGTGTGTGTGTTTGTTCATGTGCGTGTGTGTGTGTGTGTGTGTGCGCGCGCATGTGTGTGCGTGTGTGTCAGAGTGTGAGTGTGTCCATGGTAGCTGTGAGGACGGGGTCGATGGATTCGGAGAGTGTTCTTGTGAGACCGGCTGGTACGGGAAACTCTGCAAAGAGAAACTAGGTGATCAATTAATTTATCAATCAACTAATCAGAGGAAACTAGGTGATCAACCAATCATGTAATCAATTATTGAATCAGTCTGTTCATCTGCTGTCTGTTAGTCTGACATTTTCTATCGTGGAATGGAAATCAATCTCATGTAATGTGAAATGTATGTGCAATGTGTATTGTGTGTTTGATTTGTGTGTAGTGTGTGTAGTGTTACGTGTGTAAAGTCTGTGCAGTGTATTGTTCGCATGTGTAGTGTATTGTGTGTACTGTAGTGTAACCCCAGCATGCCCCTCCAGACCAGCTACCAGAGGAGTGTGAGCGCTGCCATGAGGAGGCAGCCTGTGTTCCTGGGAGTGGCTGTCAGTGTAGAAATCACTTTGAGGGCAACGGGACCCACTGCAGCCCCATGCCAGGTGGGTACTACCAGGCCTAGCCTCACACTAAACCCAGCCTCACACTAAACCCAGTCTCACACTAAACCCAGCCTCACACTAAACCCAGTCTCACACTAAACCCAGTCTCACACTAAACCCAGCCTCACACTAAACCCAGCCTCACACTAAACCCAGCCTCACACTAAACCCAGCCTCACACTAAACCCAGTCTCACACTAAACCCAGCCTCACACTAAACCCAGCCTCACACTAAACCCAGCCTCACACTAAACCCAGCCTCACACTAAACCCAGCCTCACACCAGGCCCAGCCTCACACTAAACCCAGCCTCACACTAAACCCAGTCTCACACCAGGCCTAGCCTCACACTAAACCCAGCCTCACACTAAACCCAGTCTCACACTAAACCCAGTCTCACACTAAACCCAGTCTCACACTAAACCCAGCCTCACACTAAACCCAGCCTCACACTAAACCCAGCCTCACACTAAACCCAGCCTCACACTAAACCCAGCCTCACACTAAACCCAGCCTCACACTAAACCCAGCCTCACACTAAACCCAGCCTCACACTAAACCCAGCCTCACACTAAACCCAGCCTCACACTAAACCCAGCCTCACACTAAACCCAGCCTCACACTAAACCCAGCCTCACACTAAATCCAGCCTCACACTAAACCCAGCCTCACACTAAACCCAGCCTCACACTAAACCCAGCCTCACACTAAACCCAGTCTCACACTAAACCCAGCCTCACACTAAACCCAGCCTCACACTAAACCCAGTCTCACACTAAACCCAGCCTCACACTAAACCCAGCCTCACACCAGGCCCAGCCTCACACTAAACCCAGCCTCACACTAAACCCAGCCTCACACTAAACCCAGTCTCACACTAAACCCAGTCTCACACTAAACCCAGCTTCACACTAAACCCAGCCTCACACTAAACCCAGCCTCACACTAAACCCAGCCTCACACTAAACCCAGCCTCACACTAAACCCAGTCTCACACTAAACCCAGTCTCACACTAAACCCAGCCTCACACCAGGCCCAGCCTCACACTAAACCCAGCCTCACACTAAACCCAGCCTCACACTAAACCCAGCCTCACACTAAACCCAGCCTCACACTAAACCCAGCCTCACACCAGGCCCAGCCTCACACTAAACCCAGCCTCACACTAAACCCAGCCTCACACTAAACCCAGTCTCACACTAAACCCAGTCTCACACTAAACCCAGCCTCACACTAAACCCAGCCTCACACTAAACCCAGTCTCACACTAAACCCAGCCTCACACTAAACCCAGTCTCACACTAAACCCAGCCTCACACTAAACCCAGCCTCACACCAGGCCCAGCCTCACACTAAACCCAGCCTCACACTAAACCCAGCCTCACACTAAACCCAGCCTCACACTAAACCCAGTCTCACACTAAACCCAGCCTCACACTAAACCCAGCCTCACACTAAACCCAGTCTCACACTAAACCCAGCCTCACACTAAACCCAGCCTCACACTAAACCCAGTCTCACACTAAACCCAGCCTCACACTAAACCCAGCCTCACACTAAACCCAGTCTCACACTAAACCCAGCCTCACACTAAACCCAGCCTCACACTAAACCCAGCCTCACACTAAACCCAGCCTCACACTAAACCCAGTCTCACACTAAACCCAGCCTCACACTAAACCCAGCCTCACACTAAACCCAGTCTCACACCAGGCCCAGTCTCCATTGTGTAACGGTAGTGATACTTGTGTAACGGTAGTGGTTATTGTGTGATGATAGTGATTATTGTGTAACTTGGTGGGCATTGTGTAGCGGTAGTGATTTGTCTTGTAGTTCCAGATCTGTGTGCAGAGTATAACGGCGGCTGTCACCAGCATGCCAACTGTAACCAAACCAGTTGGCAGACTAACTGCTCCTGCCACGCCGGTTACCGTGGAGACGGATACTCCTGTGAGCCCATCAACAGGTGAAATCCTCTCAGAGACAACACTGTAGCTAGTTAGCATCTGCTAACTAGGTAGCCATACAGCTACAGTTAATATTTTATATTTAAATATTTAGATGCAAATTTACATTATATAAATATATTATTTGTGTGTGTAAACCAGGTGTATAGAGGAGCTTAATGGAGGATGCAGCGACTTTGCCACCTGCAAATTTACTGGACCGGTCAGTCTGTTCGTCTGTCTCTCTCTGTCTGCCTGCCTCTATGTCTCTCTGCCTGCCTGACTGTGTGCTTGCCTGTCTGTCTGTCTCTCTGTTGCTCTCTCTCTCCACCTGTCTCTCTCTCTCTGTCTGCCTGCCTGTCTCTCTCTCTCTGTCTGCCTGCCTGTCTCTCTCTCTCTGTCTGCCTGCCTGTCTCTCTCTCTCTGTTTCTCTCTATCTCGCTCTATGTCTCTGTGTCCGTTTTTTTGTCTGTCAGGCTGTCTGTCAGTTTGTCAGTCTGTCTGTTGATGTCCGTCTGTCTGTCTGTCTGAGTCTGTGTCTGTGTCTGGTCTCCAGAGCCAGTGTGAGAGAGCCGGGGCACGTGGGTAATGAGTCTGTCTGGTCTCCAGAGCCAGCGTCAGTGTGAGTGTGAGCAGGGATACGTGGGTAATGGTGTCCAGTGTCTGGAGAGGGTGGTGCCACCAGTGGATCGCTGCCTGGAGGAGAATGGAGGCTGCCATGCCCAGGCCTCCTGCAAGGACCTGCATTACCATGGTAACACCTCCTGCTTTCATCCATCATTACCATGGTAACACATCCTGCTCTCATCCATCCCATCATTACCATGGTAACACATCCTGCTCTCATCCATCATTACTATGGAAACACACTCCTGCTCTCATCCATCATTACCATGTTACCACATCCTGCTCTTATCCACCATTACCATGGTTACACATCCTGCTCTTATCTACTGTTACCATGGTTACACATCCTGCGCTCACCCATCATTACTATGGAAACACACTCCTGCTCTCATCCATCATTAACATGTTACCACATCCTGTTCTTATCCATCATTACCATGGTAACACATCCTGCTCTTATCCACTGTTACCATGGTTACACATCCTGCTGTCATCCATCATTACCATGCTAACATATCCTGCTCTAGTCCATCATTATCATGGTTACACATCCTGCTGTCATCCATCATTACCATGGTAACATATCCTGCTGTAGTCCATCATTACCATGGTAACACATCCTGCTCTCATCCATCTACCATTCAGTTCAAGTTCAAATCTTTACTGTCCCAGTAGGGGACATTTTGTTTGCAACCAGGGTTTTAAGATAAATACAGTAAGTAATACAAATGACCACATAAAGCAAAACATCTACAGCCTACAGTAAGAACAATATTAAGACCGCAGACAAGAACAATATCACAATAATAAACACAAGCTCATGTCAGCTGGCCAAAACCAGCATAGGCAGCAATGGTCAAAACTATGTTGCAGGCTGCGCTTGTCATTATCAGTTACTGTTGCTAAGCAACTGTCAACAAGCTTCGGTCAGCGTCGGAATGCCTCCCATCATCGCTTGTAGTTCAAGATGGCCGCCAAGTTAACAAAGTAAATAGTATCGTGAGAACATGTTAGTGAAGTGAAAATGTAGTGTACTAAACATTTGATTGGATCCAACATGTTAGGGTACATAGCAGCTTAGTTAACTCTAAGTGTTATTGAACGTGTTTATTGAAATAAATTAAATTAGGTCATTGGGAGGGGTCAGGCGGATATTTTGGCTCCAGTCATGGTCGGTTGCTAGGTAACTGGTGGTACGGAGATGGATGGTCCATGTTTCCATGGAGATCAAGAGAGGATGTTGTTCCATATCGCCCATCTTGATACATCAAGATGGGAGAGCCACCAGACATTATTAAATATTATAAAAGATAGGATAATACAAACCATATAAAATACTAAATTAAAAACTATGTAAAACAGTAACAGTATATACAAAATCAAACACTATGATGGAAAGTATATAAAATAGTATAATAAAAACCATATAAAATACTATAATGATAGTGTGTGTATTTGTATGTGTATGTGTGTGTGTGTGTGTGTGTGTGTGTGTGTGTGTGTGTGTGTGTGTGTGTGTGTGTGTGTGTGTGTGTGTGTGTGTGTGTGTGTGTGTGTGTGTGTGTGTGTGCAGCCCGTACAGCAGGGGTGTTCTACCTCCCCTCCCCCCAGGGGGTCAGGTACCAGATGAATCTGACGGAGGCCAAGACTGGCTGCAGTCAGCAGGGAGCTACGCTAGCTAGCTTCAAACAGCTAGCAGACGCACAGCAGGTACACACACACACGCATGCACACGCGCATATGTTAGGGCAGTCAATCGATTAAATTCATCAAATTAATTGCATACATCAATATTTGCTGGGAGAAGCCAGCAATTTCAAAGACGCTTTTATGGCAAAAGGTTAGCCTTGAGAGGTTAGCCTTGAGAGGTTAGCCTTGAGAGGTTAGCCTTGAGAGGTTAGCCTTAGAAGTTAGCCTTGAGAGGTTAGCCTTGTGAGATTAGCCTTGAGAGGTTTACCTTTATATATAAAAATGTGTGTGTGTGTGTGTGTGTGTGTGTGTGTGTGTGTGTGTGTGTGTGTGTGTGTGTGTGTGTGTGTGTGTGTGTGTGTGTGTGTGTGTGTGTGTGTGTGTGAAGCTGGGGATGCACCTGTGTATAGCAGGGTGGCTGGAGGGGGGCAAGGTGGGCTACCCGACCACGGTGCCCTCCCCCCGCTGTGGTGACGGCCATGTTGGGGTTGTGCTGTACAAGGAGCCTGTCTCACCCTCCAGCAAGTACGACGCCTACTGCTACAGAGAGACAGGTACTGATAATGACAGACAGGTACCGATAATGACAGACAGGTACTGCTACAGAGAGACAGGTACTGATAATGACAGACAGGTACTGCTACAGAGAGACAGGTACTGATAATGACAGAAAGGTACTGTTACAGAGAGACAGGTACTGAAAATGACAGACAGGTACTGCTACAGAGAGACAGGTACTGCTACAGAGAGACAGGTACTGATAATGACAGACAGGTACTGATAATGACACACAGACAGGTACTGATTCAAACACAAAGACAGGTACTGATTCAGGCAGACAGACAGACAGACAGACAGGTACTGCTTCAGGCAGACAGGTACTGATGCAAACAGGCAGACAGGTACTGATGTTGACAGAAAGACCGACAGGTACTGATGCATGCAAACAAACAGACAGACAGACAGACAGACAGGCCCTTCTACAGGCATACAGGTACAGATACCGACAGACAGACAGGTACTTCTGCAGACAGACAGACACACAGACAAGCAGACAGGTACCCCAACTACATCAATATATGGATCCTGTTTACACAAGTAAATGATGTGGCTTCTATAACTGTTTTTGAATCTTGATTGTATATAGATTCCAAAACTCATCTGAATCTGGACCATGGCTCTAATTAGTGTGTGTGTGTGTGTGTGTGTGTGTGTGTGTGTGTGTGTGTGTGTGTGTGTGTGTGTGTGTGTGTGTGTGTGTGTGTGCGCGCGTGCATGTGCATGTGTGTCTGTGTGTAGATGTGTCATGTGTGTGTAACAGTGGTTATGTGGGAGATGGAGAATTCTGTAACGGTGTTGTTATCAACGTCCTGGCAACAAACACAGACTACAGCCTCTTCTACAAGGTAGGAGACCTCCGCTAATGCCCACCCTACAGTCATGCTAGCTTCAGATACTAGGTTAGAGATGGCTAGCTTCAGATACTAGGTTAGAGATGGTTAGCTTCAGATACTAGGTTAGAGATGGCTAGCTTCAGATACTAGTGTTAGAGATGGTTAGCTTCAGATACTAGGTTAGAGATGGTTAGCTTCAGATACTAGGTTAGAGATGGTTAGCTTCAGATACTAGGTTAGAGATGGCTCGCTTCAGATACTAGGTTAGAGATGGTTAGCTTCAGATACTAGGTTAGAGATTGTTAGCTTCAGATACTAGGTTAGAGATGGTTAGCTTCAGATACTAGGTTAGAGATGGCTAGCTTCAGATACTAGGTTAGAGATGGTTAGCTTCAGATTCTAGGTTAGAGATGGTTAGCTTCAGATTCTAGGTTAGAGATGGACAATACTAGGTTGGAGATGGTTAGCTTCAGATTCTAGGTTAGAGATGGACAATACTAGGTTAGAGATGGTTAGCTTCAGATACTAGGTTAGAGATGGTTAGCTTCAGATACTAGGTTAGAGATGGTTAGCTTCAGATACTAGGTTAGAGATGGCTAGCTTCAGATACTAGGTTAGAGATGGTTAGCTTTAGATAC
>JACYXH010000427.1:817500-850000 GCA_026745465.1 Lota lota | reverse complement strand
ACACTAAGATATATATATATATATATTTTATATATATGTAAGGGATAATGTACAGCGAGCCGGTCATTATCGCTAAATAAACCCTGACAGGGTGATGATCATCATCGTGATTATCCCGTTTATTGCACGGCTACTTGCTAAAGAAATCAATCATTTGTCCAGACGCCTGAATGCCGTGATTGACCAATCAGAACTGAGTATCCATCAAAGCGTGTGATAATGACTTACACTAACCCATTCTAAAGCAACATCACAGATGATATATCGTATTTGTGTTTCAGAACGAGACTGAGGCCGTCCCAGCGGCCATGATGTCCATTAACAACCCTCTGTACAGCGAAAACACTGTTAGTACACGCACACGCACACACACACACACACAACAGTCACTGTTACTACACACACAGACACCGTATGTCCCCTTGTTGTTACATGAGCCTCATCTTGTGTTACACATGTTAACTACATGTGGTTAGTTATGTGTTGGATGTGTTACATTGTGTGTTTCTCTTCTAGGACTCAGGACAGGCCTCCGACCCCGTGGATCCATCCCCCTGGGGGGACGGGAAGCAGTAGAACCAGAAGAAACCAGAAGGGACCGGTTCTCCCCGAGCGGAAATAGCATCTGGTTTCACGTTCAGAGGAAACGTGGACGATACAATAACGTAGGGTTGCATGAAGACCTGGTCGCTCGTTGTACATTGATGGTGATATCTGTATTGTCTTCAGCTTGTTCTCATGGCTGTTTTTACCCAGAATGCAAAGCTGACATAATTTCCGTCATAAAGTATTTTAAATCAAAGTTCTTTGAATGTGAAGATATATTTTTAACCAATAAAACATCTTGTTCTCTTAGCCTGTCTCAATGATCTCAGACTCACAGACTTCTACAGACAGACGTACAGACATATTTGGCTACTTAGCATGTAAGGCTACTAAGTGTTAGGCTACTTAGCATGTTATGCCTCATGGCTTGTTAGGCTACTTAGCATGTAAGAAAACTTGGCATGTGACACTTTGCATGCTAGGATATGCAGCATGTTAGGACACGAGGTTCATTGTGTCCACCTGTGTTGTCACCACCTGCCTTATTTAGTCCATAGTCTCTCCACCTGTGTTAATTACCTCCTCATCTCCTCCTGTGTTAGTTCATTGTGTCCACCTCTGTTAATTAGTTAATTGTGTCCACCGCTGTTAATTAGTTCATTGTCTACACCTGTGTTGTCTCCGCCTGTCTGTTTAAGTTGTTGGCCACTTCCATATGTTTATCTGTTGCCAAAGTCTGAAGTTCTTATCCCTGTCTGTTCCAGCTTTCAGTTTTTTTATTTTCTGCCCAACCATTGTAGAACTACAGTAATACGTTATATTTCTAAGGGGATAATCTTGGAGATGTGTTTCTTTATCTTTGGCCACACCTTTGGTGATAAGCGGTGTTTTTTCCCCAGAGAGTCGTCGCAACACCCAGTTCATAACAATGAAAATACTTGCAAATGCAGGGGGCCAAATGCGAGTCCCCATTGTGTTACCTCGTCTAGATAGATAGTGATTTACCAGACTTCTATTTACATGCAAATGTGAATAGAAGGGCTGGGGCAGTATCTTCAACTGTTTTGTGTTTATCTTCATGAGAGACTTTTGACCCTTCTCCTGAGTTCCAGAGACTGTATAAAAGCACCATAGGACTTAAAGGTATGATATGTGACGATTACTGCTTCATGATGTCGTCAAACTAAGTCCTTTATTTGGAGACACCGAGCAGCAGAAATTACGAATTAAACCTTTAACAACGCTAAAAATAAAATTTACATTCACTTAATTTTATATTTTCTTTAATGAAAAAAGGTAAACATAAGAAGTTACAAAAAAAAAAAACGGAGCTTAATTTGGCAAAATAAAGTTTTCACAAACCCAGAACCGACTTGATAGTGGCTGATATGTTTGACTCCCAACAAAAGGTAGAGTTTGATCTGGTTTAATCTGGTACTCATTACCAAGTTAGTGGAATCCAGTGAGACCTATGAGGTGATGTAAATTAATGTCCTCTATTACCTCATTAGACCGAACAATATTAAAGCTAACTATTAACTAAAGCTATTATCACCTCATTGGACCTGGCGCAGTGTGAGCACAAACACCAGTTCTGATTGGTTTCTGCTCACACAGAGTGGTCAAAACAACACCATACTTAACTGACCGTTAAACGATCTCTTTTAAGTGTCTGAGATAAACCAGACCCTACTTGCTTAACTTCTTTATCATGCCATCCGTACCAAAATATACCACCGATTTTCCTTTGTCCCACAGAGGCTTCATGAACCAGAGTGCATGTCCGTTTACCATGGATCTCTGAACAAACCAATCCGTCTTGAACCTTTGCCACCCTTGGAGTCATAACTGGCTAACTAGCTAACTAACTAACTAACTAACTAACTAACTAACCACTTTAACTAAATACCACAGTACCACGTTAGCCCTGGACCAGAGGCAAGCATAGACCGCTATTCACCACTATTTAGTTCTAGGGTTTAGTGTTCTACTTCATATAGACTAGTCAGTTCTAGGGTTTAGTATTCTACTTATTCTACTCTACTCCACTAGTCAGGTCTATGGTTTAGTGTTCTACTTCCTCTACTCTACTACACTAGTCAGTTCTAGGGTTTAGTGTTCTACTTCCTCTACTCTACTACACTAGACTAGTCAGTTCTAGGGTTTAGTGTTCTACTTCCTCTACTCTACTACACTAGTCAGTTCTATGGTTTAGTATTCTACTTCCTCTACTCCACTAGACTAGTCAGTTCTAGGGTTTAGTGTTCTACTTCCTCTACTCTACTCCACTAGACTGGTCAGTTCTATGGTTTAGTATTCTACTTCCTCTACTCCACTAGACTAGTCAGTTCTAGGGTTTAGTGTTCTACTTCCTCTACTCTACTCCACTAGACTAGTCAGTTCTAGGGTTTAATGTTCTACTTCCTCTACTCTACTACACTAGACTGGTCAGTTCTATGGTTTAGTATTCTACTTCCTCTACTCCACTAGACTAGTCAGTTCTAGGGTTTAGTGTTCTACTTCCTCTACTCTACTCCACTAGACTGGTCAGTTCTATGGTTTAGTATTCTACTTCCTCTACTCCACTAGACTAGTCAGTTCTAGGGTTTAGTGTTCTACTTCCTCTACTCTACTCCACTAGACTGGTCAGTTCTATGGTTTAGTATTCTACTTCCTCTACTCCACTAGACTAGTCAGTTCTAGGGTTTAGTGTTCTAGTTCCTCTACTCCACTAGACTAGTCAGTTCTAGGGTTTAGTGTTCTACTTCCTCTACTCTACTCCACTAGACTGGTCAGTTCTATGGTTTAGTATTCTACTTCCTCTACTCCACTAGACTAGTCAGTTCTAGGGTTTAGTGTTCTACTTCCTCTACTCCACTAGACTAGTCAGTTCTAGGGTTTATTATTCTACTGCATATACTCACTACAGTTTTCGTTTTTTTTTGTAATACATTTCGGTGAAACACAAATTCACCGGTTCATATTTCCAACACTGATTTAATCGGCTTCCCCGTGTTGTTACATTCACCAGACTGGTCTCAATAATAACCTTTTCCTTTCAGGGGGAGGGTCGTTGCCATGGCAATGGCTGCCAGCGAGCACCAGCATGCTGTGTGCGTCCATGCGCCATGAATCCGCACTACCTAGTAGCTTCAACGTGATTGGTCGTTGACACTCTGCACGAAGACCACTCTGAGGGGTTTTGTGAAAACATGATCCAGACCCATTTCCATTGTTTCAAATGTGTTTTATTTCACTTTTATTTCAAATAAGTATGAAATACACAGAAAACAAACAGGAAGTTCCAGGTAAGTCTTCCTGGCGCGGAGAACAACCCGGAGACCTCAGAACTAATTTAAATTAACATCTTCTGTTTAAAAAAACTACCAACTAGAAAGTGTTTGGATTATTTGGAATGGTCATGGAGAGTTGCCGTGGAGACAGCAGAGGCTAGGAGGTCACATGACCCGCTAGGAGGTCACATGACCAGTAGGAACCATGACCCGTGCGGCCATGAGGAGTTTAGCAGTGAGGGTCCACCTGTCCAACTCAAAGTGCTGCGTGTCCCGTTCCCCCCTCAACCCTTACAGCCAGGGTCCAGAGACCAGGAAGAACCCGAGAAGAACCCAGGGAGACCAGGGCCCGAGGCGGGGGACGGGGGAGTGTGTTCTGGGGTCACTGGAGGTGCCGGTAGTCCTTAATCGGCATGGGCTGTATGTGGATGACGGGGGACAGGTCCAGCTGCAGAATCTTCTGGGCTTTCCTCCTGGCGTCCGCCACCGACCGGGAGTGGTCCACCTTGATCACCTTCCTCCTCAGGCTGGCCAGGGCCCTCCGGCTGCTGCTGCCCTGGGGGTGGGGCCCGTGAACCCCGTTGCTGCCCAGCTCAGCGTGGGGGCCGTAGAGGACTGGAGCCGAGTCTCCGATCAGGGCCCCGTCGTGGCGGACAGGGCAGGAGAGGCCCCGGGGTCTCAGCAGGGCCACCGCAGCGGAGGTGGGGGCTTCGCCGTTGGTCTGGGACGGGTGGAGCGGGATCCCCGAGAGGGCTGGGGGAGGGGGGAGGTGTTGCTGGGCGTGGGGCCCCGACGACGGCTCCCAGCTGGTGTGGATCTGGAGCCTGGCGGTGGGGGCCCCGGGCAGGCCCTGGAGGTTGGTCAGTCTGAGGCAGGGCTGAGGGGTACAGGGCTCCTGAGTCCTGCTCACTGGGGCCGAGGGGGGGCAGAGGGGGGCCTCCGGAGGGCAGGTGCCCTGGATCCTGGGGCTGCCCCTCTGGGCCGTCCTCCAGGAGGGATGCACCTCCCTCTTCCTGGCCGGGGGCTTCCGGCCCCTCCGCTTGGCGGTGGGCCTCTGGCTCTTCTCCAGAGCCCGGAGCTTGTCCTGGGTGAGGGGGCAGCTGAGCGCCGAGCGGTAGCCGTACACGTCCTTACTGAGCAGCACTGTGGCATGGTGGCCCTCGTCCCGCAGCTCCTGCAGGAAGATCAGCAGCTCCTGCGTGCTGGGGAGCTCCCGGGGCCTGGCCCCCGCACCCAGGACCTTCTCAGCCCCAGACCCAACAGCCAGCAGGACCTGCTGGCTGTTGGGTCTGGGGCTGGGCAGGTCCTGGGTGCTGTTGGGTCTTTTGGTGCTGAGTTGTGCTGGGGTGCTGGTCCCCAGCTTGGGGCCCAGGATCTTGAGCGCCTCCAGGACCACGCTTTGGCCCGCAGACGAGACGCGGCTCCACGAGTGAAGAGCCTGCTTCTCCTCTGTGGCGAAGGTCAAGGGTCGAAGCACCGCCGGTCGGGTCAGCAGGTTAGCCATGCTGCCGGGTCCTGACAGAGGAGAGACAGGAAGTGATGTCAGCCAGGAGATCAACACAGGAAATAAATGGTTATTTCAAGACGAAACCCGACGTAGGTTTGTGTCGCGTCATTGCAAACACGGCGGGAGGCAGTGACGGCGCTCCGGAAATGTTCGGCCTCCCAAGAGGAGGAACGCTCCGACGCTCCTTTTACGTCAGCCACGGCAAGAATAAACCTCACGAAAAAGCGAGAAAATCGGAGAAACAAAATCCTTTTTTCCATTAAGAATTATGCAGGAGAAAGAGATAGACGGATTCTACCCTCAACCTATAAAGCCTAGTGAAGACGAGCTTATGCTCTGTCCGTTCACCAAAGTAACCCTAAGTATTTAGAGGATTCAATTATAATGGAGTTTCAAACTTTTTAATCCAAGTGTTAATATAGTGTAGCGAATGGCAGTTTGCGGATGAGGGGGATTATGATAAGCATTTGGAGTGTTCTTTAATACATCAATGTTTTGGAAAAGTAGGCTATCACTCTTTTGGAGAAGGTGGTTCTCCAAAACGTTGGATACTAACGTTGCGATACAACTGCACAGCGTCATGAAGCAACCTATCTTCACGTCCGCAGTGCAAGTAAACATTGGCTTGCAGAGCCGACGGCTATCGAGACAAGTTTAGTTGGCTATGTTATACTACTGCTATACACTATAGCTGGTCAATGACAAGATGAACACAGGAAGGGGCATTTCAGTGAAAAAGCTTAACCCAGAAAGTGATAAACATTCACAAATAAATAAACACAAAATTAATACATCTCTGGTTAGCAACTAGTTGCAGATGTGAAGAGGCTGGGTGTAAACAAAACAGATACAGGAAACAGGGTGAAGTGAAACCTGAAGCTAGAATACAGGAAGTCGCAGCAACGATGCTTCGGATGTTGTATTGTAGATGAAACACTAGAAGTATCACATTAAGCGAGACGATAACAATAGAGCTTGCGTTAGGTAGCACCATGTTCATTTAGAGGATTATAATAGAGCTATCCTTAGGTAGCGTCATATTTAGCTCTAAATTCTAAATTGGCTCATCAAGAGGCAGGCAACCGAAATGGATATTCTCAAAGCATTTCCCTCAAGAATAGCTGATGGACGGCTAGGCCATTTCCAACAGATTACACTCATGTTATAGCCCTTAAATTTCCCCTACAGCACCGTTAATGCTAAATATTCCTGAGGCGACTAACCAATCAACATCGGGTAGCCTCGGTGCTAGTGGCACTGCTTTAAAACGAAGGTACTATCACAACCATCTACCGTGTATCGGCAAATAATTGTAAATTCATAATAACAAGTAGAATGTGTTTTTTTGCAGTTAGCAGCGAATTTCCCATTGGCAGCTGGAACAGACAGATTCTTACTGGATGTCTTTATCGTGCTCCATTCACCATGGTACTGCAGTCTGTTTCCTGTCACACTACGGTCACCAGGACAGGCTCTACTAGCTCTGGCAGCATCATGAGTTCCAGGATATTAATAGTACGGCTGTAGTCAACCAAAGTATAGTTTAGTTTAGTTCAGTGAAGGGAAATGTATGACTCTAGTCAATCAAGGTAGACTTGGTAGACTGAAATCCATCCTACTCTTCGACCAATCGATTGGTCGAATCTCTAGATTGTTTTATTATTAACTAAATTGGCCACAGCGCAGTGAGTGCATTCTGCTCTCCCCGGTAGCCAAAATATCACGTGCTGTGTGGAGGAAGTCACTGGGTTTCGGATCCGCTCTTTGTCAGAGTCCGCCATGGTAACGGCAGAGCTTCCATGTCAAGCGGTTCGCATACCAGACGAGCCACGGCGCGCCGCGTCAGGCAGCGCCGCGTCAGGCAGCGCCGCGTCAGGCAGCGCCGCGTCAGGCAGCGCCGCGTCAGGCAGCGCCGCGTCAGGCAGCGCCGCGTCAGGCAGCGCCGCGTCAGGCAGCGCCGCGTCAGGCAGCGCCGCGTCAGGCAGCGTGGCGCGGTAGAAAGACAACACGCGTCGTAAGATTCAATTTTAGGTCTGGTTCTGTGTTTAATATAATGGGTTGCAATGAATCGCGCTGTGTTACGTACCAAGGTGCCTATTCTTATATGTTCACACTCAAAGCCTACCAAGTGTTAAACACAAAATGTGATTTTTTTCTTTTACTAATGCCTAGTATTTAGATGATATGCCTACATACTTTTTGTTGTCCTTTTTAACAAATTGCTGCCGCACCTCCAAATTCTTTGACACGGTGTCCATTCATTTGGAGCAGAGAAAATTATCCATAAATCAGGACAATTAGTCTCCATTAGGTTGGGTGAGTTCAAAGATGTGAAAACAGGATTGTTTTGACTTCCTGTTTCACAAGTCTAATGGGATTGTCCGACTGGTCAGACAATCCCATTAAGACTTGTAAAACAGGAATATACAGGCATATCGACAAATCAATTGACTAACTGACCAGAATGTGTCTGCCCTTTATAAAAGAGCTAGGGGTAGCATAATGTTTAGCTACAGAATAATAAGAGAGTTAGAACTAGGTAGTATCATGTTTAGCTAGTGGAGCACTAGGTAGTATCATGTTTAGCTAGCAGATAATAAGAGTTAGAACTAGGTAGTATCATGTTTAGCTAAAGGATAATAATAGTTAGAAGTAGGTAGTACCATGTTTAGCTAGTAGATAATAAGAGTTAGAACTAGGTAGTATCATGTTTAGCTAGTGGAGAACTATGTAGTATCATGTTTAGCTAGTAGATAATAAGAGTTAGAACTAGGTAGTATCATGTTTAGCTAAAGGATAATAATAGTTAGAAGTAGGTAGTACCATGTTTAGCTAGTAGATAATAAGAGTTAGAACTAGGTAGTATCATGTTTAGCTAGTGGAGAACTATGTAGTATCATGTTTAGCTAGTAAATAATAGAGCTAGAACTAGGTAGTATCATGTTTAGCTAGTGGATAATAAGAGTTAGAACTAGGTAGTACCATGTTTAGCTAGTAGATAATAAGAGTTAGAACTAGGTAGTATCATGTTTAGCTAGAGGATAATAATAATAGAGTTAGCACTAGGTAGTATCATGTTTAGCTAAAGAATAATAATAGTTAGAACTAGGTAGTATCATGTTTAGATAGTGGATAATAAGAGTTAGAACTAGGTAGTATCATGTTTAGCTAAAGGATAATAATAGAGTTAGCACTATAGAGTATCATGTTTAGCTAGAGGATAATAATAGAGTTAGCACTATATAGTATCATGTTTAGCTAGAAAATAATAGAGCTAGAACTAGGTAGTATCATGTTTAGCTAGTGGATAATAAGAGTTAGAACTAGGTAGTACCATGTTTAGCTAGTAGATAATAAGAGTTAGAACTAGGTAGTATCATGTTTAGCTAAAGGATAATAATAGTTAGAACTAGGTAGTATCATGTTTAGCTAGAGGATAATAATAGAGTTAGCACTAGGTAGTATCATGTTTAGCTAAAGAATAATAATAGTTAGAACTAGGTAGTATCATGTTTAGATAGTGGATAATAAGAGTTAGAACTAGGTAGTATCATGTTTAGCTAAAGGATAATAATAGAGTTAGCACTATGGAGTATCATGTTTAGCTAGAGGATAATAATAGAGTTAGCACTATATAGTATCATGTTTAGCTAGAAAATAATAGAGCTAGAACTAGGTAGTATCATGTTTAGCTAGTGGATAATAATAGAGTTAGCACTATGGAGTATCATGTTTAGCTAGAGGATAATAATAGAGTTAGCACTATATAGTATCATGTTTAGCTAGAAAATAATAGAGCTAGCACTGGGTAGTATTATGTTTAGCTAAATGATAATAATAGTTAGCACTAGGTAGTATCATGTTTAGCTAGTAGATAATAATATAATTAGCACTAGGTAGTATCATGTTTAGCTAGAGGATAATAATAGAGTTAGAACTAGGTAGTATCATGTTTAGCTAGAGGATATTAATAGAGTTAGAACTAGGTAGTATCATGTTTAGCTAAAGGATAATAATAGTTAGCACTAGGTAGTATCATGTTTAGCTAGTAGATAATAATATAACTAGCACTAGGTAGTATCATGTTTAGCTAGAGGATAATAATAGAGTTAGCACTATATAGTATCATGTTTAGCTAGAACATAATAGAGCTAGCACTGGGTAGTATTGTTTTTAGCAAGAGCTTTAAGGGTGAGTAAACTCCCAAATCACTTTTTTAAGGTTGAAACCCACAAACACACACGACATTAGCGCTGCCACGGTATTGATTTTTTCCATACCGCACAAATTAGTGAAGCCATTCAAACCGTTGCGGTAACTGCCATAAAATAAATATTTAAATCTCAGATGTTATAAAAGATGTAACAATTTCCGCTTTTGTTTTCTACATTTTAGACACGTTACGCACGGACTAAACCTTCAAATGAATTGAACACAGCTTTGAAATGAACTTCTTTGCATCGCAAACTTAAATAAATAGAAATGTCTAAAGCTCATGCGTGTTGCCGCACTTCCTTGGATAAAAAACAACAACAATAGCCTAATAAAGGCCTCTGAAGTGACTCGAGTCCCCTCCATATCGCGACTTCATTGTGAGTATAGTCACAAGAAAAACACGTTCGCCTTGCCCTCCATGAAGAGACGATATTCCCCGCTGCACTGAACACCTGCTCAGATGCAGTGCTGGTGGCGCTTGCCGCCATGTGTGCCAGGTATGCCATGTGTGCCAGGTACGCCATGTGTGCCAGGTATGCCATGTGTGCCAGGTATGCCATGTGTGCCAGGTATGCCATGTGTGCCAGGTACGCCAGGTATGCCATGTGTGGCAGGTACACCAGGTATGCCATGTGTGCCAGGTATGCCATGTGTGCCAGGTACGCCATGTGTGCCAGGTACGCCAGGTATGCCATGTGTGCCAGGTACGCCATGTGTGCCAGGTATGCCATGTGTGCCAGGTACGCCAGGTATGCCATGTGTGCCAGGTATGCCATCTGTGCCAGGTACGCCATGTGTGCCAGGTACGCCATATGTGCCAGGTATGCCATGTGTGCCAGGTACGCCAGGTGTGCCAGGTACGCAGGCCGTAAACCAACAGGTGCGACGCACGTCGTTCCAGAGGGCATATTCTCTGAACAGAAAGCTTAACTGACTAACTTTCAAACACATGGCGTGAAGAAAATAGTCTGCACACAATTATAATAATTACAATTACCCGTTTATATAGGGAGCGGGGCCTTTTCCAATGAGCCTGCAAAGGCCCCGCCTTTAGAAACAGCCATGTTTCTAGAGTAGCCCGGAATGGAAAAACGGCTTTTTCAGAGTTTAAATTTGACGATGACAGCCTTTTGGAAGTACCTACTGGCACCTAACAGGTCAGCACAGGCCACTGTAGCTTCTCCTACGTGGTTGGAAAGGAAGAGGTGAATTAGTTGCAATCTGCCACATCACCGCTGTACGCCACTAAATCCAACACACTGCACCTGTAACACAAGCAATAACGTCTTGTGATACTTGTACCGGTCCTTCCTGCATCTTATTTCTCGAACGTCTAAGGTCTAATGTGACCTAAAGCGTACCGTACCGTGTTTGAAGACGTGAGGATACAAGCTATTCCCTCGCTAGTCTCTCAGTCTGCAACAGCCTGAAATGGCTGACACGGTTCCATAGCTCCTCTCCCCCATGATCCCTTTGCCCTCTGCTCCATGGCATCTCAGTTCAATAAACCCTCCCCCTCTGTAATGTAGCCCCTCCTCTGAACGTTATGTGCCCCTACCCTTCTGTTCTGTAGCCCCTCCCCCGAACGTTATGTTACCCCTCCCCCGAATGTTATGTTACCCCTCCCCCCCTGTTCTGTTGCCCCCTACCCTTCTGTTTTGTAGCCCACTACCCTTCTGTTCTGTAGCCCCTCCCCCGAACGTTATGTTACCCCTCCCCCTCTGTAGCCCCTACCCTTCTGTTCTGTAGCCCCTCCTCCGAACGTTATGTTACCCCTCCCCCTCTGTAGCCCCCTTCTGTTCTGTAGCCCCTCCCCCGAACGTTATGTTACCCCTCCCCCTCTGTAGCACCCTACCCTTCTGTAGCCCCTCCCCCAAACGTTATGTTACCCCTCCCCCTCTGTAGCCCCTCCCCCTCTGTTCTGTAGCACCTCCCTCTCTCTTTGTTAGCTTACTGCTAGTTAGATCGGGCGGGAAGACACATCTGTGTCCTTTCTATACAGAAAGTCTGGGACACCATTTTGATCAAGAACCGCCTACTTTAAAAAAATATATTTTCTTGATAACAATTGCTTAGCAGTCCATAACAAGAATAATAAACGTTATACCCGTGGACCGACTAAACCCATGGATGCGAATAGAAATAAACCTGACCAACCCGTGTCACACCAGAATTATATCTACCTTTCTGTGAGGGAAAATGCTGACAGCCAATGAGGATTGTGTCTTGAATTTCTGCAAGGCGCTGCACGGTACAACTTGACCTATACCAGACGTTCAGGACAAATCCCGTGGTAACGTAAAGTGAATGACCAGAAGAGGCTGTTACTAGCTTAATGCGTCTATCTGTGAGTGCATGGTTATAGTCAGGAGTAGCATGGCAGCCAGTTCAGGTCCAGTCCATGTGGTAAGTGAACTGGGCCTTTGGTAAATGAATCATCGTTTTCTTGAAGGATTAATCAAGCTAGCTGTTTGCCACTAACTCATTGGGAGTATCGTTTGTGTTTGTAGTACCAAGAAGGACCAAATCACCCAAAGTTTTCAATTCTAAATGTTCAACAATGATTTTCTTCTGCTTGTCTTTTTTCGCCTGCGTTGGAAGACAGTAATAGCTTGCTATGTAGCGACTGTTTTCGGGTGTTATTGGTTGCTATGTAGCGATTGTTTTCGATCGTTATTGGTTACTATGTGGCTTCTGTTTCGTTAGTTATTGATAGCAGTGGTTTTCTGTAGTTATGGGTCCTATGTGTTTACTGGTTGCTATGTGTTTTAATGGTTGCTATTTGGTGACTGGTTGCTATGTGTTTTAATGGTTGCTAGGTGTTTAGTGGTTGCTATTTGATTACTGGTTGCTAGGTGTTTACAGGTTGCTATGTGTTTACAGGTTGCTAGGTGTTTACAGGTTGCTGTGTGTTTACAGGTTGCTAGGTGTTTACAGGTTGCTAGGTGTTTACAGGTTGCTGTGTGTTTACATTTTGCTAGGTGTTTACAGGTTGCTGTGTGTTTATATTTTGCTAGGTGTTTACAGGTTGCTAGGTGTTTACATTTTGCTAGGTGTTTACAGGTTGCTAGGTGTTTACAGGTTGCTGTGTGTTTACAGGTTGCTGTGTGTTTACATTTTGCTAGGTGTTTACAGGTTCCTAGGTGTTTACAGGTTGCTGTGTGTTTACATTTTGCTAGGTGTTTACATGTTGCTAGGTGTTTACAGGTTGCTAGGTGTTTACAGGTTGCTGTGTGTTTACATTTTGCTAGGTGTTTACAGGTTGCTAGGTGTTTACAGGTTGCTAGGTGTTTACAGGTTGCTAGGTGTTTACATTTTGCTAGGTGTTTACAGGTTGCTATGGGGTTTATTACGAAGAAGTGTTCTGTAAAAAGTTGACTGTACAACTTGCAATACACAGGTCTTTGACTATCACCAAATACTGATGCCAACTGTTTATATTCATGTTTATTTGGCAATCACTCTGTATAATACTCCATTATTAAAAGCTCCATTTCGCAGTGCAGGTCCATTAATATAAAACGTAAAAAAAACTGTCCTTTTTTGGTCAACAATTGGAGTCTACGGCACTGAAGTTAGTGAAACGCAATTTCCAGATTGAAAAACTAATTTTACTAGAAAAAGCAATGACGATTTTTGTTTCATGTGGGATCTTTGTTAAAAATAACCAAAGTCAGTTTGCCCAAAAATATTGCAAGTACACATGAACCACAAACGATAAACATCGTAAAACAAATGATCAGAGGAATGTACGGATAACCCTTGTGTGTTATGTTTGATTTTACAGTTATTCTGTCATGTAAAGTTCGTTTTTTACACATTAAGCGACATTAAAAACATTCACAATTCGGCTTGACACGGTCTGTTTCATATTGTGTCCAACCAAGTCTCGCTCTCACTCTGAAATCTCGTTGCTGCGTTGTTGAGGGCAATGTCCCAATTCTCAGTACAATCTTAACTTTCCTCCACCCAAATCTTTATATAACACTAAGCTACACTTTCTGTAGTCCAACTAAACAAACTGTTGCCGGCGCTCCGCTCTCACTCACATTTCCACCGTACGCTTTACAACATTGACAAGATTTCCGAGCGAGAGTTCAACTTGAGCGAGACTTGGTTAGACACAGTAACTAACAGGTCGGATCAAGCGCAAGGTAACAAAAAAGGTTTTTCATAATATTAGGGTTAAGTCAAGTATTTCAAAAAGTGTTGTCTAAGATAGATCCGTACACTCAAAATGATCTGAAAACATGGTCCAGGTTAAAAAATACCGAAGTTCTCCCTTTAACTCGAACTTCGCCTCATATGTAAAGAGCAACACAAAGAACAAGAATCATAATTTTTGAACAGAGCAAAGTACCCAGAGCGTGAATGTTGGACGGCTGTATTTTATTCCTCGATTCAATTAGAACTTCGTTTTTTTAAATGTTCGCAATTTCCAGACAAGGCTGTGTGCTTCGGGCTTTAGCTTGAGAACACTCAACAAAAGGGACATCTGCGAATTTGTCTTTTGTTAACAATAACCATCATTGATCTTTGACATTTAAAATGAGCATACTGTGGTATAATTAAAACCAAACTTAGCGTTACGCAGTTCGTACGCCTTTGTTAACCAGAGCGCAAACGTTCGCGTCGTCGCGAACGTTTGCGCTCTTTCGCTGCACACGAGCGCCCCCTCCCCCCGACATGGCGAGTGTCCAATCCACGTTCTCTATTGAACTTCTTGAAAATAACACGCAGAGCCTTGTTCACAACCGAAACACCGTTATACATGACCATGTACCAAACGGAATGTAAACGGCTGGCTGTGAGGCTCCAGTATTGTCCCAGGCTATGTTTTCTGTGCTCTGTACACTTCAAGTCTCGTCCTGGCCCTCAGCTCTGCCGGGCCGCGACAACGTTAACCCGCGACATGAGAGGAATTCCGAAAATAGAAAGGACTCTGAGCTCACCGTTCACCGGAGCGATGTTTGCGTGTCTCCGTCCGCTCCAGCGAAGCTTCACAGTAAAATGGCTGCAACAACAGCGGCTCTGAGAGGAGCGGTGGGCGGGGCGGGGCTAGGGAGAGGGCGAGAGAGAGAGAGAGCGAGCGAGAGAGAGAGAGAGAGACGTTCGGTTTGCTGAGAGGAGCGGTGGGCGCGGCGGGGCTAGAGAGGAACAGGCGCTCGGTTCGCTGAGAGGGGCGGTGGGCGGGGCTTTGGGCGGGGTTAGAGAGCGGCTGAAAACACAAAAGACCCTTAACTATAACGCCAACCCAGGGCCGGCCCTAGTTTTTCTGGTGCCCTAGACGGGACCAACATTGGTTGCCCAACCCCCCCCCCCCCCCCCCTTAGGCCAACATTCTTTGGCCTAAGGAGGGCCACTCTGTCCCATGTCTTTTTGGAAGCCTGTCGAAAATGCCAATTGGCGGGTTATACTAGTATGAATATACTAATATTAGTGCTGAGTCTGAATATTCGGATAATCGTACGTCAGGTAGGTATTTCAAATCTCAATTCAGTTCAATTTATAATATAGTGTAAGTGTACCCCCTGGTTCGGCTGTAGTTCTAACACATGAGAGTTCTAGGAAGGAGGGGGGCGTGTTATCACCATGGTTACGACCCATATTGTGGTTTTGATGTGTTACATGTATACAGATACACATCCACACCTGCAGCCACACACACACAGATGCACATGCACAAACACACAAACACACACACACCCTCACTCACACACACACACACACACACACACACACACATACACAGACAAATGTATATTCATACACATATATAAACATACACATGCGTATAAGCATACACATACGCTTATACGAGCATATAGGAAAATGATGGAAAAAGTGTAATGTGCTGAAGTTTTCAGGGCGCTGGGAAACAGTAGAGAGGGTCAAGCAGGACAGGAGCGGGGAGCTAAGTGTCATCAATGTCCGCAGCGCACGCCGTGGACATTGCCAGGCGCAGAGAAACGGGTCAGGGGGATGTGTCAACCTGAATGTGTTCAAGCTCTCAGTTGACATTTAAACTTGTAAACAAGCAGGCTATATTAAGAGATCTGTCGGGCAGGAACCCAGAACAAATGACCAATAAGCAAGCGTGGTCACGGGGGTGGGGGTGGATGGAAGCCCTGATGAAAGAGATCAATCGATGGGTGAATGACATTGATGTTCCGTTTTTACGGTGCCCTGAGAATAAAACACCTTCGCGCTAATGGTCCTCTGTCCCTCTCCTCTTTGCAAACCACTCGGTTATTCCCACAACACCCACGGCAACTTTGTGATACTGTTTTAGGACCGTCGTTGTGTTATGAGCATTACAACGAGCCAAGCCTAACCCTCTCTCGGACGCCACCGTCAACATCAACCGCTGCCCAGACGGAGCTTCACAAATCCACACACACCACGGAATCAGGATCAGAGTTGCTTTTATTACATCTTAACGTACAAGTACGCAAGAGTAAAATTCTTAGGCTTGGATCCTCAACAGTCACATAGCAGCATCAATACAAGATCAATAACAAAGTAAGTAATAATAAATGATAATAAGTAGCAACATCAATACAACAATGTGTTCAAGTGGTAGTGGTACCAGCCACGGGGGTAGTGCAATAAATAAATAAAATGCTGTGCAAAATACAGAAAATAACGCAGATAATCAAATAACGGGTTGTTGTAGTGTGCGTGGGGTTGGTTTGGGGATAATGGATGCTCAGTCTACTTTAAGCTAAACATCTGAGGAACAAATGGCCTTGATGCTTGATAGGGTAGCTGCCAAGAAAATGGTTCCAACCGATTGGAAATCACCTACACTGCCCTGCTTTAAGAAATAGCTCAGTGAACGGACTCCGGTCAGAACTGGACCAAAATATTTGGACAGTGAGCCAGTTGAGGCAATTAAAACATTCCCAGCTGATAAGGCGGCAGGCCCAGATGAGTTTGGTGGGGAATTCTACAAGGCATTTCATAAGACACTTGCCCAACTGCTTCTCAGGATGATCAATGACGCCAATAAAAATAATCGATTTCCGAAGTCGCTGTACGATACATATACATGTATTTTGTTAGCCAAGGAGGAAACGCAACCCAACAGTTACAGTCCCATCCCTCTCCTCAACCTTGACCAAAAGTCTATCACAAAAATACTAGCTAATAGATTGGGGAGGCAATCTCATCAATTATCCACGCTGACCAAACAGAGTTTATCCCAGGTCGATTGTCGTGCGTCGGCTCCTGAACGATTTCTGTGCTAACCAAGTCGGGGTTTCCAGAGCGGCCATCTTGTTCCTAGATGCGGAAAAAGCGTTTGATCAGAGAGCGGTGGTCCTACATGTCCGACACACTTCAAAGACTTGGGTTTGGGGATTTCTTTATTGCATGGGTTAAAATGCACTTTCTTTGCCCAACATCCTCCACCTCAGTAATAATCAGAAATCTGGACCTTTCAACTTTCAGCGTGGGGTTAGACAGGGAGACCCTTTTGTCTTCCTCACTCTTTGACGTCGCCCTGCCGCCCCTCGCAATAGGAATCAGGACTCACCCAAATATCAGGGGTATTAAGATAGGAAACCTGGAAAGCTGTTGGGGTAAGAGTGAGTTTATGCCTCTATCGGACAGTATAGATTCAGATTTCCTCAATGATCTACCATTTAAACTAGTATGCGATTACTTCACATATCTAGGACTAAAAAATACCCCCAAATCCTTTGCCAACATGATCCCAAACTGAACATCGAGAAGCGGCGGATTCTGCGCTTATCTATGGTGGGGCGTATCAACGCAATTAAGATTTGCTTCTTCCTCGATCTTTTTTTTTTCAGTCTGATGACATTTGGAATGAAGGTTTGACCAGAATCCAAACTTGCTCAATTAATGTCATGTACAAACCGATTAAATTCAAAGTCATCCACAGACTCCACTATTCAAAGACCAAACTACACAGAGTGTATCTGTTTCTCCAGTGTGAGATAGATGCAAAGGTGCAGAGGGCTCTTTCATGCATCTTTTCTGGCTCTGTCCTCATTTACAAACATTTTGGTGTGAAATATTCCAGTGGTTTTCCGGGGTCTGTGGAAAGGACATTCCTCCCTATCCAGAACTCGCACTCTTTGGATGCTCAGTCTACTTTAAGCTACACATCTGAGGAACAAACGGCCTTGTTGCTTGATAGGGTAGCTGCCAAGAAAATGGTTCCAACCGATTGGAAATCACCTACACCGCCCTGCTGTAAGAAATAGCTCAGTGAAATGATTATAATCAGACAGATGGAGAGAATATGCTTCTATAAATAGAAAGCGCCCAATAGATTTCTGAACATATCATGGTCCATTCATCGACGATCTCAAAGATGAATAATTGTTAATTCTACTCTGTAGGGATGCAACCCTGTACTCTAGCCTTTATCTGTATTATTGTAATACCAGACTAACTTTTTGAAAATTGCTGATCATGATATATTAACATATAATCTGGCAGATTTTTCTTTCCTTTATTTTTGGTAATTTGTTTGTTTACATGTGTGTTGAATATAAAACGGAATGACTGAAAATAAAAAAATAATAAAACAAAAAAATCCAAAAGGATCAGTTGATGAAACAGATCTTGCGGCGGTGATCTCCGTCGGCTCCAGTTCAGGCAGGCAAAGATACGCACGATGGATCTCCCTTTTCCTTCGATCCTTTTCTCTCAGAATATGCAAATACTCATTAGGAAAAAAACATTGTTTGGTTCCGGGGGCAACGTTCTTATTTTACATCGACGGGGGCGCCCTAACGGCTTACTTGGCGCCCCCCCATGGATGGTTGCCCTGGGCAACAGCCAATAAGGCCTACGCCCAGGGCCAGCCCTATCATGACCCTTAGCACTAATCCTTAACTTTCAACCCTGACCCTTAACTATACTATAACCCTGACCCCTAACCTTAAACCCTTACCCTTTTCAATAGCCCTGACCCCTAACCTTAAACCCTTACCTTAAACCCTTACCCTTTTCAATAACCCGGCCCCTAAATCCCAACCCTTTAACCCTTAAGGTCTAACTCTTCCCCTTAACCTAAAGCATACACTACATGGTCTTACACACCATTTGTTTGTCAAATTAGGGTTATGGAACTAAATCACATGGTTGCGAGCTCCAATGTGGTTGTATAGTGATATAGTATATATTGTAGTGGTCATATAGTGATATAGTATATATTGTAGTGGTCATATAGTGATATAGTATATATTGTAGTGGTCATATAGTGATATAGTATATATTGTAGTGGTCATATAGTGATATAGTATATATTATTTGTATAGTGGTCATATAGTGATATAGTATATATTGGTTGTATAGTGGTCATATAGTGATATAGTATATATTGTAGTGGTCATATAGTGATATAGTATATATTATTTGTATAGTGGTCATATAGTGATATAGTATATATTGGTTGTATAGTGGTCATATAGTGATATAGTATATATTGGTTGTATAGTGGTCATATAGTGATATAGTATATATTGTTTTTATAGTGGTCATATAGTGATATAGTATATATTGTTTTTAGTGGTCATAGTTATATAGTATATATTGGATGCATCAGGTGGTGAGGTCACTAGACGATGAGGTCATCAGGTGATGAGGTCACAAGTGTGAGGTCGTCAGTTAGCGAGGTCACAGGAGGGTAATGTCACTAGGGATGAGGTCATCGGGTGATGGTCACTAGAGATGGTCACTAGAGGGTGAGGTCATCAGGTGATGAGGTCACTAGAGATGAGGTCACTAGAGATGGTCACTAGAGGGTGAGGTCATCAGGTGATGAGGTCACTAGAGATGAGGTCACTAGAGGGTGAGGTCATCAGGTGATGAGGTCACTAGAGATGGTCACTAGAGGGTGAGGTCATCAGGTGATGAGGTCACTAGAATCGCTCCAGACTGGAAGGCTTCACGCTCGTCCTTTCCTTGATATGGTGAGTTTGGATTGTTTTCAGATGGCCGAGAGACCTTCGGAGAGAAGGGCCAAACGAGAGAGCGAGGTTCCTGAACATAGAGACGAGGGACCAGAGGGACAGAGGGTTTTATTCTTGTAACAGAGTCCTTTACAGCAGCGACAGCACCATGGGACAGTAGGCCCAGTACTGCAGCTCTAGGAGAACATTGAACAGGGGTTGGTGAACTTCCGTCAGATACCTTGGGACGGAGTGAAATAACCTTACAGGAAAGACACAAAGACACCAACTCTGTCTGTCTACCTGTTTTCTGTAGTGGCCATATTGGCACCAGTTATAGCCTGTGATGGGGGTGAAGATGTTTTACATCTGTTAACACAAAGCTGGGATGCCAGCCATTAAAGCGCTTACAATTATAGCTCTCTTAACACACACACACACACACACACACACACACTGAGTGCTGTATGTGTGTGTGTGTGTGTGTCTTGTCTCTAGATGTTCAGAGTCTTCTTGATGGAGAAGATGATATCTTTGATCTGTGGGAGGCTGTTGTCCTCCAGGATCTTGGCGTAGGGCATGGGGATGTCCACCCCCGTTACCCTGGTAACCGGAGCATCCAGGTAGTTAAACGCTGGCCCTGGAGGAGGAGAGGACAAACCCCACTGTAACCATGGAAACGCACTGTAACCACGGAAACGCACTAACCCTGGGAACACACTAACCATGGGGACACACTGTAACCACGGAAACAGGTTTTAACCAGACTAACCATGGAAAGAGACTTACCAGGCTGTAATCATAGAAACTAACTTTATTAGGAAGCATGTTGTAGACAGTGTGTCCCCAGTCAGTGCAGGGAGGATATGGATTCCTACCCTCCATGATGCGAGCGCAGATCTCGGCTCCAACTCCAAACTGCGG
Source organism: Lota lota (assembly GCA_026745465.1). Taxonomy (NCBI): domain Eukaryota; kingdom Metazoa; phylum Chordata; class Actinopteri; order Gadiformes; family Lotidae; genus Lota; species Lota lota. The sequence continues at coordinate 829,586 of JACYXH010000427.1, read as the reverse complement.
CCAGCCGCCCTCCACCGTCACCAGGTGGTTGGTCTTCATCACGCTGGCCTCGATGCAGTCCACGTCCAGGGGCCGGATGCTGCGCAGGTTCACCACCTGGTCCACATCACATCAGCACTTAGCGGAAGACACTTAACGCTGTTGTCCTGCAGAGGGCGCCATAGTGTATTCACCCCCTAGCCAATTGGCTTCACCCACGTTCAGTTCTGTAGGGCCAGGTTCATTTAATAAACGATGGCGGACCCCAACGTTAAAGCACGCAAAAGATGAATTTGCACCATTTTTTTTTTAATATTGTATGCAATATTTACTGAATTGAAATACATATCGCATCAGCACTCAAAAAGTTTGGTCAACAGCGAATAGTGAGGCCCCTGCCAACTCCCGTCTCCATTAACCACCTAGGTGGTTAACAATTGGTTAGGTGGTTAACGAGGTGGTTAATCACCTCGTTAACCACCTAGTACAACCTCACAGGGGAGGAAATGAGGATATGGAAACAGGAAGTTACCTCACACTCCACGCCCTCCTTGGCCAGGACGGCGGCGGCGTCCAAACAGTGGCTCACGTAGCGCGAGTGAGACACCAGGGTCACATGACTTCCTGGAAGACAGGAAGAGCCTCACCAAAACATTCTCCTTCCAAAAACATACAACCTACTTAACATACCAGGTACCTCATTAACATACCAGGTAGATATCTGTATAACACACTACCTACTTAATGTACCAGGTACCTCATTAACATACCAGGTAGATATCTGTATAACCCACTACCTACTTAGTATACCAGGTACCTCATTAACATACCAGGTAGATATCTGTATAACCCACTACCTACTTAACATACCAGGTACCTCATTAACATACCAGGTAAATATCTGTATAACCCACTACCTACTTAACATACCAGGTACCTCATTAACATACCAGGTAGATATCTGTATAACCCACTACCTACTTAACATACCAGGTACCTCATTAACATACCAGGTAGATATCTGTATAACCCACTACCTACTTAATATACCAGGTACCTCATTAACATACCAGGTAGATACTGTATCTGTATAACCCACTACCTACTTAACATACCAGGTACCAAATGAACATACCAGGTAGATATCTGTATAACCCACTACCTACTTAACATACCAGGTACCAAATGAACATACCAGGTACCAAATGAACATACCAGGTAGATCCCTGTATAATAAACTAACAAATGAACATACCAGGTGATACACAGGGTTTGAGAGCCAATCAACTCCCAGACTTCCACAAGGTGCCGGTTTGAATCCTACCTTGCCTCTCGACCTTGGCCTTGCCGAAGGGAATGGTGAAGTCTTTGGACTGGGACTCCTCGGACATCTCAAAGGGAACCCCGTACATCAGCTCGTTCTCCAGGAACACCACTGGAGAACCGGGAAGAGACACGGGGACAACATGCTCTAGATCAGGGGCTCCAAAACCTTTCAGCCCGCGACCCCCCCCCCCCCCCCCCCCCCAACAACGGTGCCAGAGACTCATTGTCCTCGGTCTCTAGGTGATGGCAGCGATTAGAGATGGACTTGTGGGTCTAGGGGCTACCTGCTCTGGCACCAGCCCCCTGAGGAGGTTCTTAAACCAATATGTTTAACCTTGTCATTACCATGTGAGAGTTTACGTTTATCAATGGATATAGTTCATCAATACAGTATTCATTTTCTCAGACATTATTAGTTAACCTTGAGCTAACAGACCCATGTAGGGTGAACCTCTCTGAGCTAACAGACCCATGTAGGGTGAACCTCTCTGAGCTAACAGACCCATGTAGGGTGAACCTCTCTGAGCTAAGAGACCCATGTAGGGTGAACCTCTCTGAGCTAACAGACTGGCCCATGTAGGGCGAACCTCTGAGCTAAGAAACTCATGTTGGGTGAACCTCTGAGCTAACGGACCCATGTAGACTAGTATAAGCGAGGTGGGGGACTCACCAGGGTTGTCGTCTCTGATGGCCGCCTTGAGCAGACCTCTGGCATCCTCAGCACTCCACGGACTCACAACCTTCAGACCCGGACAGTGGCCGTACCTGAACACACGACGACACATTAAAACATGCTAGGCTAAGGCTAAGCGACCCTGCCATGGCTAATAACAAGTCACCCTGCTAGGCAAATGCTAAGCTAGGCTACACTAATGCTATGCTAACGCCATGCTAACGCTAAGAAAAAGCTAAGCTAATGCTACGCTTATGCCACGCTAACACTAATGCTAAGCTAATGCCGAGCTAATGCTTAGCTAATGCTGAGCTAATGCTAAAATTATGCTAAGCTAAACTACGCTTAGCCACGCTAACACTAATTTTAAGATATTGCTAAGATGATGCTAAACTAATGCTAATGCTAAGCTAATGCTAAGCTAATTATATGCTAAAGCTAAACTAATGCTAGCCGAATGCTAAACTAAGCTAATTCTAGGCTAATTAGGATAATGCTAGGCTAATGCTAAGCTAATGCTAGGCAAATGCTAGGCAAATGCTAAGCTAGGCTAATGAGGGTAATGCTAAGCTAGGCTAATGCTAATCTAACATGTGAGGCTAATGGTAAACTGCCGTGCTAGGCTAACCCACCATGCAGCGAAACACTGGGAGTGTTGAGCGGCGACGCCGGCTGAGGCCCCGTTGGGACCCCTGAAGACGATGGGAACGGACTGGCGGCCAGCGGACATGTAGTTGGTCTTAGCTGCAGAGTTGATGACCTGGTCGATGGCTTGCATGGAGAAGTTAAAGGTCATGAACTCACAGATGGGCCTGAGACCAGCCTGCAGGGAAACATTGCACAACAACAGTTACTAGACTCATTGGTCCTCATCCACATGGACTGCCTGGCTGGACTCTGAAAGACTCACATTAGCGCAGAGTCGTATGCGAGTGTCTTCTTTAGTTTTCCAGGCTGCGCGCATAAAGTTTCATTTGGGTATTTAGTTGCTGCCAAGCTCTGTATAAATCAACCACATATAGAAATGGCTAATGTGATTTCCTTATGTGGATTCCAGGGTTAAATGATCGCTTAAGTCATGAACTCCTCCAAATGCGTTGGGAATGGTTGAACAACGAAATGAAACAGCCTTGCTGCAGGCGTGCCAACAATAACTGTGACTGCTATGGGGCTAGTGTTTGTGACGACGCCTGTCATCAAAAACTGTCCCCAGTGTGTGACTACAGGTGTGTGGAGACAGGTGTGTGACCACAGGTGTGTGGAGACAGGTGTGTGACGACAGGTGTGTGGAGACAGGTGTGTGGAGACAGGTGTGTGACGACAGGTGTGTGGAGACAGGTGTGTGACGACAGGTGTGTGGAGACAGGTGTGTGGAGACAGGTGTGTGGAGACAGGTGTGTGGAGACAGGTGTGTGGAGACAGGTGTGTGGAGACAGGTGTGTGACCACAGGTGTGTGGAGACAGGTGTGTGGAGACAGGTGTGTGACCACAGGTGTGTGGAGACAGGTGTGTGACTACAGGTGTGTGGAGACAGGTGTGTGGAGACAGGTGTGTGACGACAGGTGTGTGGAGACAGGTGTGTGACCACAGGTGTGTGGAGACAGGTGTGTGCCCGCAGGTGTGTGACGACAGGTGTGTGACCACAGGTGTGTGACCACAGGTGTGTGACCACAGGTGTGTGACCACAGGTGTGTGACCAGAGATTTGTGGAGCCAGGTGTGTCGCTTGGATGCTTACCATAGCAGCTCCAACCGCAATGCCAGTAAACCCCATCTGTAAAGACACACACAATGGCATTAGTTGGGCTTGAAATCAATAGGAAGTGACATCACAGACTAACCTCAGTACAAAATAACACACGCCCCCACGCCGGCTGTGTCTCCAGTTCTTTGAATAAATGAATACCAATAATACATTAATTTGTATTACGCTAATAAATAATATTACATCTGTGGACTAACCTCAGTGATCGGAGTGTCGATGATTCGTTGGTCTCCATACTTCTTCCACAGACCTCGGCTCACCTACACACACACACACACACACACACACACACACACACACACACACACACACACACACACACACACACACACACACACACACACACACACACACACACACACACACACACACACACACACACACACAGTGGTTATGACCATGTATGTAGTGATGATGTGTTACTGTGTGTGTGGGTTCGGTGAGGTTACAGTGCGTGTTGACCTCTGACCTTGTAGGCTCCATCGTACTGGGCCACCTCCTCTCCCAGTAGGAAGACCCTCTCGTCCCGCTCCAGCTCCTCGTCCATGGCCTGGTTCAGCGCATCCCGAACCGTCACCTGGACCCACAAACACTCAACAATATAGCACGCAATACTGCAAAAATACTCATTCATACACTATAATACACAATACTGCAGAAATACTCACACTATAATACACAATACTGCAGAAATACTCATTCATACACTATAATACACAATACTGCAGAAATACTCACACAATACACAATACTGCAGAAATACTCATTCATACACTATAATACACATGGCTGCACAAATACTCATTCATACACTATAATACACAATACTGCACAAATACTCATTAATACACTATAATACACAATACTGCAGAAATACTCATTCATACAACAATATAACAGACCAGGGGTCGGCAACCTGTGGCTCTTTCATCCCTGTGGCTTTGGAAAATAGTTAAAATGTTTTATTCTAGTTCGTTCGTTTTTAAAAAATGTAATTAAAGATTTCTATAAGATTATGGTGATCTTGTAACATTAAAATAAAACGTGTTACATTTTTTTGTCGCTCTAAATATGCGTCACAACCGCCGATGTGCGACGCCGGCCGGCCGGCGTTTGTTTTAGCGTTTCGACCCCCGGTAGGCCAACCACGGAGAACCCCAAGAAAAGAAAAGCTTCCGAAGATAACACAACGTTTGATGCTACGTGGGCAGATTCCTTTGCTTTAACCGCTGACCAAACTGGTTTGACGGTATGCTTAATACGTGGTGAGACATTGTCAAACAACAAAAAGTCAAATGTTGCCAGACATTTCCAGAATAAACACACAGCCTTTTGCTGAAAAGTATCCGGATGGAGATGAGAGAAAAGAAAAGTCGTTTCGGAGCTGATGCGGAAGGTTGATCTGCGCAAAGATCATTCCAAGAAGTGGATGAAGTCTGCAAATTCAACTACATATGCTAGATTTGTGGTCGCTCAGGAAATAGTCAGGCACGGGAAGCCGTTCACTGATGGAGAATATATAAAATAATCATTCATTAAGATTTCAGAACATCTATTCACAGACTTTAAAAACAAGAGTGAAATTGTGCAGAAAAATCAGAGATATGCCTCTCTCTGCGAAGACAGAACCATAAAAATGGCAGAAAACATCACCAGACAGCAAATTAAAGACATCAACTCAGCTGTGCTGTACTCAACCGCCTGTGAGGAGTCCAAAGACAAAAGCGATATTGAACAAATAGCGCTGCTCTGCCGATATGTGAACTCTGCTGGGCCACAGGAAGAAATGATGGCGTTGATACCACTACCAACCACGGGGGCATCTGTGAGGCTGTCTTGGATTGTTTAAGAGCCAAAGACATAAGCACCACCCACCTGGTGTCGGTGGCTGCTGACGGGGCACCGAGTGTGACAGGAGCGCATAAAGGCTGTGTGGCTTTACTGCAGAAGTCGCTGGGGTGGACGCTGCTGACGATTCACTGCATCCTGCGCCAAGAGGCATCGTGCGCTCAAACAGTTCCTCCGGAACGCACAGAAGTAATGAATGTCGTCATTCAGATTGTCCATCAAATAACGGCAAAAAGGTTTCAATCCCCGTCAGTTCCGTTGGTTACGGGACGAGGTGGAGAGCGCACGCATTCTGATCTCCTGCTGCGCAACAAAGTCCGGTGGCTGTCCAGAGGGGAGGTGCTGAAACGCTTTGCCCGCGTGTCTGGAAGATGTGAAAACCTTCCTGGGCAGCAAAGGGCTCACCTTTCCTGAGCTGGAACAGCCAGAGTGGCTGGAAAGGCTAAACTTCGTGGTAGATGTGACAGCGCACCTGAACACGCTGAATACAACTCTTCAGGGGAAAGGAGGCACAGCCCTGCAGATGCTGGAGGGGGTTTTGGCATTCGAGCGCAGGTTGACAGTGTTTGCCAGAGAGGTACACTGTCTCACTTCCCCTCTTTGAGAGAGTTCAAACAAGCTCTCAATATGATAAATTCAGAATTGTTGCAGTCTGCAATGACCGCAATGCAAACATCGTTTAGGAAATGATTCTGTGAGTTCAGGGAGGAAAACAACAACATTATCCTTCCCGGTCACTCCCCTGACCACCGATCCATCCCTATTGAATATGGCTCCATTTGCAGCTGTAAGTCAACCCGATCTTGAGATGGAACTGGTTGACATATATGGGTGTCTAAGTTCAAACGCTTGACAGCTGATCTTGAAGATGTTGCCCGTCAGAAGGTCATTCTTACTCAGAATCCCAAATGGTGTGATTTTGAAAACCAGACAAACTTGTGTTCGAAGCATGGAATGCCATCCCCGACACTTGTATGCATTTGGAGTCCTGTCGATCTTCGGATCCACATACATGTGAGCAGGTCTTCTCCAACATTTTATTAAAAACAAACTCACAGACGACAGCTTACAATCCTGTGTGAAGATGAAGGTGAAGATGAAGGGGACGTCTTGCAGCCCCGATGTGCAGACGCTGTGCGCTGAGGTTCAGGAGCAAAAGTCTCATTAACCAAGTAAAATAAATATTTGAATTGGCTATTATTTTGCAAATATATATTTTACATTATTCAGTGAAGTGGTCCTTTTTTTTATTCAGGTTGACAGCTGACTGCCCGCTCCAGTAAACGCGATAAAAGGATGACGGCACACAGAAGCAGACGGCATTTTTGGTTTGCTGCAGGTGGAAATTTAAGTTCGGCTTTTAATTTCCTAAATATGACGAGGACTCAAATATACATTATTTTATTTGAAAGTAACCTTCAACGCACCGCAGTTCAAAATGTTTTTGTTGCATGCAGAAATATATTTTCTTTGTAGCAGTTCATTGATTTCATAAATGCAACACACTATCGTTTTTTTTTAATACATAGCATAAAGGTAAAAAACGATATATGCAGTGACATCTTCGTTTTAGATGTCAAAAGGGTTTTGTGGCTCCCGGTGTTTTCTTTTCTGTGGGAAACGGGGTCCAAATAGCTCTGAGTGTTGAAGGTTGCCGACCCCTGACATACACTACTGCAGTTACATATACTGTAGACATCGAGTTAAGTTCACTAATACAGAGCCACATATAAACATATTGTGTTCTTGTACCAACAAACCAAAGCTAATTCATTGTATGTGAAACGCTTACTTTCTGATTCCAGTCTGGAGTTAATAAATACACTCGTAGTCGTTGATGGAAGTCATAGAGTGGAGATAAATGAGTCTTCTACACTGCTGTGCTCTGGCATGACAGCCCTCTATTTCCACCTGAACCTCCCCAGACACGCTACATCATACGTGCATGTTGTATAATAGTCAATATTATTAAATGCTCTCCAGCCCGGAGGACGGAGCAGCTCGCCCATAAGCTGAGAACTGACATCGGACAGACCTGCACTGGAGCCGGGGCGCTTCTGTGAAACTCCCGCCGCAGGACAACCGACGCAGCATTCTGTAGAAGACAATCCGGTGTCATGAAAATGAACCACACGACTTAATATGATGCTATTATTACAATAAAACCTGTAATAAAACGTATAATTTACCCTTCCAAAGCGAAGAACACACCTCATGGACGCCATCTTTGCACTGTCCTCTGTAACCCTGTAGGCGGGGCTTAGGACGTCACAAGAGATACCAGCCAATCACAATGGTCGGTGATGACGCGAGGGTGCCTTGCCTTCACCGTAAGCCAATCCCTTATTGTTGTTGAGGTGAAAGGCGGAAGAGAATGGCAGCACTACATAAAGCTCCCAAGGACAAGCGAACCGCAGTAAAACATTTGGACGATAAAATATTTTTGTGTTTTATATTTTGCTTTTTATATTTTAGAAGACCGACTGTGTTATTTTTCCTTTCTCTCCTTTTTTAAACTGCTTTGGCAATATAAATGTATATTTTCCATGCCAATAAAGCTTTTTGAATTCAACTGAGTGTAATAATAATGAGAGGGTGGTATAAAGATCATGTTCCTTCACACTGATTTTAAACACATAAATAAAAAATAAAATAAAAAAAACATTAATAATAATAATAATAAAAGGCCAGACCATCTAAATTACACTCGAGTGTCGAATGTGACCGATGTATCACAGCGAAGGCGGATTCAGCCCACGGTTCTGGGACTGCTCTAAACTAGCAGGGATTTGGGTTACTGTGTTGAGATCTACAGATTTACAACCAAAAGTAGAGATGGCCATCCTTGGGGTACCGGGTAATGACCATTCACTGACAAAAAGACACCATCGCTTTTGCCACTCTAGCCAGGAGAAGGATCGTGTTGGAGTGTCTGCCAAAGCACCTAAAGCATCGGTCTTGGCTTAGTTACTTGAGGCTTTTTCCTTGGTTGAAAAAGATCAAATGCTACATTTAGGGGACCAACCAAACGTAGTTTGATTTGGGACCGTATGATATCCTACTTTAAATGGTTCAAAACCCTCCTTCTAAAGTGACCTTCGCACCACTTTCTCTTACTTTGTCTCCCCCCTTTATAATAAGGACCCCCCAGGTGTGTTGTGGTTGTGGTCCGGTCTCATGGCGTGAGGACAAAACCCCGATACAACTGAGCAGTATGCAAGCCAGAACTTTGTCTCTGTTGGTAATTTTTTGTTGCTGTTTTTATTTCTATTTCTTTGTTGTTCTGTTTTGGTTTCTCTCCTTCTGTATTCCTCCAACTCCATTCAATTACGTGTGACAAGTGTATTTTATGTACTGTATGTATGTAACTAAATGTATATGTTACTGCATTGAGATAAACCTTAACTTGACTTAATATTTATCTAGGCAGCTCGGGTTATGGGTGGAAAACCCAGATGTGTCAAGGATGGACCACAGTCGAGCGATGACAGATTACAGCTGTTTATTCACCACCTCCCTTTATATATACAGTATTTACACGGTATATAGAGAGAGAGTCATCATACTCAGTGTCAATACAGCTATAATTTATATATATATATATATATATCTATGTGTATCATTTCAGTTATAATATGAAACCAATATGAAAAACGAACAGGCAAATCAATATGGTTGGACACGTGCATGGATCTCCAGGGGGAGTCGAGTGGTTTGAGGGGGTCCCGGGTGGTCCTGCTGCCCGGGTTCACTCAGGACGGTTAAGGCTTTTATTGGATCCGGTCCAGCCTCAGGGTCCAATGCCCCACCTCCTTTGAGAAGCTTGCCATCGACAGTAGTCACTTAATACCGGACATGTAGATATGAATCACCCCCAGGGTACAGGGTACTGCAGAGTGTAGGGGACTGCAGGGTAGAGGGAGCTGCAGGCTGCAGGGTACTGCAGTATCAAGGGTATCACAGGGTACAGGGTAATGCAGGGTACTGCAGGGGGTAATGCAGGCTACTGCAGGGTACAGGGTATTGAGGGGTACAGGGTGCTGCAGGGTACTGAAGGGTACTGCAGTATCAAGGGTATCACAGGGTACAGGGTAATGCAGGGTACTGCAGGGTGCAGGGTACTGCAGGGTGCTGCAGGGTGCAGGGTACTGCAGGGTACAGGGTATTGAGGGGTACAGGGTGCTGCAGGGTGCAGGGTGGTACAGGGTACTGCAGGGTACAGGGTACTGCAGGGTGCTGCAGGGTGCAGGGTACTGCAGGGTACAGGGTATTGCAGGGTACTGCAGGGTACAGGGTACTGCAGGGTACTGCAGGGTACAGGGTACTGCAGGGTGCAGGGTACTGCAGGGTGCTGCAGGGTGCAGGGTACTGCAGGGTACAGGGTGCTGCAGGGTGCAGGGTGGTACAGGGTACTGCAGGGTACAGGGTACTGCAGGGTGCTGCAGGGTACTGCAGGGTGCTGCAGGGTACAGGGTACTGCAGGGTACAGGGTACTGCAGGGTGCTGCAGGGTGCAGGGTACTGCAGGGTACAGGGTATTGCAGGGTACTGCAGGGTACAGGGTATTGCAGGGTACTGCAGGGTGCTGCAGGGTGCAGGGTACTGCAGGGTACAGGGTATTGCAGGGTACTGCAGGGTACAGGGTATTGCAGGGTACTGCAGGGTACAGGGTATTGCAGGGTGCTGCAGGGTACAGGGTATTGCAGGGTACTGCAGGGTACAGGGCACTGCAGGGTGACGGTATTGTGTGTCTTGCAGTCCAAGGCGTCTTCTTTGACCCAGGGAACCACGGTGCAGTTGAGTGGGCTTGTCCGAGTGAAAGTGATGGGTGTCAAGTGTTGGGTGAGTGTTAAGTGTTGGGTCGGTGGTTGGTGATATGTGTTTGGTTGGTGGTTGGTGTTAGGTGGTGGGTGGTGGTTGTAGGTGGTGGGTGGGTGGTGGTTCTTAGTTGTCAGGTGCTGGGTGGGTGTTGGGTCTGTCTGGTCTGATGTCTATCCTTCAGCAGTCGCAGGGGCTGATGGGAAAGTTCACTGTTCCAGCCAATCACTGCAGGGCTGCTGTGTTGTGTTGTAGCCATGGTAACGGTGTGGGGAGGATGTGATGTCACAGAGGGGGCCGGCTGTGGTTCAAAGTCTCCGTCTTCTTCAGGTGGACCTTACTGAAGCCCTGGATGGAGCTGAGCAGGGCCCCTCGACCTGCGACCCCGTTGGAGGAGGGCGGGGGAGGGGGCTGGCAGGAAGGAGGAGCGGGAGGAGCAGGAGGAGGAGGAGGAGGAGGAGGAGCCTGTAGTCCTGCAGAGATCAGAGGATATGAAGAGTATTAACCACCATGGAGGCAAAGCACCGCATCACTGAGGCCGTTTCCATGGCTACACTGAACTGAACGCTGGGACCACCCATGATGAACCTACCTACCTACCTCCTACCCATGATGCACCTACCTACCTCCTACCCATGATGAACCTACCTCCTACCCATGATGCACCTACCTACCTCCTACCCATGATGCACCTACCTACCTCCTACCCATGATGCACCTACCTACCTCCTACCCATGATGCACCTACCTACCTCCTTCCCATGATGCACCTACCTACCTCCTTCCCATGATGCACCTACCTACCTCCTACCCATGATGCACCTACCTACCTCCTACCCATGATGCACCTACCTACCTCCTACCCATGATGCACCTACCTACCTCCTACCCATGATGCACCTACCTACCTCCTACCCATGATGCACCTATCTACCTCCTACCCATGATGCACCTACCTACCTCCTACCCATGATGCACCTACCTACCTCTATACATTAGGACTGAGAACAGACAAACAGGAAAACATTCAAGACAGACAGAGAGACGGACGGAGGTGGGGGAGGGGAAAGGAGGTGGTAGTAGAGGAGGTGGAGGTCATTTAGGAGGACATGGAGGTTTAGGGAGGAGGTGTGCCCCTGATACAGAACAGGTGACGTGTGATATCAAGAAGAGTTGCTATAAGGGATGTGAAACAGACGTCACTCGACATGTTTAGAGGTTGCTGCCTCTGTTCTGTTGGTTCTGCCTCACAAGATGGCGTCTGGCGTGACGTACGTTCACATTCCCTATAGGTAGAGCTCCCTCAATGCCATGTCTTGCTGCTGGTTAGTTTATGCTAGCTTCTAGTATGGCTAGCTGCCAGCATGGCTAGCTGCTAGTACTGCTAGCTGCTAGTGCAGCTAGCTGCCAGCATGACTAGCTGCCAAAATGGGTAGCTGCTAGTATGGCTAGCTGCCAGCATGGCTAGCTGCTAGTACGGCTAGCTGCTAGTACGGCTAGCTGCTAAAATGGGTAGCTACTAGTATGGCTAGCTGTTAGTACCCGAGCTGCTAGCACGGTTAGCTGTAAGTTCCGCTAGCTTTCAAATTATTGTTCATCGTCAATACTTCTTTCCACTTTTCATCCTTTCTTCATCGTTCAACAGAAGAAAGGAGAACCCTGCTAGCCTCTGCAGCTAC
>JACYXH010000427.1:802500-810000 GCA_026745465.1 Lota lota | reverse complement strand
ACATGATACACAATGCGTCATCGAAATATGACACATTATATTAATTATATGCTTATTAATTATTTAATTGTTATTAGTGAAAAGATCCTTTAAGATATACCTGCCAGCTGTTCTCTGAAGACACACCCCTCTGGACTCTGATGATGTACTCCTGAGAGACGGACAGAGTCAGAGACCGAGTCAGAGTGAGACAGAGTCAGAGTCGGACAGAGCGAGATAGAGTCAGAGTAAGACAGAGACAGAGTGAGACAGAGACAGAGTGAGAGTCAGAGTGAGACAGAGACAGAGTGAGAGAGTCAGAGTGAAACAGGAAATAAAACGTCTAACCCTGGCAGTGTTAGTGCCTTGCTCTACCTACTGAGCCACTGAGGGAATATAACCCCTAACTGTGCTGTGGTAGTGCCTTGCTCTACCTACTGAGCCACTGAGGGAATATAACCCCTAACTGTGCAGTGGTAGTGCCTTGCTCTACCTACTGAGCCCCTGAGGGAATATAACCCCTAACTGTGCTGTGGTAGTGCCTTGCTCTACCTACTGAGCCACTGAGGGAATATAACCCCTAACTGTGCTGTGGTAGTGCCTTGCTCTACCTACTGAGCCCCTGAGGGAATATAACCCCTAACTGTGCAGTGGTAGTGCCTTGCTCTACCTACTGAGCCACTGAGGGAATATAACCCCTAACTGTGCTGTGGTAGTGCCTTGCTCTACCTACTGAGCCCCTGAGGGAATATAACCCCTAACTGTGCAGTGGTAGTGCCTTGCTCTACCTACTGAGGTACACAGGGATTTGAACCCACAACCCTGGCACTTCAATCACGCTGGGGAAGGTGAGACATGACTCCAGTAAACTGAACATGACCATTAGATACTCTTGATGCCTCAGATATCCTCTCTCTCGGCCACGCATTACGATGTTTCATGTCTGGTATTAAGGTAGAGATGGTTGAGTTTAACCAGTGTTTAGTCTGGTATGGTTGAGTTTAACCAGTGTTTAGTCTGGTATGGTTGAGTTTAACCAGTGTTTAGTCTGGTATGGTTGAGTTTAACCAGTGTTTAGTCTGGTATGGTTGAGTTCAACCAGTGTTTAGTCTGGTATGGTTGAGTTCAACCAGTGTTTAGTTTGGTATGGTTGAGTTCAACCAGTGTTTAGTCTGGTATGGCTGAGTGTAACCAGTTTACTCTGATGTGGTTGAGTGTAACCAGTTTACTCTGATGTGGTTGAGCCAGGATACGGAACTATAAGAGAAAGCAACCCATCATAAAAAAAAAAGAATATGAGAGGCTAGCACCTTGGATATTACTTCAGTTATTGCTTTAATGTGAACGCTGTTGTGTTCAGAATGACAACAGCGTTCACAATTAAACACAATACGTGTTGTGAATGATTAGCACCTGCCTGACCTCAACATGTGATTAGAGTTTACTGAGAGAATCTCTCAGTTAGGAGATTAGGAAAGACTTGTTCTCTGCCTTGATGTGTCTTAATAACCAATCTCTCTCTTTGGAACAGAGACAGTTCTATGTAGAGCTAGATAACCAACAACACATTAGACCCACACTGTTGGACCACAATAAATCATGTGGACTGTACTGGGCATTCAGTAGCATTTCAGATTTGGGAGGTCCAACATTAGCATGCTAGGCTACCAGAACAGCTAGCTCATCTGATCAGATATTAGCATGCTAGGCTACCAGAAGAGCAAACTCAGCTGATCAGTGTCAACAACAACCGGAACTGGGGGTCAACGCGAGACGACAGCAGCAACGAAATCAGCACCTTTTTCTAGAAAGATGACATTTTGTACATACGACACCACACGCACACACACACACTCACTCACACAAGGACTGTGCGTATGTTTGGTGTCAGAATCCCGAGACTAGAATCACTTTCCTTCTTCCACTCACCGTGTGAGACTGGAGGGTCTGGCTGGCTTCGATCACCGCGGCCAACGGCACGGTGTCATCCAGCAGCAACCTGCCGGCGGGCGGCTTGTCCGCCGAACACATCCCACTGCCCGGCCTGCTTCCCGGGCACGGCCCGCTCGGTGTGTGGATAACCGGGAGCGCTTCTCTGGAGCTGTTCTCGGACTGCTATAGTTTGATCGCAGCGTTACCAATAATCAATAATAAGCAAGCCCAGTCCGTCTTGACAGCAGAGTTGAAAACGTCATTTCTAACACATCCGGATGTCTACAAAGTAAAAGTTCGCCTCACAGTGGACGGTACCGTTCTGAGGAAACCGAAAGCCTTTATAAACCAGTGTTACAATGGTAGAGCAATATTCAGCTCCAACGCAGAGGAAGAACACACTCTGGTGTCCTCACCCCCTCCCCTTCAGTAGTTGTGTAAATTATTGCCACACTGATGGCTAATCTTAACTGAAAACAGGGGGTGACAATACTCAGCTGCTTTTGGTAATTGACAGAGTTTTGTAATGCACTTGGTCGGTTAAATATTACACAACGAGGCTTGAAACAATAAAGACACTTTCTGTTGAAATGGAAAGGATTCGGTTTCATTTTCATTTTCATTTAAATTCATTTTATTTTGGAGTGCGCCTGGAGCGCCCTCTGCGGGCCGTTTTAAACATAGCGTCCACACAGGACAACACACAATATCGTGAACAAGAAACCACGAGTGTACAGTAACCAGGGGCAACCAGCTTGGACACCGTAGTCCCACCCATCTCCTCCTCCTCCTCCTCCTCCTCCTCCTCCTCCTCCTCCTCCTCCTCTAGGTGTTCTCCTGGGGCACCATCAGCTTCACCTCCCCCTCCATCACCACCTTCTCCCCGGCGGAGCATCGCACCGCCAGGAAGGCGACCTCCATCCTGACCCTGGTGACCTCGGCCTCCGCCACCACCTCCTCCCCCACGTACAGCGGGTTGGGGAAGCGGAGGTTCTGCTGGAGGAGGACGCAGCCGGGCCCGGGCATCCTGGTGCCCAGCAGGGCGGACAGCAGCCCGTTGACTAGCACCCCGTGGACCACGGGGCGCCGGAAGGGGGTGGTGGCCGCGTAGCGGGGGTCCAGGTGCAGGGGGTTCCGGTCCCCGGTCAGCTGGGCGAACAGCTCCACGTCCCGGGGGGAGAAGGTCCTGGTGAGAGTGGAGCGCTGGCCCACGTGGACACACCTCCGCGGGACCACCCGGAACACACACACCCTCATGAGTCCAGCGCCAGGTCCCGACTGTTCCCGGTCAGCGCCAGCAGGTACGGCGACACCTGTGGAGAGGAGGACAGTCCATCACACCCCCCGTCGTAGGAGACGGTCCTACCTAGAGACCTACCCCAGGTAGGACATACGTTACATACGTCTGGGCTCCAGTATGGAAGAGGTTCTAGTAGGTCCAGTAGGACTACAGGGTGTAGCAGGAGGTTCTAGTAGGTCCAGTAGGACTACAGGGTGTAGGATGAGGTTCTAGTAGGACTACAGGGTGTAGCAGGAGGTTCTAGTAGGCCCAGTAGGACTACAGGGTGTAGGATGAGGTTCTAGTAGGACTACAGGGTGTAGGAGGAGGTTCTAGTAGGTCCAGTAGGACTACAGGGTGTAGGAGGAGGTTCTAGTAGGTCCAGTAGGACTACGGGGTGTAGGAGGAGGTTCTGCTCACCTGCAGAACCCTGAAGGCACAGCGCTGCTGCTGGAAGAATCCCAGGAGAGTGATGGAGCTCCACAACCTGACCAGACCCCTACACACACACACACACACACACACACACACACACACACACACACACACACACACACACACACACACACACACACACACACACACACACACACACACACACACACACACACACACACACACACACACACACACACACACACACACACACACACACACACACACACACACACACACGTTACTCTCCCAGACCATTTAAACAGGTTATTTAAGACCTGGTTCTAATAACAGGTTCTATCTCTAGGTCTACCTGCTATAAACCCTGAGCACAGCTGTCAGGGTGTCCTCTTCAAAGGTCAAAAGGTCAAAAGGGAAAGCTGCTCCCACCTGGAACACACACACACACACACACACACACACGTGAGACAGAGTAATTCCAGTGAGCAGGGAATCTAACCCGGACCTCTTCCTACCTCTCCGTAGAGACTCTTCAGACCAGTGGTGATCAGGTGTTTCAACTCAACTGCTGTTAGTTTAGTCTGCGCCTGTTCCAGAACCCTACACACACACACACACACACACACACACACACACACACACACACACACACACACACACACACACACACACACACACACACACACACACACACATGAATTAAATGACACACAAAACAAGTAGTATCTACTTACTTCAAGGGACCAATACTTAAAACGACAGACATTGTACGAGCAACGAATCAGAGCCACAAACACGGTGGTACTACATCCAGCACACACAGCGACAGTTGCACTACACCAGTATGCAGAAGTACTCCGCGCAATAGTAGAACTAGAGATGTAGAAGTGCAGGGGACTCACAGGGAAACCTTCATGTATTGGTACACAGGAGAGTTTTTCACCACGACGCGTTCAAAGACGGCTGGCTGCATTCTAGCTCATGTCCTGGAAAACACGTTTCAAATACACTATGAGAGGAACTCTGGATAAGAACCAAGCACTCCGTCCGTTCAGTCCTCTTGCAATACCTTGGTTCTGTGGTTACTGTACCAACTTGGGAGGTCAGTTTTAAACCTTGCTTTATTTTATGTTTTTCTTTTACAATTCCTTTTAATACGGCGTTTCTCATTACATATAAGCTCGTTACGTTATATATACTATAGGTTAGAATATCTGGGTTACTTCCTATATCTACAGGACTAAAAACATAAGCCCTTTAGTTTACTTCCATACATACACACATTTAGTTTATTTCCCACATGTTGTGAAGACCTGATCAAACCGAAGAGATGAGTAAATAACGAGTGTCTAAAGATAAGTTCACAGTTATGTAGCTCCAGTTAGAGCCTAGATAATACATACCGCGTTGTGTCCCGTGGTTGTAATTATAATATAATAAAATAAGAATGTTTGTCCTCAATGTCAACGTTTGGAGAAGCGTGTTTGTACTTAGAGCCGCGCATGCGCAGTTCCATATAAACAAGCACGACGGAAGAGGCATGTCCATTTCAAAATAAAAGATCAACACCCGGTGTACTTACATTCACATTACATTTATTTTATAAACATTTTAACATCGAACTTAATATATTAAAAAATATAATTGGAAATTAAGACATGTAAAAAAAAGTATCTCTAAAGAGACACAGACTCAAAGTAATGCCATATAATTCTCCTCTCTTCCTCTATAAGGCAGGAATCACTGGGAATGATCATCTTCTAACAAAATCATCATCATCATCATCATCATCATCAGCACCATCATCATCATCATCATTGTATGAGCATTTGCATGTTCTCCCCGTGTTCATGTGGGTTTCCCGGGCGCTACCTGTGTGGCAGCCCACCGCTCCTAGGTCCAAGCATAGGATGGGTTATAGCAGAGAATGAATTTCCATATGGGATTAATAAAGTATATCATCGTCATCGTCATCGTCATCATCATCATCATCATCATCATCATCATCATCATCATCATCATCATCATCATCTTTTTCTTCTTCATCTTCATCTTCATAATCATCTGTCTGGTTTCTCCCAGGTTTCATCATCAGCAGCGTTTCTTGGTGTGGACTTCCTGTGCCGACAGGAAGTCTGTGAGGAGCTGCGCAGCCTTCCTGGGTCGGTCCAGCATGACGGCGTG
The DNA here is from genome assembly GCA_026745465.1 of Lota lota. Lineage (NCBI taxonomy): Eukaryota > Metazoa > Chordata > Actinopteri > Gadiformes > Lotidae > Lota > Lota lota. The sequence goes on along the minus strand of JACYXH010000427.1, from coordinate 804,230 downwards.
TCCACAGCGCTCCAACAGCGCCACCTGGCAGGCGGGATGTGCTTCCTGCAGCACGCTCGCTCCGGACATGTCAATCACCTGCAGACAACACGTACTTAGCGCATCATTTGTGTCCGTTTCCCTGTTCCCTGCCTTACTTGTTCCCTAAATAGTGTTCGCGACATAGAGATTAGGGAACGAGTGAACAAGTGAGTGATTTCTGACATGCCCCATGTCTTAGCAGTAACCAACGACAACCGCCTGGACATGAAGACTTTGACCCCTCCTTTAGGGTTCACCGATGACCAAGGGAACCATAATTGTCTATAATTTGTTACCCATTACTACTCTACTCATTTCAAATAACTGCGTCTCCAGAGGGCTCAGGGCTGTAAAGTGCCCTGAGAAGCCCTCTGGGGACTGGGGTTAAGGTACTGATAGGCGGGCTCTGGTACCTGGTCGTCCTTCCCCCAGATCACCTGTAGGGGAGCTGTGATGAGATGAAGGCTGTCCTGCAGCGAGCGGACGGACTGCTCAGAGGTGATCTCTAGTAACACTGGAGACACACAGGAAGTACTATTACTGTAGTACCATATAGTAGTACAATATAAACACTGTAGGGCTATATAGTAGTACTACATAAACACTGTAGTACTATATAAACACTGTAGTGCTATAGAAACACTGTAGAATTATAAAGTAGTACCATATAGTAGTACAATATAAACACTATAGGGCTATATAGTAGTGCTATAGAAACACTGTAGAATTATAAAGTAGTACCATATAGTAGTACAATATAAACACTATAGGGCTATATAGTAGTACTATATAAACACTGTAGTATTATAAAGTAGTACTATATAGTTGTACTATTTAAACACTTTAGTACCTTGTGAGTAGAAGTCATTGTTAGGAAGTCTGGAGGCTAATAGTCCCTTCAGGATCTGAAAATACACACAATCACACACGCACGGACGCACACACACACACACACGCACTATTAGGATTACTTCTCATACTTAATTTTTTTAATACGTCAGATTGTGATTATCAGTATGATGTGCAAGCGAAGATGATGATGCGATGATGTGCGAGCGAAAGGGAGAAGTACTTTATTCTTCATCAAGCTATATCAATCCACATACAGACACGTTCCTTATTTAAACCTTTAGTATTGCATTATATGGATTTTATGTAATTATTAGCTGTATTAAAAAAGGTCATCAAATGTCAACGGCAACAGCAGGTTTTGTTCAAACTCCTCGGCAGGTGGGAGGCGTCAGAGTAAGAGCCAAATAAGGACTAGTAATAATAATTTAGTTTAAAAGCAGTTAAAATGATAAAAAGATTATTTCATGAAAATTCATAAGAAATGTATTAGTAATAAGAATTCGATTTAGTAATGTTTAGGTCTGATAACATTTCAGTATTTTGAGCTTCCAGTCGGATAGAACTACGTCACAGCGTAATTGATTGGACGTAGTTAGTTTAGGTTTTGAAGTTAGAGACGTGGAAGCACACACCGTTTTCTGACCGTGCGTACCATGTAGCATATGTTTGTGGTTCATAAGTAAACATTTAAAAGGAAAACTGTTTGGTTTGCTCGTGTTTCAAATACTGGTTGCAATTAGACTGACTTCAAAAAAGGAAAGAAGAATTAGAAGAATTAGAAACGAGGTACGTGCCACTACAGAGGCGTTACCCACTGCCAACTGCCAACAAACCAGCGTTCCCCACGCCTGCGTTAG